>OZ023205.1:20575924-20856869 GCA_963995525.1 Escarpia spicata | reverse complement strand
GCTTGCGGAGATGGATTGACTGTAATGGTGCGAGGCATCTTTGTTGCTTGTCAGCTTAAAACTGCCGCGTAGTTGCCGACGACCTTAATTTGACAATCTAGATTCTCTTGTTGCAACAGTACTCTTGTCATCGCTATTTTCATAGTCGTCATTATCATAATGGTAGTTGTCGTTTGTTTAAGTGACGTTGTCGTCATAATTGTCGAGTTAAATGTACAAAGTTTGATTGTGTTTATACATGTTGTCTGCTCTAATGTGTTTATACATGTTGTCTGCTCTGATATGTTTATAAATGTTGTCTGCTCTAATGTGTTTATACATATTGTCTGCTCTAATGTGTTTATATGTGTTGTCTGCTCTAATGTGTTTATACATGTTGTCTGCTCTAATGTGTTTATATATGTTGTCTGCTCTAATGTGTTATACATGTTGTCTGCTCTAATGTGTTTATACATGTTGTCTGCTCTAATGTGTTTATACATGTTGTCTGCTCTAATGTGTTTATATATGTTGTCTGCTCTAATGTGTTATACATGTTGTCTGCTCTAATGTGTTTATACATGTTGTCTGCTCTAATGTGTTTATACATATTGTCTGCTCTAATGTGTTTATATATGTTGTCTGCTCTAATGTGTTATACATGTTATCTGCTCTAATGTGTTTATATCTGTTGTCTGCTCTAATGTGTTTTTACATGTTGTCTGCTCTAGTGTGTTTATATATGTTCTCTGCGTGTTTATATATGTTGTATGCTCTAATGTTTTTTTAATCAGCCACACATTTTGAAATAATTGACCGTTGTCTATTTAACATTGCTCAGTGAAGCACTTACGCACGCATGCATGCACACACGCACTTACGCACGCATGCACGTTCCACGGGGAACATCAATTTTGAAGACACCAATTATCTTAATCCCTTGCTAATCAGCCGCACGATACAACAGCAGTGGCAACGTCGGGGAAATAGGCGAGTAGAGCTCCTTGTCGCCGTCTCCTCTCTGACTTCACACAGTCACTGTCAGCTAGCGGAAGCAGATGGACGACCAAGTTAGACCGGCTCGACCGTTTTTGTGCGACATTCTCGGAATTGTTAGTGTGCAGTTTACACCGAATATCGCATGTGTTAATCAATCAGACCCGGGTAAGATTAACGCTTTTAATTATACCACAGGTGTCGTTCCGTCAGGTTTTTGCCTGTTCGTCTCCCCAACGAAGTGTGCCCATCTGGCAAGTGCCATATCAATTTAAGATCCAGTAATTTTATAGGTGGTCGCGGACTAAGGAGAAGAGAGAGGGATTGGGTATGAAAACGAAGGTGGCCGGGATGAGACTGACAGGAGGAAGAGCCGTTCTGAAAATGGACGAGGAGACAGTGGCAAAGAGAACACCGAAAGAAGGCTACGGAGGAGAATGCTGATGTGAAGAGAAACAACTTACAGCTAGAACCAACAAGGTCCGTTAGACTTTTGATATGCCAAAGTCCATCAGAACGTAAAAACAGATAAAAACAATACTGTACAACAGTAACTTTCCTAGAGTACCTACGTACGGCTCTGTACTGAAAACGTACAGCCAAGATAACACACAGGCTTGATACCTTCCAGACTATTTTTTCCCAGAAGATCCAAAGGGTATATTCTGGCGTAACGAAGTCACCAATGAAGAGAGGCACCACAAAAGCGATACAACATCAATAGCAGATCGCGTAAAGAGACGGGCATAGCGATGGTTTGGACGTGTTTGCGGATTGTACCCCGAAGCACTGCGCAAGAGAGCGGGAACAGGGTGGCGGGGGCAGCTGCCTATTAAATATGAGCGTGAATGTTTGCTTTTGTGGCGAGTGAGCGTCAATGGCGGGTGGAAATGTAATTTTTATGAGACGATTAATGCGTATTTTTGTTGACTGTGAAAGGTGTGTGCAGTCGGACGGCAGACATGTGGTTTTCAGCCCCCACTCCCAGTAATAGGCGGCGCGGCGACGAAATTTTTTTCCATAGCAACCCCGTCGTCTTCTTCAGCCGAGACAGCGGAAAGAAGGTGGATAAAATAAATTGACAGCAGCGGCGCGATGTAAAAAATCAAAAAAATCAACAGCACTGCCCCCCCCCCGTGTTCTGATGTCATGAGTTCACAGTCGAGACAGCGGAGAAGTTAGTTGAAGTTACAGCGGCGAAAAATGTTCAACAGTGGTGCTGAAGGTCCGGGAGCTCCCCAATATGAATTTCGTTCCCGCGCCAGTGAAGACAGCCCCACGCTGGACAACAGACGGGAAAAGGAGACGCGGCCGCCCAAAGGAAATAGAACCATCGGAAAGGAGATGACTGCGTTCAGTCTGACATGGGTCACCAGGCGGGCTGCAGACCAGTGGTGAGCTCTTGTTGTATGTCCTTATGTGTCCTTGAGCGAGTGACTGTGAAAAGATAACTCAACAAGGGACAGTATGAGTAGCTCACGGAACGAAAGGTCATCCAGTTGGCTTAGATTCAATGGTGACAGTTGGGAGAAAGACGACGACGACGACGGCGCAGACGTGGACTGTCCCACAGCTGGGATCTAGAAAACGAGAGAAAACGCGAAGGTACGATGTGATCGGGGTGTGAGTGAGATAGGTTGAACATATAGAGAAGGTTAACTAGTCAGATAAAGGTACGTGAGGGAGATTAACGACGGCATTTACAGATGTATTTTCTGGCTCATTTTGGTACTTTTCTAGAAACAAATAATCGATGTTAATAAAAAAAATAGCATGACTTATTGATGTGTTATTAAATAAACATTTTGCTTTGAAAACTGAAACATGTGCAAGAAGTGATCTGCACGCAACAAAACTCCTTTATGAAGGCGCGGATTTCCCGACTCGAAAATGGCGGTCTATGTGTGAGGGAGAAGCACGCTTCTATTGTTCTTCTCAAACAGCTGCGTACATGCTATTTCACGAAAATCTGCACGAGTCCAACATTAGTCGAATTAGACCGTGGTGGCGCATACGGCAACCCGCTGGGGACTCGGCACTTGTCTGTGAGCCAAGGCATTGGAAGGATTATTGGCCACCATTTCCATGCTGTGCATCACATAGGTCTATTCTCAGACACCCTGCGGACACCCCGCGTCCTTGCTAATCGCTCACCGTTATTGGTCACCGTAAATGCGCCGCAATTAAACTGGGTCGGTAATTTTCGATAAATTAGCGTCATTTGCCGGCGGTGCCTTTGATCGGTGCCGGATAAGTGGCCCGGACAAGGCAACGCCGGTTAACGTGTGACAAGCTAATCAACAAAACTACCACTGTCCAATTATCGATTTATCTTTGTTACACGTTACGAGTTTCGGAAAGCGTCTGACAGATTTCGTGTATGGATTGTCTCTATTATTGACTCAGCGGAGCACAACGCGCTTAAGACTAACTGCTTCGTTGCAGAAAAAGACGGTCGCGATTCGTAATTACAGGATTTTGCGGTGTGCAACCTAGCGATTCCAGGTCGAGATCTATAGCAGTTTTCAGCACGCAGCGCTTTCTTTTAAATGACTAGTGCTGTGATTACAATAAAGTAATGGTCTACGAGGTCTCAGTCAACCAACGTGTTCAAAACATTAAGCCTACCTTACCTATACGGCACTGAGAATGGTGACTGTCTAGGAGCATGTTGTTCGCAGTGGTTCTTTTACGTGCTCTGAGGGATATGCTGTCCCCAATGCTTAGAGCCAGGCTCTACAAGGAACATACCGTGCCTGGTCCGAATACAATTGAATCCGCTGAACTCTGCCAGGTAACAACCACCGACTTGTTAACCACTACAAAACCGCATCTCTCGTTGCTATCTAGTTACGCCGTTAGGACGTGTGCGTCGGTGTGAGTGCGTTCGTGCTTGCGTGCGTTAGTGAGTGAGTGAGTGAGTGTGTGTGTGTGTGTCCGCGTGCGTGCGTGCGAGTGTGCGTGTATATGCGAACGATTTTTTTACATTTTATTTCATTTCATTCAATCGAATCCTGAGAATACGTTGGGAGCAGCAAGTGACAGATAAGAACATCTCTGAACGCACCGACATCAACAACACCATTGATGAAGTGAAACGAAGGAGGTGGAGATGGCTTGGCCATGTTCTTCGCATGCACAGAAACAGCCTACAACAAGCCGGTCTAAATGGACACCACCTGGACAACGGAAAACAGACAGACCACTGTGCACCCGGAGAAAACCATAAAAGAAGAAATGAAACTGGCAGGGAAGACCTGGCATGAACTGAGCTCGCTCGCTAAGTTACTGAATGAGACTTGTTGACGCCTTATGCTCCAGTGTAAACGAAGAGGATAGGTAAGGAAAGTAAGGTAATTGTATGCAATGTTGGAGACATGGCATCCATTCCGTTCCTCCGTACACATGACGATGTATGTAAGACATCTGCCACGCCGATTGCACGTTTTGTCCAGTATGTTTTATGCCAGTAATCCCCGCCAGCGACTCTTCTCCAGGAACACGTCACACACTGGGCAGACTCAAAGCTGCCGCCTACAGATGGTGTATGACGACCAATCACAGACGAACTTCAACCGATATTCTGGTTATTGGCCTTGTCCAATAAAGGGGGCGAAGCAAATCGCACATGTTCAATGTGATGTAAGCATGCTACACGAAATAAATAGTCCAGCCGATAGGTGCAAGAAAATGATGGAATTGTACACTTTTGGATAAAAGCAAGACACTTTGCTCATCTGCTCTATACACCAAGGTAGATATTATAAAGATTGGCGGCCATTTTTTTAAATGGCCGCCAAATTACATTTCCCCATATCTTAATTACTGCGTTACATAGATCAATAATAGTTGTACCAAGATATATATTTAGGGGTCAAAAATTCCATATTTGTTACTTTTGGACTTCTCCGACATTCACATCTGGCATTTTTAAAGATGGCGATCGTCAATATAAATGTAACGATATCTTAATATATACGTTACACAGAGCCGTATAGTTTACGATTTTAAATAGCTTTGACGATAGCGATTTAAAAAAACATAATACTTTACCTTTGTCGACACGCCTATATCCGCCATTTTTAAAGATGGTGCCCGTCAAAGCATATTATTCCCATATCTCAAGAACAACATAACATTGAGCCACAAAGTTGGCGTCAAAATGTATGTTTTAGATGCGATGATTTCAGATACATTACTTTTGACCTTCATTGACTTTAAAATATATCAGCCATATTGAAATATGGCGGCTTACAAAGCCTGTTATTCCCGCGTTATATGCGTTACATAGAGCTATAATAATAATATTACTTCATATATACATAGACTCAAATATTATTTGTGTCTAGGTATATGTTTTAGGGGTAAAATATTTCAGATTTGTTACTTTTGGACTTCTCCGACATTTACATCCGCCATTTTAAATATGGCTGTCGTAAATACAAATGTAACGATATCTTAATAACTACGTTGTATAGAGCCGCATAGTTTATATTTTTGAATAGCTTGGGGGATAGCGATTGCAAAAAAGTATAACATTTTATCTTCGTCGACATGCCTACATCCGCCATTTATAAAGATGGCGCCAGTCAAAGCATATTATTTCCTTATCTCAAGAAATACGTAGCTCAAACCACACAGTTTATGTCAAAATGGATGTTTTTTAAAGGGGATGATTTTAAATACATTACTTTTGACCTTCATTGACTTTAAAATATATCCGCCATATTGAAAGATGGCGGCAGACAAAGCCTCTTATTCCCGTATCTTAGTATCTACATATCCTTGAACCTTGTAGTTGAAATGATTTATATATGTACAGTTCAGGTCAATATAATTTCCATGCGGTCTCGGAAACTGTTGCGGTCTATCTGAAACAGCATTGCAGGGTGGAGGGAGAACAGAGCAATGTGAACCGGGCCAGACATATCCTCTTCATACAGAAAGGAAGGGCGATCGAAAATATTCCACCAACACAAGATGCTCTCATGCAACACCTGCTGTGAGTGGACTACTAGGTTTGCCACGTCTGTCTGGACAAGCACCACACCTGCCCAGTCCAGTAGACTAGGGCTGGACTCGAAAGAAGAACGTGTCTGAATGGGAGGTGCAGTGGATGACACTGCCATCTGCAGGCACAGCTTGCCGTGTAATCATCAAGTGTGGATGCACGAAAGGCTGCAGAAGACAGTGTCGGTGTTTCAAAGCCAGCCTGCACAGCACAATGCTGTGCCAAAGTGGCGGATGTCAATCGGATGTGTGAACTATTTGGAAATCGTTGCTGTATATTTAGAAGGTATAGACATAATAACCTATCGTTTGAAGTGACATTGCCCGTTTTAGAGAATATCTAAGTAACACATTTAACATCGTCGCATCCCAAAACATATGTTTTGATATCAACTTCAAGGTTCAATGATATGTAGATAATAAGATACGGGAAAAACAGGCTTTGTCAGCCGCCATCTTTCAAAATGATGGCTATTTCAAAATGGCGGATATATTTTAAAGTCAATGAAGGTAAAAAAAGTAATGTATTTGAAATCATAGCATCTAAAGTACATACATTTTGACATCAATGTTGTGGCTCTATGTGATGTAGTTCTTGAGATATGGGAATGATATGCTTTCACGGGCGCCATCTTTAAAATGGCGGATATAGGCATGTCGACGAAGGTAAAAGAAATATAACTTTTGAAATCGCTATCCTCCAAGCTATTCAAAAACGTAAACTATATAGCTGTACGTGTAATGTAGTAATTTAACAAAATTTAACAAGATTGCCACCCAGAGAATTAACTTTAGATAGCAGATGCACAAGGAAGCCTGTTGGCTTATCGAGAGTCCAACCCTTTTATCTACATGTATCCCGCCCTTCTGAGGTATGTGTCGATTTTATTTTAAAACATATTTAACAAGATTTAACAAGATGTTCTGTGCGGAGGCATTTATATTTCCCCAAATTGAACAACATTTGCCACTTTTCAGAACATTTTCTATCGATCTGTCAAGATCATCTTGTAAATGCTTTCTATCTCCATCACTTTTAATCCGTCTAAACACTTTTGTATTCGCAAATTACAACATCTTGCTTGTTATATCATCATCCAATCGTTTATATGTATTAAGAATAATATAGGTCCCAGTACTGATCCCTGTGGTACCCCACTTAAAACTGATTTCCAGTTTGAAGCCTCTCCATCAACAACTACCCGTTGTCTTCTGTCAATCAGCCATTTTCCTATGCCATTGGCCTTTAGTTTAGGTACTAATCTTTGATGTGGCACTTTGTCGAAAGCTTTTTGAACATCTAAGTAGATGATATCTATTGGTGATCCCTCGTCTACCCACTTAGTGATATCTTCCAAAAACATAACATATTTGTTAAGCATGACCTCGCTTTTAGAAACCCAAGTTGAGATGGGTTTATTAAGTTACGTTTAACCAGAAAATCCACCATGTGATCTTTAATTAGTCTTTCTAATAATTTGCAAATCACCGAAGTTAAACGCACTGGTCTATAGTTCTCTGCCTTGTTTCTCGAACCTTTTTTAATAACGGTATAATGTTTGGTTCTTTCTATTCTAAAGAACCACGCCCTCTTCTAATGGCAAATTGAAATCTGTTGCAAGCGGTAAGCTAATTTGTTCTACAATTTGTAATAGTAATTAATAATCAAGATATTGTTACGTTTGTAATGACGACCGCCGTCTTTAAAAATGGCGGATGTGAATGTTGAAGAAGTGTAAAAGTAACAAATATGAAATCTTTGACCCCTGAAACCTACTTTTAGACACACATATTATTGCTCTATGTAAGGCTGTTATTAGGATATGGGGAAATTTACTCTGGCGGCCATTTTTTTTAATGATGAACCCAACAAAATCTGGATTGCCTCCAATCTTTAAAATGGTTCCCTTGGTGTATAGAACATATGAGCAAAGTGTCTTGCGTTTACCCAAACGTACACAATCTTTTTACCTATCCGCTGGACTAAGACATCAGTCGGCACGGGCTATGGCTGAGATGATGCTGATGATAATGACGACGACGATAATAACAATAATAAATTCATTTCTCTAGCGCGCAACTAAACCAAAGGATGAGGCGTTCTCATAATCACGTACAACGCAAAAGTCGTCAACAGATGGATGGAATTATATTAAGACGCGAGCCCACTGAGCGTTTGCTGGATTCCGGTAATGATGTAAATGCAATAGCCGTACGTGACGTGTGCCAAATGAGTAATCTGACAAAATAAAATAACCGTTCTTCACAGTTTATAGCAAACATAACGACGTTACAATTGTCTTGTGCCAAATAGCATTGCTTCGCTATGTCTTAATGCTACCAATCATTGATATACTGGGACGATGAAGCCGGACCTGGACAGTTGACTCCTCGCCCTTCGTTCATTGAACGTATCGGAAATCGACTGATTTTGCATCTGTGCAAAGCAACCTGGGTAAAAAGGATAGATACTTCCTGCACGAATACATGTAAATGACACGACAGTGAACGTATCACCAAATGCTACTGCAGTAAATTATATTAGTGTATACAAGTAGCTACTTTTCGCCCGTGTCTCGCAAACAAAACTGTTTATTATTGCATTTCACCGTAGTTAACGTGAACATGTTCATATTTAGACTAATACAAGATTCCTTCTGAATGCAATTCTTTTCCCCGTTTTTTCCCCAGACTCGTGTCTCGAATACAGTTTTCTCTAGTATTAACTACGAAATGTTACTTCGTTTGTAAAAATGTCTACTTTAGTTTTGGTGAAACCATCAAAAAAATAAGTACATTATTTTGGAAGAATCCTATAAAATATTTTGGCGAACAATTGCAAAAGTGGATTTGTTCTATATCTGCTACACTCAAATATTATTTACACTTTCATACGATGTCCTTTCTAACGACCAAAACACTTATTTTGATAATGAGTAAAAGTACTCTGTCTGATTAAACCGACTGTGCAAATCATTATTCACAGCACGTTGAATTTGAACGAACGAACCCAACTGACGCTGTACGGGCTGGATCAGTCGATGCGCCTAAAGAGCCGATGGCCTAATTGCTGCAGAATTCTGCTCGTAATCGATATTTCAGCGAAAATATTTAAGTGATGCACGAATGGTGTCACTTTCACCTTGCATCGTTGTCGTAGTCACAATTTACGAACTATCTCTTGTTAACACTCAATTAGCTAACACAGATCAATTAACTTGATGACCAGAGCGTATATCTGCATAGCGTGATGGTTAGTTGATTGTTCCAGCCACAACATAAATGAGGGGTGGGGGTATGACGAAGAGACAAATATAAAGTGCTTTACAGAGAGGTGGAAGAGAAAGTAGGCTAAGGATGTTGTTGGTATTGTTGAAACGGTAATCAAGTATGTCACTAATAGGCGCACTGTATTTATCCCTCTACAATGTCACTTTGATTTCACTTCCAGGAGTAACGCTTCCTGTTACAACGGGTAAGAATGCTGGAATGAAATGGGTCAAATAAAATTATTACTACGAACACTGAAATCAAGCTCTTATACAAAACGATATCCAATCCACCCGATGCCTGCCTCTCACAAAACATGGAAAGTTCACGGGGAGATAAACCAGAATGCTCAGGAGGTGTATGACGTCGACATACACTGTATGTATGTATGTATGTATGTATGTATGTGTATATGTATGTATGTATGTATGTATGTATGTATGTATGTTTTATGTATGTATGTATGTATGTATGTATGTGAAATGGGCATACTGACAAACACAACACTTTATGGGGACATAGACATGCGGTCAAACAAAATTCAAGTGAGATGGCCCCCAACTATCTGGTCACTGATATCACCACAGAGAAGAGACATTGTCGACATTCAATGTGTGGCTGACACCGACGCAAGACAAGAGAAACAAAGGGGATCAAAAAGCATACACCAAGCTGATATGTGAGCCCAATCATACTGACGTGGCTGGCCTGCCTTCCTTAAAGAACAATCTATCGTTGAGGAAACATGCTCCTTGCCCCGGTCGACCAATGGTGTTGAAGATTATGATGATGATCCAATCCTTATATGAACGATCATTTAATTCAACATTTCACCGTCAAGCAAAACGTTTTGTTCTAATATCAACCATATTACTATGCGGAAGCTAATCGTACCAAATAATTATATTTTGTCTATGTAATAGTGAACTAGGGTGACTGAAAGAAGACTGCATAATTCTAAAAAAGTTTCTAGATGTGTACGTTGTTTTTAACCACTATACCACCATGTCCAACTACTAAGATGTCTGGAACCAAGGACAAGGGGACATAACGAACCTTCGACAATGAGTTGTGCGCTGGCCGATGCGGTGTCGTTGCCGAGTCGAGCGAGACACGAGTACACGCCCGTGTCCACCACTGACGTATTGGTGATCGTCAGCCGAATTCCGGCCTCCCACTTCCGGAAGTGCTGTTTGTCTGCGGTGCTGCTGAAACGATGGCGAGTGACACACTCAACAACTGGAGCGGAGACTTACATTGGTAATTGCCCTCTAGGTTTCAATGAGTAACTGTTTTTACCGTTTACAATAGGAAACGTTGTCACCCATCGAACACAACTAACGACTAATAAATTATTAATCGTGAAGATGGTTTTAATCACGTTCCCTTCAACTATTTAATGAGTTGGTGTGAGTGATGATAATATCATCTTTACTTTGAAATACCAATTTGTATTCGTTTGTTCGAATATATTTTAATGAGATAACACATTATCCCGTATATATTACTCTTTAGACACAAGTATCGACCCTGAACTGTATACATCACCACAGTAACAAAACCTGGCTAATTTTTTAGCGTGACCTATTTTTCACAACACAGCGAAATAGGAAATGAGACAATGACTTCATTCACTAACAACACCAAGTCGATTGATAATACCGTACGAAATTTATCGCTCATTTCTCAATTAGGTACAACTTTGTTGAAGTCGTCCACGCCTCTGTTGACAAGCAATCGTACGCAGAAGTTTGGGTAATCCACAACCAATCAAAACAAATATAACAAATCAGTAGCCAATCGGGATAGTCGTTTCATACCTGAAGTCGATGTGTTCGCCGTCCTTGCGCCAACGGATGGTCAACGTCGAGTCCAGCAGTGTGTCCGCCCCAGCCTTGCACACGAACGTGACGGGTTGACCGGCGCGGACCCGCTGGTGCTTGGGGGGCCGTCTGATGTACACGGCGCCTGCAACAGGGAGGACAAACACCGCTAATGACGCAATCACGGACACTCTTTTCCTGTCCCACGGGTGTCTTAATTAGATGATGAGGACGTGATGACCAAATTGGAAGCATTTTGGCATTTTCTTCTGGTCTGTGAGTTATCTATCTGTCCTCACAGATAAGGGTCAGTGTTATATTGAGCATTCAGGCCATTTTACTGATTCATGGCCGTGATGTAGACACCGGCAATACCAGTAACATTAACATTGTTTCTCTATATATCAGTTGTATCTTTGGATAATATACGTGTGGGAAGCACAAACACATACTCACACGCACATGTAGGGCATGCATAATACTACTACTACAAACTGTACGTTTGGATAATCAATAAAGTATAAAATATAGTCTAGAATTAACTATAAATTATGGCTATGTATATGTTTCGTAATACGAACAAAATACAAAATGAAGTTTTGTATTAAATACAAAATGTTGTTTTAAATGAAATATAAATTGTACATTTGAGTGGAAAGAATAAAACGAAACTTTGAATAAAATACCAAATGTATCTTTGAATGAAATACAAACTGTAGTTTTGGATTATATACAAAATGTATATTTTAATTATATACACAATCTTGCATGGGGTGTCAATTCTGTAATACCTAGACTTTGGCAAAACACGATATGTTGGTTTCGCCAACTAACCCTAACCCTAACCATAACCTTTATCACTTCATGTGATAATGAGATGACGCAAACATTGAATAGAAGACGCACAGTAGGATGACAACGTACATTTTCGGTCAGCTGCGCAACCCTTTGTGGAAGACTGACCACGTGACAAGAATCAGAGACTAGTTAGATGTATATTCACCATGCCGGTGACACGTTTGCTATTCTGATTATTTTATCGCGACGCCAAGAGGTTGCGACCTGTCCTACAAGTAGCTCAGTGAGGTGCCGTGAGCGCCCACACCCTAGGTCGCGCTGTAGACCCGCCATGATATTATTCACGCTGATTTGCCGGAAGTCACTTATCGCAGATTTTCTACCACAAATGTATCGTATTGGATGTTAAGAGAACCGCCGGAAATTAACATGACGATTTGCCGTGACGAACGCCGGACAGTCACGAACGCTGACGACTTGTCGCAGGTGTTATGGTCGAATTAATGGTAATGTGATAATAAGGACACGATTGCGAAACTTGTGTTGTCGCCTGTCTCTGGGTTCTTGTTTCCGTTCTCCAACGATACTCATTTACAAACTGTGCACTTAATAGCGGTCAGTTGGTGAATTATTAACGACCAGTCGGGTGTAAACGAACGAAGGAACGAAGGAACGAACGAACAAACGAACGAACGAACGAACGGACGGACGAACGAACGAACGAACGAGCGAACGAACGAACGAACGAACGAACATGCAGAACGTTCTATCTACTGATCCATTAACCGGCTTGTCCAACGATCAACCGAACGAACGAAAGTAGTTGATACAGTAAGTATTGTAACAACTACAGTGTACTACATGTATATACAGAAGAACTGATTCTTGCCTATCTATATGTATGTATTCTACAGGTAACTCCACCTCCCTTGAAGAAAGGGAGGTGGAGTTATTTTATATATTAAAGAATCTATCCAGGCTTATGAAATAAAATTAGAAAGAGAAGCAGATTGCGAAGAAGCTGTTTGGTGTAACATAGTTACAGGAAACTCAACGTTAACAGTTGGGTTAGTTTATCGAAGTCCAAACATAAGCATAGAAGAGAATGAAAAAATACAAAACGCTATAAGGGAAGTAAGCAAACGGAACTGTATTATTGTGGGGGACTTTAACCATGGGCATATACAATGGAAATCTCTACAGAGTATGGGGAGTGAGGACCACAAGTTTTTAGTTTTAGTACAAGATAGTTTCCTTTCTCAACATGTGCTAGAACCAACCAGGGGAGGGAATGTGTTAGACTTAGTTTTGTCCTCACAGAAAGAATTAGTTGACAATGTCAAGATATGTGAGCCACTGGGGAGTAGTGATCACAACCAGATACATTTTACCATCAAAGTAAAATCAGAAAGGAATAGTAAAAAGCAGTATAGGAGAAATTTCCACAAAGGAAGGTATAAGGACATGAGGAAATATTTAGCAAAGATAGACTGGAATAACACACTGAAGAATAACACAGCAACCGAATGCTGGAATATCTTAAATAGTGAAATTAAGTGCATAGTCGATAAATTTGTACCTTTCAAAAAACAAGGGAAACGGTCTAAAAAGAAACACTTATCGAAAGAAGCCATTAGAAAAATTAAGTACAAACAAATGATGTGGAAGTCATATAGATGTACTGGAAATGATGAAGACTACAACATTTATAAAGAAGCACTTAATCAAGCTACAGCTGAAATTAGAAATTCAAAGAGAAGCTATGAAAAAAAAATTGCTAGTAATATAAAACATGACAGTAAGAGTTTTTATGCGTATATTCGAAGCAAACAGAAAGTTCAGGATAAGGTCGGTCCTCTAGAAGATAGTGCTGGAAATACAATATCAGAGGGATTATTAATGGCAGAAGACCTGAATGAGTATTTTAGTTCAGTGTTTACCAGGGAAGATATTAGTTCACTGCCAGTACCAGAGGCTAAGTTCAAGGGGGCAGATTCAGACTATTTAGGACAGTTAGTTGTAACCTCGGAAATGGTAACTAAGAAAATAAGGGCTATGAAGGATAATAAATCACCTGGAGTGGACGGGATTCCGCCCAAACTACTATTGGAAATTGTAGAACAAATTAGCGCACAGCTTGCAACAGTTTTCAATTTGTCATTAGAAGAGGGAGTGGTTCCTTTAGAATGGAAAGAGGCAAATATTATACCGTTATTTAAAAAAGGTTCGAGAAACAAGTCAGAGAACTATAGACCAGTGAGTTTAACATCAGTGATTTGCAAATTATTAGAAAGACTAATTAAAGATCACATGGTGGATTTTCTTGTTAAACATAACTTGATAAACCCATCTCAACATGGGTTTTTAAAAGCGAGGTCATGCTTAACAAATATGTTATGTTTTTTGGAAGACATCACTAGGTGGGTAGATGAGAGATCACCAGTAGATATCATCTATTTAGATTTTCAAAAAGCTTTCGACAAAATACCACATCAAAGATTACTCCTTAAGCTAAAGGCCCATGGCATAGGAAATGGTATAATAAACTGGATAGAAAAATGGCTGAATGACAGAAGACAACGTGTAGTAGTTGATGGGGAGGCTTCAAACTGGAAATCGGTATTGAGTGGGGTACCACAGGGATCAGTACTAGGACCTATATTATTCTTAATATATATCAACGATTTGGACGATGATATAACAAGCAAGGTGTTAAAATTTGCGGATGATACAAAAGTGTTTAGAAGGATTAAAAGTGATGGAGACAGACAGCATTTACAAGATGATCTTGATAGGTTGATCAAATGGTCTGAAAAGTGGCAAATGCTGTTCAATTTTGGGAAATGTAAATGCCTCCACACAGGTCATGGGAATGAAGAGGTAAAATATAAAATGGGGGGTACTGTTCTAAGTACTACTGTAAAAGAAAAGGACTTAGGGTTAACCATTAGTGCTGATATGAAGGTTTCAGAGCAGTGCGGAATTGCAGCGTCAAAGGGAAATCAAATCCTTGGATTAATTAGGCGAAATATAGCGTATAAGAAAAAAGAATTCATACTACCGCTGTACAAAACAATAGTGAGGCCTCATTTAGAATATTGTATACAAGCATGGAGGCCATATCGCAAGAAGGACATAGATATGCTAGAAAGAGTACAGAGGAGAGCGACTAAAATGATACAAAATCTGAGGGATCTTAGTTACGAAATACGCCTAAAAGAATGTGGTTTAACAACACTAGAGACCAGGAGATTGAGAGGAGATCACATAGAAGTGTTTAAAATATTGAATGGTTATGAAAATATTGATAGAAACATTTTTTTCTCAGTTAAGAAAGATAGAAGGACCAGAGGACATGAAGCTACATTAGTAAAGGAGCAGTGTAGATTAGATATAAGAAAGTTCTCATTCTCACAAAGGACTGTAAATGAATGGAACAGATTATCTCCTGATTGTGTTGGTGCTAGTAGCGTGAATATGTTTAAAAATAAAATCGACACACACCTTAAAAAGGCGGGATACATGTAGATAAAAAGTATTGGACTCTCGATAAGCCAAAAGGCTTCCTTGTCCAACTGCCATCCAGAGTAATTTTCTGGTTGGCAATCTTGTTAAATCTCTTGTTAAATCATTCTGTTCCTACCTAAACTGTTAAATGCTAGTGTGTACATATGAAAAAAACATTTGACATGAAGCAATCATTTCAATCTTAGGTATAATGAAAACCGATGGAAAGACCTGGGAATTGAACGAAATCACTTCGGGAACAAACCGTAGAAGCGAGAATAGAAATAAAGTGTGATGGAAGACAAGGATGCGTTCTGTTCTCCAATATGTATCCCAAGTACAACTAGATCATGTCACTACACGTACTCTCGAAGATATGCCAGATGGATGAAACATGAATAACTTAAGATGTGTAGACGACTCGTTAGTTATCTCTGAAAATAAAATAAATCTACAGCAGACGTTAGATCCTGTAATCATGGAAAAATAGAAAATGTATTTTTTGAACCGAAAGAAAACATAAATCATAATCCTCCCAAAGAAATTGATTTTACCCCAGTATGATTTAACAAGATTGCCACCCAGAGAATTAACTCTAGGTGGCAGGTGGACAAGGAAGCCCTTTGGCTTTTCTAGAGTCCAACCCTTTTATCTATGTGTATCCCGCCCTTCTGAAGTATGTGTCGATTTTATTTTTAAACATATTCACGCCACTAGCACCAACACAATCAGCAGATAATCTGTTCCATTCATTTAGAGTCCTTTGTGAAAATGAGAACTTTCTTATATCTAATCTACACTGCTCCTTTGCTAATGTAACTTCATGTCCTCTAGTCCTTCTATCTTTCTTAACTGAGAAAAATATCAATATTTTCATAACCATTCATTAGTTCAAACACTTCTATCTGATCTCCTCTCAATCTCCTGGTCTCTAGTGTTGTTAAACCACATTCTTTTAGGCGAATTTCATAACTAAGATCCCTCAGTTGTATTATTTTAGTCGCTCTCCTCTGTACTCTTTTTTGTACAGCGATATCATTAGTTCTTTTTCCTTATACGCTATATTTCGCCTAATTAATCCAGGGATTTGATTTCCCTTTGAAGCTGCAATTCCGCACTGCTCCGAAACCTTCACATCAGCACTAATGGTTAACCCTAAGTCCTTTTCTGTTACAGTAGTACTTAGTACAGTACCCCCGTTGTATATTCTACATCTTCGTTCCCATGTCCTGTGTGGAGGCATTTACATTTCCAAAAATTGAACAGCATTTGCCACTTTCCAGACCATTTCATCAACCTGTCAAGATCATCTTGTTAAATGCTGTCTATCTGTATCACTTTTAATCCTTCTAAACACTTTTGTATCATCCGCAAATTTCAACACCTTGCTTGTTATATCATCATCCAAATCGTTGATATATATTAAAAATAATATAGGTCCCAGTACTGATCCCTGTGGTACCCCACTCAATACCGATTTCCAGTTTGAAGCCTCCCCATCAACTACTACACGTTGTCTTCTGTCAATCAGCCATTTTTCTATCCAGTTTATTATACCATTTCCTATGCCATGGGCCTTTAGTTTAAGCAGTAATCTTTGATGTGGCACTTTGTCGAAAGTTTTTTAAAATCTAAGTAGATGGTATCTACTGGTGATCCATCATCTACCCACTTAGTGATATCTTCAAAAAACATATTTGTTAAACATGACCTCGCTTTTAGAAACCCATGTTGAGATGGATTTATCAAGTTATGTTTAACAAGAAAATCCACCATGTGATCTTTAATTAGTCTTTCTAATAATTTATAAATCACCGATGTTAAACTAACTGGTCTATAATTATTTGACTTGTTTCTCGAACCTTTTTTAAATAACGGTATAATGTTTGCTTCTTTCCATTCTAAAGGAACCACTCCCTCTTCTAATGACAAGTTGAAAACTGTTGCAAGCGATATGCTAATTTGTTCTACAATTTCCAATAGTAGTTTGGGTGGAATACCATCCACTCCAGGTGATTTATTATCCTTCATAATCCTAATTTTCTTAGCTATCATTTCATATCATTAACTGTCTTAAATAGTCTGATTCTACCCCCTTGAACTTAGCCTCTGGTACTGGCATTGAACTAGTGTCTTCTCTGGTAAACACTGAACTAAAATACTCATTCAGGTCTTCTGTCATTAAGAATCCCTCTGATTTTATATTTGTCGAAAGCTTTTTGAAAATCTAAGTAGACGATATCTACTGGTGATCCCTCATCTACCCACTTTGTGATGTCTTCCAAAAAAACATGCTGAGATGGGTTTATCAAGTTATGTTTAACACGAAAATCCACCACGTGATCTTTAATTAGTCTTTCTAATAATTTGCAGATCACTGATATTAAACTCACTAGTCTGTAGTTCTCTGACTTGTTTCTCGACATTTTTTAAATAACGGTATAATATTTGCCTCTTTCCATTCTAAAGGAACCACTCCCTCTTCTAGTGACAAATTGAAAACTG
This sequence comes from Escarpia spicata, assembly GCA_963995525.1. Lineage (NCBI taxonomy): Eukaryota > Metazoa > Annelida > Polychaeta > Sabellida > Siboglinidae > Escarpia > Escarpia spicata. The sequence goes on along the minus strand of OZ023205.1, from coordinate 20,838,981 downwards.
TTGCAAGCAGTACCCTAATTTGTTCTACAATTTCCAATAGTAGTTTGGGCGGAATCCCATCCACTCCAGGTGATTTATTATCTTTCATAGCCCTTATTTTCTTAGCTACCATTTCCGGGGTTACAATTAACTCTCCTAAATAGTCTGAATCTGCCCCCTTGAACTTAGCCTTTGGTACTGGCTGTGAACTAATATATTCTCTGGTAAACACTTAACTAAAATACTCATTCAGGTCTTCTGTCATTAAGAATCCCTCTGATATTATATTTCCATCGCTATCTTCTAGAGAACCGACTTTATCTTGAACTTTCTGTTTGCTTTGAACATACGCATAAAAACTCTTGCTGTCATGTTTTATATTACAAACTAATTTATGTTCATAGCTTCTTTTTGAATTTCTAATTTCAGCTGTAGCTTGGTTAAGTGCGTCTTTATAAATGTTGTAGTCTTCATCATTTCCAGTACATCTATATGACTTCCACATCATTTGTTTGTACTTAATTTTTCTAATGGCTTCTTTCGATAAGTGTTTCTTTTTGGACCGTTTCCCTTGTTTTTTGAAGGGTACAAATTTATTGACTATGCACTTAATTTCACCCTTAAAGAAATTCCAGCATTTTGTTGCTGTCTTATTTTTTAGTGTGTTATTTCAATCTATCTTTGCTAAAAATGTCCTCATGTCCTTATACCTTCCTTTGTGGAAATGTCTCCTATACTGCTTTTTACAATTCCTTTCTGATTTTACTTTGATGGTAAAATGTATCTGGTTGTGATCACTACTCCCCAGTGGCTCACATATCTTGACATTGTCAACTAATTCATTCTGTGAGGACAAAACTATGTGTAACACATTCTCACCCCTGGTTGGTTCTAGCACATGTTGAGAAAGGAAAGTATCTTGAACTAAAACTAAAAACTTGTGGTCTTCACTCCCCATACTATGTACAGATTTCCATTGTATATGCCCGTGGTTAAAATCCCCCGTAATAATACAGTCCCAGTGCTTACTTCCCTTATAGCGTTTTGTATTTTTTCATTCTCATCTATGCTTATGTTTGGACTTCGATAAACTAACCCAACTGTTAACGTTGAGTTTCCTGTAACTATGTTACACAAAACAGCTTCTTTGCAATCTGCTTCCCTTTCTAATTTTATTTCATAAACCTGGATAGATTCTTTAATATATAAAATAACTCCACCTCCCTTTCTTCCTATTCTATCTTTCCTAAACATTACATATCCTGTCAGTTCCAATTCGGCAACTGATATATCGGTGGTGGTCCAGGATTCGGTTATACCTATTATGTGAGGGTCAATATCTTCTACCATAATGTTTGTTTACTATGCTCCTTGCATTTAAACAAACACATTTATATCTAGTTTCAGAAGAGTTTTCCAGACAGTTCTTTGCTGATTTATTTGTGCTGTCTTTATATATGCCTCCAGTTTCAGGCTTCTCTGTGAGTTCCCGTGCGAATCTAGTTTAAATAAATGCAACCTGTCCCACTGTCAACAGATCGCAGCAGGTTCTCTGAGAAAACTGCTGCCCCTTTCCACTAAGACGGAGGCCATCCCTCATGTACATATCTTCCCTCCCAACAAAATATCCCCATAAATACGTGAATCCCACCCCCTCTTCTTCACACATCTGCTCAACTAGTGCGTTGATCGCCATCCTCTTGCAGTTTCTATACGTTGCCCCCCTTCCTCCCATTAATGGCAAAATTCCCGAGAGAATAATCTGTTCAACTCTTGTCTTCTTTAACTTCCTCACTAACTGTCTGCAGTTCTGTCTTATCCCAGTTGTTCCCTCCCTGTCTGCATTATTTGTTACTACGTGTACTAGTATAGACCCTCCCTTGCCATGCCCCAATACCTTCTCTACCCTTTCAGTCACATGTTCTATCCTAGCCCCCAGTAGACAAACAACGACGTCCTTCCCCTCGCTTAGTGTCTTGTCCGTCTTTCTCATAATGGAGTCGTAACGTTGTAGTAAGTATGTTCTGAAACTGTTTCATAAATTTAACTATCTTGGATCACTGATAACTTTAGGTAGTCGGTGCAACGGTGCTTTCCAGAACATGAAAAGCACTTTAACTAGCAAACGTGAATAAATTGAAGTGAGAAAACATGTATATAGCACATACTACAGTGACCACAGCTAATCGGATATGACTCGTGGTCAATGGCAAACTGGTGAGAGGAAACCACAGAAGCAACGGAAATGTGGTTTGTGAGAAGCATGCTTAGAGTATCGTCGACATAGAAGAAGACTAATAAAGACATCTTAAGACCAGCAAATACTAAAATGAAGATTATGAGCAATATTAGGACACAATAAATAGGCGATACAAGACTTGTGGTGAAAATACACAACTTAGAACATCTTGTTGCAAGAGGAAACGTTGAGAGGGATAGAAACAGGCAGAGTCGACAGAAAATTACTGTCGTCAGTGGTCTAGCATCTTAACTAGAGAGGAGCGTGACTGAACGGTTCCGAGTCATGCACGACTAAGGACATTGGAGGACCACGACCGTCTTCGTCTGTATCACAGACGACAACTTATGATGATGATGATGACGATGATGATGACGTATATCCTCCCACAGCAAATTATACATACAGCTTTTGTCGTAATTTGTCAACACATCATTATTGGCCAAACAATTAGCTTGGCCTTGTCACTGCCGTCACGAGGTTGTCATCAACTTTCTCTTGTCACGCGATATTCCCTATCACGCCCACTAGCCGCTGTATGCACTTACTCAATGTTAGCAGAAACGTGGCATCTGTTGACAACACCGTGGGAAATAAACGGCCCTTATGAGGTTGTATGTAATGGCCGCCATAACTTTGCAAAGGCGGACTCGTAGATTGACAGCTGACATTGCTCGTCATGTGTAATTTATTTCATAACCGTTAAAAACGAGATAACATCCCAGGAGTGAGTAAAATGTGGGTGCGGGTGTTTATCCAGAAGGTCATAATGTCGAGGTACGTTTGAATTATACGAAGCAACAACACTTAGCTGAGGTCGCGGATAATTTGAGAGAAATTCAATTCTGAGTACAATCAAAGGCAGAGCGAGCGGCCATTGCTCAAGCATGCCATTGCTAACCGCATTTACGCGAACGTTGAACCTGTTTTGTTAATTGCAATTTTCAGCAGCTATCAAGACCATTAATATGTGCTTCCCGCTGTCATTAGGTCATTGAATAACAATATATTGCTATCTGCTGACGTATAACAATATATTGATATCTGCTGACGTATAACAATATATTGCTATCTGCTGACGAACAACACTATATTGCTATATGCTGACGTATGACAATATAATAATAATAATAATGTATTTATTTCAGACAATCATCATGTCCATATATAAAAAATACATAAATAAAAGTATGTAACTAAATATAAAAATACATCGATAAGAACAACATGTTTAAAAATTATATAAATCCCGGACCCACTGGTGCCGCAGTTTCGAAGTACAATACATGTCGCTAGTTTTAATGCTATAAATCATGGGATTCAAAGACATGTCAATCCTATTTATTAGGCTAAACATAGCCTTTCTGATTATACATTTACCCGAGCTGACATTAGCTGTAGCAAACATGTGGCTAGCGCTACATCTCATGGGCAAATTGTTCAATATTCTGAAAGAAATTGTTCAATATCCTGAAAGAATTGTTATATGCAACAACGAATTGCTGAAAATTAACTTTTCTAAAGTTCACCCATAACACACACATATATATATTTTCAAAATACACTGTAAATAGCTTATTTTTACAGCAGTTGAAAGTGGAATTTTTGAGGTAACATATTACTATTGGCATACAAAAGTCTTACTTTGGCTTGCATGTCAGACTCATCAGATCAGTTATTAGAAATGACATGACAAGATATTTACAAGAGGTGGCAAAGGTTAACTTCTTTCCTCCTGATGTCATTTCTTTTTTTTAATTGCTATCTGCTGACGTATGACATATATTGCTATCTGCTGACGTATAACAATGTATTGCTATCTGCTGACGTATAACAATATATTGCTATATGCTGACGTATAACAATATATTGCTATCTGCTGACGTATAACAATACATTGTGATCTGCTGACGTATAACAATACATTGTGATCTGCTGACGTATAGCAATACATTGTGATCTGCTGATGTATAACAATACATTGTTATCTGCTGACGTATAACAATATATTGCTACATGCTGACGTGTAACAATATATTGCTCTCTGCTGACGTGTTAATTGTAAAACAAGTAACAATAATAAAAACGGCACTTCTACAACTTCTAAGATTCCCAGAGACCCGAGCTTAGAGGCGCAACATACCAGAATTGCTGCCCAATGGCCGATTCAAGGCAGGGAAATCTAGGGCGGTCCCAAAAACAGTCAAACGGCATCCCCTCGAGGCTCGCCAAAATGTAAATTTTGGGCTGTCAAATCACAATAAAAATCACAATAAATACCAATACTTTTTGCCAAAAATATAAAAATAGGGACACGCAAAATGCAGGACCGAGAGGAGGGAGGGCTGAGGATTTAAAATATAAATATAAAATATTTTTTTAACGGAAATGTGGACTATTAGCAGGCCATTTCATAATTATAGTGTAGTTATGTAGACTGTCAAACTTGTCATATCTTTATATATTATTAGTTAGGTTTTAAAACAAATGTTAATTCGTGCAATAGGAACTTTTGATTGCACACATTGTAGTCACTGTCTTGGTGCCTGCTTTCAACTTATGCATACTAAATATATTTGTTGTTGTTGTTGGTTTATTCACACGTGTTATTGTATAGATGTATATAATAATGTTCTGTCCAAGTGTAATATAATTATTGTAGGTAAACAATCCTAACCAAAGGACTACCCACTATGTATTAATTGTGACAACACGTTCAACTTAAGTCTCGTTTATGTTTTGTTTTATTGGACCTACAGCTCCCTCTTTCGTTGATTCAACTTACCACGAATTGATTTCGTTGATGTTCAAATCCGCTTTGCGTTAAAAGTAATACGCGGTGACGGTTTACTAATCTAAGAGTACCTATACTAGTTAAAATCACCTAAACGGACTTTGAGCGATAGGTTTGAAAACGTGTGAATGGTCTTATTTTATCCTAAACTATATGTCCTCTTTTTTGTATAAATACAACATTGATAAACATAGAAGCAGTCTGCATTATATTAATGCGCAGCTCGAAGCATTTATATGTACATAGATTTGCCTACTTCCTCGGCATTGTAACAAACTCAAGAAGTACTCTCAAGCAGTCGGTTTAGAAGGAGTTACTTCCTTCTTGTCCGTAATTACACTGCATTCTAGTAAGTAACTTGGATGAAGTTGGTTATGCCCTTGAGAATTTTTTTTTTTTAATGAGCTCGGCTTGTTCCCGAAGAGGACCGCCTTGGTTTCTAGAGAGGACGGTGAAAGCTCCCTGAAATAAAATGTATTTGAAAATGTATTAAAATTGTGAGACCTGTGGCCTATCGAGCATTTTTTTTCCGTAGGGTTTTCATCTTACGTATGTGAATGCCCTCGAGGGGCGTTGGTCTACAATACACGAGTCGAGGGCGACGGTGTCTATGTTTGATACGTAGTCAGTTCTTATAAACACGACTGAAATTCGCAACATGATTATAATATTTAAAAACAAATCCTCTCAACAAGGGTAGATGACGTCATCGTTTATTCAATAAGTATTTGTTAGTCTTCCATTGCCGCCGAAACAGAGTCCGCGTTGAGCCGAGTTAATAATAATAATAATAAGATAACTTATATTGGGCCTAATGAAACTAAGCTCAGAGGCGCATCAAGACAAAAGGATTGGTCAATCTAAAAATCCATCAAAATCCAGTTGTCAACAGATGGGTCAAGGCGATAGGGGGCTATGGTGGATAAGCAAGGTTATAAAGATGTGTTTAAATGACGACGGAATTTTGTAATATTTTCAACTGATCTAACATTAAGAGGGAGCATATTCCAAAGAGTTGGTGCAGCAACAGAAAAAGCCGTAGTTTCAATGTTAATGTTGACTCTAGGAACAAAAAGTAGGTAAGAACTAGATGATTGAGGCTGGATAGGTTTTCTTACAGGAGTAAGCAGCGAATGCAAATAAAATGGTTGCTTACTGGACAGTGCCTGGTATGTAATGGTACATATCTTAAATTTGATACGATACCGTACAGGAAGCCAATACAAAGACTTCAAAAGTGGTACAGAGCGAGAAAAAATATTTTGACACGTTGAAGTTTTGTAATATCCTTGCAAGCGATATTAGAAAGGAGGGCATTGCAATAGTCAAGTCTGCTGCTAACAAGCGTTATGTAGTAAAAACTGTCGGTCAACTATGCAACGACTCCTCGTCTAATGATTCATTAGTCCTGCCGCTAAAAGCAGCTTAAATAGGACTTAAATAGGACTCAGATAGGCTTAAAGGAAAAGCGGATTCTGGAAATAAGATCCATCGTTGCACCCGTTTCTGGACTCCTTAGACACGCCGGTGTGGAAATCTGACAGTCGGTACTCAGCAGGTGACGCCAATTAAAGTTAGTCTGCATGTCTGCATGTCTGTCTGTCTGTCTGTCTGTATGTCTGTCTGTACGTCTGTCTGTACGTTTGTCTATCTGTCCTCTGTCTGTCTGTCTGTCTGTCTGTCTGTGTGATTGTCCCCTGTCTGCCTGTCTGTCTATTTGTCTGTCGGTCGGTCGGTCGGTCGGTCGGTCGGTCGGTCGGTCGGTCGGTCTATCGGTCGGTCGGTCGGTCGGTCGGTCGGTCGGTTAAATGTGTACTATGACTATGTCACTGAACAAATCTTCCATTGATATTGACGTCATGTTCTAATGAGATTGCTGCATCAATAATTCATTCACACGTCTTTAAGGTTGCGTTACATGCTAAACAGAAATAAATACGAACACAGTTTTCATATGATCAGTGTGTTACTCCCATTGGGAACAGGAAAACAATCATTGCGCCTGTGGTTATACATGACTGCTCACCCGATACCGCGCAGAGGTGCGTCATTTCGACTAGCGCTTCACCTCATAGCATGCTGTAGCGGCGGCCAGAACCGTGAGGCAGGAGTGTGCGGAGGGGAAGTGTTTGCTGTCGACTGAACTAACTTGTCAAATGTTCACGTAATAAATTATAATAATAATTTGTATATGAGTTCGGACACTTCCATTCAGTTCCCACGTCGGTCACACAACGACGGACACAAGATGACGTACACAACGACGGACACAGCACGGCGGACAAGCGAAACGGATACACAACGACGGACACACAACGACGGAAATACAACAACGGACACACCATGACGGACACATCACAAGTGACACACAAAGATTGACACACCATGACGGACACACCACGAATGACACACCACAAAGGATACACCTCGAATGACACACCATGATTGACACAGCTCGGCGGACATACCACGACGGACACACGAAGATGGTCACACCACGAATGATCTGCGTAGCGTAGCTCGGCTAGAACGCGCAGTTAACAACTATTAGCTGCAATATTTAGTTCCACTAATGATACAACTTCCACTATTGACAAATGGGTGCAACCGTTGCATTGTGCTGCGTGATGTACAAGATCTATTAACTACATCAAAGGCGTTCGTCGTTGTGACGATTATAGTTTCTAGATTTCCATGTCCTGGGGCGGCATCAATATACACAGCGTCGATCATTCGCTGGCGATGTGCTTATTGTGTTTTATGGGTTTGACGATTTATCAGCAACACAGGAAAATACTTTTCAAAACGTGCGTTGAGCAGGCGTGAGAGTGATTGCTTGTCTTTACATAAATATCCCAACTAACGAAATATTATGTATTTGCACGAACACCAAAGGATGTTGCAGCTAGTTGTAGTATTAATTCGTATCCGGTTTTATAACTGGAAGGATAATAAAGAAAACATCCGGATGATGTGGCCAGGTCGAGTTAGAAGGGGCGTGGAGGCGGCGAAACAATGAGGCCACAGGAGTAGGGGCAGACAATATTTTAGAAGGGAAGACTGCAATGTCAGAAAGACGGAGGAGGATGAAAAAAGGATGGCGAGATATGCTAATATAGATCTGAATGGAACAGAGGGAGAGCTATGACAGTAGTCCTTCTTCAGCTACACAATGTTATTAGGCCTCGTCTCTTACCACAGGCAATTTTGAGGAAGAACACACATACCCGTTTCTGTAACGGTGAATTGGCTGTTCATGTATCCTTCATCTGTACAGCAAAAGAGAAGTTGAATACCACCACTGAGATGGGAAGGCTGTGTTAAGGGAGATCTGGCGGGATTGGGAAGAGGGTATAGAATGACAGGGCGATATAGCAGGAGACGGGTGGTGGAGGCGGCAGTAAGACGAGACAATTGAAGAAGGAACGAATTGACGACCGATATAGCAGCTAGTCTCCAGACTTCAGAGATGAGAGGGGAGCAATACCGAACAGCAATGCGTTTCTCCTTGAACTAAAATGTAATTATATTTAACATGTTCTGTGTGTTTACTTAAAACCCTCCAATTGTCATATTGCAAAACGTAGGGTTTTCTATACGTAATTGTCGTATGCTTTGCCACTGTTACTAAATTAACGGAAATGGATATTACGTGCGTTGATATGTAGGTCCTAATCTTCGCAAAACAATGTCATCGTAAATTCTTTAAAAGCCCACTGTTAAGTCCTATTGTGCTGTTTACGTGAATAAGGCAGAAGTTCCAATTAACCTGATTCGCACCACTAATATCCTATGGCAGAAGATGTTTTCACAAGATCGCCATCACCAACGACCACGGGGACGGTCAAAAATAGCTCTTCATTAAAGAGGTACGAATATGATTAGAGTAACGTCCGCACGGAAAGTGCGCGTTTGCGTCAGTGTCGCTGTTTCTTTAGAACGAGTCCTAGCAGGAACCAGTCACATGAAATTGCATGCCGCCCCCAATAGCTTCGTTGCGGAATACTTTTATCTAAATATGGTTACTTCTAAAAATACCATGTACGTTTCAAACGGGTTTGTTATTTTGGTAACAAATATAACAAAAACACATAGAAAAGAACCATTAATTTCGGGGCACCCGTCTTCTACGTCCACACAACAATGAATTACAACGTTTGACCTCAAACCGGTTTGGTGAAATTTAATATGCTGACATAGATTTGAAATGATAAAGCGTGGACCAATTAAAAGGTAGGTTTTTACGTATAGCACGGTATCCAATTCTTATAGGACTGATAAAAAAACTTCACACTTCATTGGTTCGTTGGCCACTTTCATTCCGACACCAAATTCGAGTTCTCTAGGAAGCATTCCTTTATCCTATGTAAAATGTTTTGTTCAACTATATCCATCACTCTTTGTAGTCAATCCTCATTGCCAAATTTCCTCCTTTGGCAATTGGCATTTGTCAGAATCCTCTTCAGCTCGACATAATAAATGTGTTTGAATTCATGCATCTGCCATTGGAAACGTACGTGTGGATTTGCGACTATTTGTTAGTTACTCAGTTGATTACTACTCTGACCTCGGACATTTAGTTAACAGAACAACAAGCTAGACAACATTCAGCCAAACACTGCACTACATTACTTGTGTTGGTGACGAATCATTATTTAGGCTTCTCTGTTAACGTTTTCTAGCGTTGTAAGCAAGACAACGATACGCAGTGGCACAGGTTGTTGTGTCTAGTGGATCACGCCTGTTGCAGTGGCACAGATTGTTGCGTGTAGTGGATCACGCCTGTTGCAGTCGCACAGGTTGTTGCGTATAGTGGATCACGCCTGTTGCAGTCGCACAGGTTGTTGCGTGTAGTGGATCACGCCTGTTGCAGTCGCACAGGTTGTTGCGTGTAATGGATCACGCCTGTTGCAGTCGCACAGGTAGTTGGGTGTAGTGGATCACGCCTGTTGCAGTGGCAGAGGTTGTTGCATGTAGTGGATCACGCAGTGTCAACTCTTGTATTCGTTTTGAGAAAATATATATGTTAGATGGTCTCCCAAACATGAGGATCGTGCTTGTATACGCAAGGAATCCTTCCATTACAGTCATGACCGCATACTGTCAACCAGCTACCTGGAACATTACCCTCTGACCAGCGTAACTCCTTACAGTTGTAATCCTCATATACGCTCGATTCCTTGTTCAACTTCATAAAAAGGGCACCGTCTCAATATTCCTGACTCTTCATTCATCTGACATCAACCTGAAGTGTTAACGATACGTGCTCCAGCTAATTCCCGTCCTCCGGTGCTGGAGTTTGGCCGCCATTTTACGTACTGCCGAGCATGCATTTTTTCAGTTTAGAAAATCTTTAAACCCGCGCATTTTCCCGTTTGAGCTCAGTTGACTAACAACATGATAATTACTTTACTAATTCGGCAAGGCATCAACTGCTAAATCAACTTTTTCCGCATGCAGTTCTCGTTTGAGCAACTTTGCCTTATGTTTCCGTCATAAAGAAGAACATCTGCTGTTAGAATTTCCACATTAACTATATGACGGAATATCCGAACGCTCTCTCCGTGTTCGGCATGCCATTTGTTATAGCTTGACGGACCTTGTTGCAACACATCTCGTGATGGATACGTCAATTTGAAAACTCTTTTAACACAACTTGACCCGATTTTGTCGTTCAGATGTGTATGCTATATATGTGTGTGTGTGTGTGTGTGTGTGTGTGTGTGTGTGTGTGTGTGTGTGTGTGTGTGTGTGTGTGTGTGTGTGTGTGTGTGTGTGTGTGTGTGTGTGTGTGTGTGTGTGTGCGTGCGTGCGTGTGTGTGTGTATATATGTTGTTGAACCATACATGTACAGTATTTCCTGTAACATCTTGCCCAGCATATCTGATCAACACCCCAGTCGCCTAACTATTGTATTAGCGATGGACTCCACGTGCGAACCGTCAATGATAAGACGTCTTGGATAATGTCAAGAAAAGTTCCCTGTCGCTAGGGATCAGTATGCTCTTTGGTGACTCGTCTGGAACGCGGGGGTTACCGCTGATGATATTTGTCAATTACGGTCCTAGAAGTTAGTCTTGCCTCGATGTCTCTGCAATTTCGTCCTGCGTCACAGACGCGGGCCGCTTCATCCACGCAATATTACTGCTGGTCCTCCCTACATATGACCGGCGCATGTGACTGACATTCGAAAACTCCTTTCCAAAAGACGAACTTAATGTAGGCGGACAATTAGCCAACTGTTGTAGTGTACTGTTAGACAGTACATTAACATACAGTTTTGTCCAGGTTAAAGTTGTTCAAGTAAAGCTTTCTTCATTATATTGATCGTCCAGAGTACTGCCCCAGCATGCCCTGCGCGGGTGCCGCCATTGCGTCATCATACTATTTGTAATAGCAGGGATTACGGAAACAATAGACTCAACGTTACAATTATGTTTGGCGGCAAGTTATTCTAGGTGATTAACATCACTAGACTTGTCAACGCCAATTACAGATTCTCTCTGACGTCGATGTATAGCCTGGTAACCTGAGTTCCTTTTTATACTGACATGTTTGTTAAGGTCATGATTCTAGGTCGGTCCTGCACAATCGATTGCTTAGCTCGTCTCGTTTCAGACTCATTCACACTAACGTAAGACCTACCAAGTATCGACTTCGACATGCTAGTTCATTTACATACATGTGTTATTTAGTTGCGGTGAAATCATCAGCCATAAGTGCTCGTTGCTTTCTAAGCAGATCAGAAGCAGTGGACTTAAGTAATTGGTAACCGGATGCCAGCACCATTCTGACAAATAAGGCCTTGGTAGGATCTTCGTGATGTACTACAAGGCTATTCACATGTTATCCGATCTAACGATTATTTTGATGATTTAACTAAAGTTCGATTGCGCTTTTTACTTAAACTATTCAGACACTAAAGTTATACATGAACAATAATTATTGAACATGGACATCGACAAACCTGCTTTGCGAAGGGATTAGGATAAATAAACTGAGGTGGTTTTTAACATAGGCACTACGAACCGTGCAACTCGGTTCCCGCATCAGTGATGACTATAATATGTTATTATTATATATGTTGGACGCGTTCGGGAACAAATCACGACCAGAACACATTCGGTTGTTAGACTGATCCGCATAATGTCACCAATTCTTTCAACTGCGAACAGCTGCAGGGTACATCCCGCCTGACAGTTCGAAAACAGTTTTCACCTGGACCTGTTTTTCATCTAATGCAAAATAATATAGTCGAATTGCAAACCGTAAGCGAAACTATTTGTCGAATCGGAACACAACAAATGCGACACTGAAAACGAACTACGTTATCCGTGTGACATGTCTGCTGGACAACTGTGGCCGATTTCAACGCGTTAGCAGAAATTGCACAGCAGAAGACAATGGCAATGCATATATAAAATCGGTACACACTGTTTGTGTTGTAATTGTGTTCGTTTGCTGGTTTCCTTCCAAAGTTGTTCTGGTTATCGTCACGAATGACCCAGCATGCATAGCGGGGAGTAATTGGCGCCACAGGTGGAAAAAATGATTGAAACAATTTTGTAAAATAACTGTTTGCCCACGTTTCATTCCATGTAAATAATTTCACAAAACCTGGCCATATGTTGATTTACCAATTTTCGTTTTTGGAGAAAACTATGCATGGCATATACACGGGACATGCAGCGTGACGTCCACTATATCGTCTTTGTGGTTTCAAGCGAAGACATGTTCTTTTTGTTTCATGTTGTGGCGTAAGCTCTAGGGTTTGTCTTAATAATTCTAATTATGAGAGAGCATGACCTCCGACGATCTTTTGACATTTTTTTATTTCAAAAAATAATATGGAAAATCATGCTATATTTATTAGACACATCTGTTCGTCCCTAACGTAGCCTAACTCCCTGGTTACACCCCCTGGTAACGCCCCATGATATAGCCGTCACCCCAAACGGACTGTCACTTGACTTGGCGGTCATTATGTTTGTTGCAAAGTGGCTCTACGGACGCTCACACGATATTCCAGTCACGTCGAGCGCCGTGATCTATCAGCCACCACTTGTAGATTGATTAAATAAACTTAGTCGAGGCCCGTTTCGCCTGCGATGCGCCGAGTTTCACTTTTGGATAAGATTTGCAGAGCGGCCGTCTGTTTGCGTGACCTGACACACAAGCATGACTTAGTGGCCCATTCAAAGAGGGCTACGTACTCCAGACGGAAAAAAACAACGAAATACGAGTTTGGGGAATCATCTATGACGGCACGCTGGCTATTGATCAACACACACAAGCACCGCTCTATTGCCCCGATGCGCCTTGATTTGTTGCTTATTATCAGGAAGTTTTACAACTTGTCGTCACGTTTTGTTGTTTATGTACGCGCATACGCTTGTACGTGCGTGCGTGCGTGCGTGCCCGCTTCGTTCGTTACGTGTACCCTCCAACAGCATCACCGTTACGATGGATCGTGTTCCATTAATAATCCAAACAATAATTACCCTGATGTGTGCGTTCTCTCGACACTCGGCGGATATGACAGGGTGTTGGCATGGCGTCTTTCTGTAGATGAGCACGGCGTGTTTCTGCAGATTAGCCTCGCATTTATTAAGAGACATCCCCCGATCGCGTGTCCGCAGCTCTTCCTGTCGTGGACCGGCACACGGCCTCATTTCCTCGTCTCCAGCAATCACAATTCTAATCGGACTCCATTTATGGAAGAATTTGGCAGCAGTGCCAGAGCCATTGCACACGCTCGCACGCACCTGTTATGCAATTGTTTGCCTATAAGGCGAGGGAGATTCACTCTTACGTTTTCGCAGTAAGCCCAGTAAAGGATGACGTGTGTGAAAGAGTGTGTGTGGATTTATGTGAATCATGCGAATACAGTTGATATAAAAGTGTCGTAAGCATATGTGCACTTGCGTGGAAATCCAATGACGAGTCGGTACCTTATTGTGAGCAAACCGTCATGCTCGTTACGGATGTGTTCGCTTTTCTGGGTATTGAAGCGACATTGTCTGTTCCGTTAACATGAATCATCGTCTCAAGTCACGGGTGATATGTCTAGTTATTAGCAGGACGTTTGCTGAACCAATTGTACGTCGTCCCATTTCCGGTCTTTATTGCGGAAACAAAACCGGTGGCGCCCCAAATTCCAGGAACTTTCGGTTAGCATCGTCTGTCCCAACAGCACAGTTGTTTGCTATTTGAATGTTTTGCACATACCTACCTTTGGAGGGCGCAACGTCCAGACCGCGAACGGTTTGTCGGGTTTATTAAACGCAGTTTGGCGGGCATTATACTTCACCACATTTATTCTAATATTAAGAATGTTATATTAAGAAACGAGGAACCGACAAAGGTCAGTCTCGTGACAACAGTCTTCGTGCCCAACTGCCTAAGTAATTTAGGAACTCGTAGACATAGGTGTATAGTTGAGTAATCCTTTGGGCTTTGTGGGGGTAGACATTTAGTTGTCCATCGGTGCCACTAAATCACAGTAAATAACAATTCTTGGTCGGCTTCTCTAAACGATCGACCGCTTTGGGCGTATTCTTTTTATATAGGCGTTTTTTGGAACCAGACTTCCGCATGGTCTGGAAACTCGTGGGAGGAAGAGGTGGGCGACGGTGTACGAGAGTGGGCGAGGGTGAGCGAGAGAGGGTCGTCTTCTTGCGCGCTGACAACGACGTTGAACGGAGACTGCGCCGGCAATCGACAGTGGTTATACTCGAGTCTTATATATTCCAGGGAATATTTTGACGGTGAAGGAGATGTTGACAACAACAAAGTCGATGATGATTTCGAAGATGCTGGTGGTGATGATGATAGTGATAATTATGAATAGGTGTATGAGTGTGCCATTTGTGATTGTGTCTATTACGACGGCATTTATTGTGATGGTGATGATAAATCACAATATATGTTGTGTTACTAATAATAATATAACTTAACGTTTTTATTTAAGACAAGAATTGTGTCCATATTGGAAAAAATACATCGATAAAACTTCCATATAAAAATAGAAACATAACTAAATAAAGAAAAAAAATGAATATGACTATTGTTGCCATTTTTATTATAATTATCAACATCATCATCATCCTGTCATCATAACCTGCCATTATTAATCAGATAGGACAGTCCAATAAGAAACAAAGTCATTAACAATAGCAGTAGAAATGGTGCATGTTCAGTTTTCGTTGAAACACGTGCCTGGAAGTAATCATTCAATAAGAATAGCAGCAATACGGGCTATCAATAAGCGGAGCAACTGTAGTGTGCATTACATAGTTCCGTTCTCGTGAACGCGTGTCCTCGCCGGGCGCAATTCTTCCCGGGGAAGAAATGAACACGCACAGCAATCTTATTGCATTGCAGGTGCGCTATGGGATGAGGCAATACGAAATATTGGTCCAAAGAGCGGTAACAATTGATCGTTTTATCGTGTAAATGTCAAATAAATGTCAGACGTTACACTGCATTTATGTACTCGAGTGCTGTCGATTAAATTAATACGACGTGGAAGAAAATAGTACATAAAACATGTTGCATCTGAGTAGAAAGATGGGTGTACCAGTTTGCGCTAGATCTTCGTATCAGTTTTAAATCGGAACTATAGTAACTACAACAGCGATGACATAAATAACAGTTCTCGATGTAGTTACAAGCATATTTTAGTTTGCGATGTCCGTACCACGACGTAACCAACTCCTTCCCTCGTAAACGAACCAATCAGACACGTCAGATTATGACGTAATACCGGTACACCGTGACACAACGTTGTGTATCCAGGCATGCCTATGTATCTTTATACTGTGAATTAATGTTATGGTATTTTCTAACCAAAGTAAACTTCACGCAGAAACTTGCAGTCGGCCTCGTTTTTGGTGCCTAAAATGGAACGTATGTGTTAGTGGAGACCTCTGTCGGTTGCTCATTAATGATGTCATTATGAATGATCCCGCCAGTAACAAAATGTCTACCGCCATGTTTTCCTACTTGGGGAATGTAGTTGATTTATAATACATAGGTTCATGTTGCCTAGTAGCTATTGGTGTGCAATTATAAACACATCGTACTAGATGGAAAAGAATCCTAGTGCGGGCAGTACGGGTGGTGGGGATTTCGCTCCACAAGGCATCAAGGGAACGCAGAACCATAAATCCCACACCGACGTACAGTGGTCACTAAAGTCAGTTTTTTTTCAAAAAGAAGTTGGAATATGAAGATATTTAACCGTGTTTCGCTATCATACTAGGAGAAAATGGTTTCCACAAACGACACCAGATAGAGTACGGGATATAAATGATGGCAAAGACTCGTCAATGTTATATCAGAATAGGCGAGTATTATTTATATGTAAATGGAACTACGTCATTGTATTGCAAATGAAACATGCGCTTTTCTTAAATAATAGATAAGCGATGTTGGCAACATAAATAAAGATGCGTTGAACCAGCAACAAAATGTGTACGTTCGTTCGCCATCGACTTCGGCGTAACTGATTACCTTCGTGCTAATGCATTTGCCGAGGTTGTCTCCGCCCTGTACAAATACTGTTTTTGCAGCTGAAAGTAATATCTATGGTAAACGGAGTCTTTACGTGAGCGGTGGACACGCCACGTTTGCATCATCAGTCTGGGAAAAAACCCGATAAAGATTAATAAAAACGTAGCTAAATCACAGCGAGGAGCGTGCCCCAATTAGCCAAATCCGCATGAAATTAATCCGGTTTATTCGTCTATTTGTGCAATTATAGTCGCAAAGTCGATACATTCCGCTAAGTTGTCGACATTCCCCAGACTATTTCCAGCCTGTCTCCATCTCAACTACGTATTGATCATTTGTCTGCAACCATACGTTACTTTGAGAAACCATGCTATCATCGGACATAAACAAACGGTCAACATAAAACAACAAGGACATGAAACGCGTTGCGAGTACTATGGGCCTTAATTGCTTGTACCGTAACGTCTGTTTAGTATCAGAATCACGCACACCCGCACATACGCCAGCACGTCCGCACGTCCGCACGTCCGCACGCCCGCATACATACACATTATACAGGTATATAGAGTCATGTGGGGCAAAGCGTGCCCCTGGGGCAAAGCGTACCTCCAGCTATCTCGGCAGATGTTACTTTTATTGGCACAGTCTATTTGTCAAACGATGCAACACTGTGCCAAAACATTTGGCCACTTTCGATTTTCGAGAAACAGCACAACAGATAAGCTATATCGATCTGATTTGTATACTCATGTTATTATGATAAATGTTACTGTTCTTTATAAAAACAAACATGTAAAATAGCCTTTCACATGTCACATATATTTATCAATTCATCCATCCATCCATCCCTCCATCCATCCCTCCCTCCATCCATCCATCCATCCATCCATCCATCCATCCATCCATCCATCCATCCATCCATCCATCCATCCATCCATCCATCCATCCATCCATCCATCCATCCTTCCTTCCTTCCATCCATCCATCCATCCATCCATCCTTCCATCCATCCATCCATCCACCATCCATCCATCCTTTCATCCTTCCATCTATCGACACAACCACCTAGCCACTTAGTCAGAAGGCACGCCGTCGAGTCATGTCTGCGTGAGTAGCTGAAGCATTACGTGTCAGAATACGCGAAAGTATGTGTGAATATGAATCTACAGGAAGGTGAGGAGTTAAATCATGACTGGAGTTCGCGTGGCCCGCACGCAATGCCGCATCGATCGAATCAACCAGGAACTCCTGCAGTCAGAGGCAGACGTGTCAGCTTCCCTCTCCATTATTACATTCAGTAATTCAGCACAAATCCAATAATATAAAAAAGTATTCGGTCATCGCCCGAAGTTGAACAATGGTAGCAAACGTGTTTAAAACCATTCAAAGATGTCTGCGATGGACGGTTTTCGATGTCTCGAGGCCGCTTCGTCCGTGTTAATGCCAACTCAGCCGGAAGTTACTCGCTGGGTCTGTCGGCGGGCCAAATCCAGGTGTTTAATTCTTTGTTACGTAAAAAGACAAGTCTTTGTTGAGATGCTGTGACTTCATATCCTAGATGGCTCTCTTGACCTACGTCGCATGCGAGTGAAGTGAAACGTGCGAGTGAAAATGGTTCTTTGTTGTTATTCCGTTGGATCCAGTGCTGCTAGTCGCTCCCGTTTACCCGCCTGGTCCCATGGCCGTCCGTAGGGCATAGAGTAACGTGGGACAAAGTGCACCCTCGGAGCAAAGTGTGTCCCCTGGTCAAAACGCACCACAACCACCACCAACTATTGTTTTGTAGATAATATTTACATTGGAGCATTCTACAAACTAAACGATGCAACACGATGCCAAGCCAATTCGGTTACCTCCGATTTTCGGAGAATCAGCACGACACAAAGTTACAGCAGTTTCAGTTTGTTATCTCTATGATTGTAATATTTTGAACATGTTTGAACCTTTCTAAGACAAAAAGTATTGACTAAGTAAAATAATCAAGCATACGCTATATTTTATAACTTTATATATGATCCATTTAATGCGGGGCAAAACGCACCCCCTTGTAAATTCCGTTTAATACTTAATACAGCACTGTCCACGAGTATTTGTGGGATGTACTCGACGTATACGTTAATTGACTTATCATTAACCATGCACTTGTTTTGTAATATTGTGTCGTCATATTTGAACATTACCTGCACATAAATAGGAAATAGATCGATGATGGGCATTAATATGCTCGCTGTTCCAATACATGTAAACACAATAAATATGCTAAACCATATCATATAATATACAGAAATAGGCCAATGGACACCTACGAAATTTTCTAAATGTGTAGCACTGTCCCAAAAAAATACGTGTGGTTGTTGTTTTATATGTAACTGTTTAGCCGTTTCCGCCTTATAGAAAATTAGTAGACTAACCTGTACTTGTTGCAAACGAGATGCGTTTTGTCCCACTCTACCCTACGGCTCGCTCCTAGAGCTTGGGATGTTTTCATCGGTCAGACATGTCATGGCGGTCCCCATCTTCCTTTCTCCGTTGAACATTGTCTTTGCACCAATTAATACACCAAACTTCTCTCCTCAATTTTATTCTGTAGGTATTTCCGTTCTCCGTGCATATTACAGGGCTCTCTGACATAGCCTGATGTTCCAATTGCTGAAGGCTTTATTTGAAGATTCTCCCGAAAATTAGATTGCATCATCGTTTCATAAACCTTAAATTACTTTTCTCTCGTGTTCTATAACCCGCTGTCTACAACGTCGCTTGTGTCCGGAGAGTATGGTGTCTCGGGAACACGTGTGTAATTATATTTCGTGAAGCCAGAATTGATGGTCGCGGGGGGATCCTGCATCGTGGCGCTTTGTTCCAAGAAAAGTTATCCAAGACCCGGATAAATCATACGCCGGGCGTCGACATCATTTGGTGGAACTGGATTAGACAAAGACACTGCCCTTTCAACGGCTCGGTCTAATGACAAACATATATATATATATATATATATATATATATATATATATCTTGCATTCACACCATCAGAATATAAATAGTTTTCCTTCATGACACAATCAGCGAGCGTACGTTGCACTGTAGCTTATTTGAATAGAACGCGTTTCTCTCGCGGGATTCCTTTCAATTATGGGAATATTCGTCACAACGTCGCCAATAATGTGCAGCTTTAGTGAGAACACGAAGAGCTGATGTGCAAATGCAATATAGAAACAGAAAGTGGGGTGAATAACAACTGTTAGAATATGTCATGGGAAATTGGCAACTTGAGCTAGCATCTAGTGAGAATATATGACAACATGGACATAAAACACAGCAAACCCAGAATATTTGCCTCTGAAAACATGCGACGACAAAAACATGGGACTTATTTGTTTGTAATTACTATGACTTATAACTGGCTTTTCCCTGTAGCTGGTTATTCAGTATCTTCAAAAATGTCTGAAACAGTGCTAATATGGTGTGAGAGAAAAGTGATAAATAAGTGGGAGAAAGAAACATTACAATGTGTGTGTGTGTGTGTGTGTGTGTGTGTGTGTGTGTGTGTGTGTGCGTGTGTGTGCGTGTGTGTGCATGTGTGTGTGTGCGTGTGTGTGCGTGTGTGTGCGTGTGTGTGCGTGTGTGTGTGTGTGTGTGCGTGTGCGTGTGCGTGTGCGTGTGCGTGTGCGTGTGCGTGTGCGTGTGTGTGTGTGTGTGTGTGTGTGTGTGTGTGTGTGTGTGTGTGTGTGTGTGTGTGTGTGTGTGTGTGTGTGTGTGTGTGCGTGTGCGTGTGTGTGTATGTTTGCATGCCTGCATGTATGTATGCGTGTCTGTTGTACGTGTACGTGTGCGTGAGTGTCTGTGTGAGCATGCGCGTGCACGTGTGTGCACGCACGTGGTTGTTGATATAAACATGCAAAGGAGATAAATAATTTATTATTAGCGGGAAAGAGACAATAATCAATTTGTATTAATGTAGCAGGCTAGAGATTCTCTGTGCGGAGACCTCCAAACTTGGCGCTGCAGCAGCTGTTTGTGGCCACTTGACAACGGTGTGTGTTACGGGTGTGTACTGGGTGGACAGTTTAATTGCTAAGGGGAGCGGAAATGCTTCGCAACGGATGTGTCAAAAGCATCCTACCACGGGTATGCGGGGCCGTTGAGGTCCAATGTAGCATATTATTAAAGGGAATCAAAGCACATATTGCTTGAATTCATGTTAGATTACATCCTGTTATCTATTTACACACGGCAAACCAAGCCAACAAATATATAAAATTCAATGAATAAAAAATTCCACATTTTATGCTGTGCATCCGGACAATTTCGAATATGCATATTTTGGCGCGCTTTTCGGGATGCCGAGATGTGACGTCACTTATGACTCAAACTCGCCGACCCTTTCCATGCATTTTATTTATCCAAACAAATATAATGTAATGGATATATAATGTATTAATTTTAAATATATTGTACGGTAATATATTGTAATTAGATATGTGAAAACAGATTGTGATCTGTCTGGATAAATAAAATTTAGAAACATCGTTATATATAATGACCATATTTTCATTTTTGTGGCGAATAAATAATTACTACAAAAAAATATATATTTACAAACAGTGCATCATAGTATACTAAATGATTTGGTTTATATTACTTCGTGAAAACATTAAAAACAAGTGTAAAGAAAATCAATGGTTTGCATGCTGTCAGGATTGAACCGGCGTCGCCCGATTGTAAAATAAATAGCAAGAAACCAACGCGTCTACCATCTGAGCTAGCGGCACCAACAGTAATTCACTGACTGATTTAAGTTGTTATGATAAATTGTACAACTCCTGCTTCACATATCAATATTCTAGTGATATTATGAGATTATACACGTTACTTTCTGTAGCTGGATACAATATATTTTTGCTATGTATGTTTATTGGTGTAGATTATCTCCCGTTGGTTGCATTCGATATAAGTATTCTGAAAACGAGCCCAAGCTCGGCGAAACCTAGTCGACTTGTAGGCCCATTCGCATTCGTTGTTTTAAATAAAATTCGATTCGTTTGGAACCGTAAGATAACCGCTTGTTCCTCTATGATGACTAGTGTTTGTATTACGTCGGAATATTGCACAATAACTCATTCTGACGCTCGTTTCGATCCAAAAGCTATACTTGTAAACATGCTCTGAATGCATGGAAAGGGTCGGCCTAATGCGAGTGTGTGTCATAAGTGATGTCACGATACCACGTGATCGCCTAGCACATTAAGATTTAATTGTTCGCGGGAATCGCTTCACAGACGGGCTTAAAATCGAATTATGCTACAAATGTATTTTTCTGTATTTGTTTAATGTTGTCAAATGTTACTTACAATGTTAAACTTTGTGTACACATAGAACAATTATTTTAGTTAATGACTTATTTTTATTTCCTTTAAGCAACAGAACAAGTCGCATATATCAACTCTCCTTAACTGAAGGCTCCATCGGTGAATCATGTTGATCACACTGACTTCTCGGCCGTAGATTTATTGCAAACATCCACGTGCAGTCCTTATTAGGATCATCTCAAGTCTGGATGGGTATGTATGTTTGAGTGTACGGGTCCCCGGTGGCTGCAACAGACTCTAGTTATGCTCCGACAAGAGTCAGATAAGCACTGGTGGTTATATGTTGCTGGCCGACTTGGAGATTTCTCCGGAGAAACTTTAGTGCTGAGTTTGCTCTCTCTGACATAATCAATAGGCCCCTACGGTCATTCCAGGTACATGTTTTGTTTACCACCACGCCAAGATATGTTCCCATCAGAACGCAGTTTTCAATTACACGTAACATTCATTCGGTTCCATTAACACATCGGACGTGACACGATCAACGTAAAAACTTTTGCAAATGTAATTGCAGCAATGGCGGCTTGAAATGCCATCGACGCGCTGTGCATCTCGGTATTGGATGACCGCCAGTAGAATGGAGGTACTGCTGTTCGTTGTTGCTGACTACAGCACGATATTAAAACAGTGACTTTATATCACAATCTTACGCTGTGGGATAACAACAATAATAAGAGTGACTTCTTATGCGCAAATATCCTCGAAAATCAATCTCAGTGGCGCAACAATAATACTTCTACCCAAGTCAATGATGTGCTTGTGTTACCCATCCCAGTTGTCTGAATGGCTTTCTAATCGATCTGATCAATTAGTAGCCGAACAAGCTTCCTTCGTGCAAACGATCAATTGGCCGGTTAATCCGCCTCATTAGAGCGACCATGTACACCGCCCCAGGCGCAACGCCGGTCGTCTGTTTGCAGGGACATGGCGGCCGAGTGTAGTATCGCGATATTAATGCGGACATCTGCCAATACGTCGACATGTCAGAGTGGATGTAAACATGCCTTACGCTCCTACCTAGTTCTCGGCTGTATTCTATGCCCGTCTCTGTAAATGCCTTCAAACTGCAACGTTCCTGTTTATTTTATTCAAATTCCCTCCAACTTGGTGTCCATACGCCTGCCATTAGAATCAAACTGACCTATACATAAGTTATGAGTAGTTGAACGGATGAGGTCGACCACAGCGGTTCTTTAAAACCCTTGTATAAACATTTCCAATCCCGTTTTTAATTTGTGAGAAAAAAAAAATCGTAAACAAAAATTGCATGACTTATAATAAACATATTTACAATATTCATAACATCTTTGAAACTTATAGTATACAATTTCGATGCAACTACCCCACAGATTGACAATGACCATAACATGTTTACAACATGTAATTTGATTTTGTTAACTAAAACTGACTGGCGGCGTCGAAGCAGGAGCGGTGTTGCGAGGTTGACGAACACATGGAGAAGACACTTTGACACCAGCCAACAAACAGCGCACGTAGCCACACATCCACTTGTTGACCTGAGGCCCGACCACTGAAGACTCGCGGACATTCACCGACTTCAAGCCTCCGTGGCCGTGATGAAGGACGCATATTACTTGTCTTCCTGCCGTTCTAATACAACGTCCGTTGACACGTCGGATGATGGAACGCTCACGTATATGTGCATTCTTCACTTCCGTCCATTCATTTGGTGCGCTGTGGCCATCTCCTCGCGTCGTCAAAGCGAGCTCTCTTCGTGCAGCGCGGCACGCACTTGGCGCGATCAGTGTGGTCCGTTCGCGTGAGAGGAATGCGCAGGTTCCAGTTCATTTATTGGCATATTTGTCTTCCACAATTCTCACTTCACCAAGTTGGCAGTCTTCGAGTCGACCAGCATACTAAAGTGACATGTCTATTGCCGCTGACATACAGCAGAGAAATGCGTTTACATATCTCGCCTAGATCATGTGCGTGTAAAGGTCATATCATAAAGCCATGTCGTCTTGTTAATGCATGTCTTATTCGCTATTCCACTTCAGTGCCATTTTCGTATTTTCAGTGCACACCGCAAAGTGCGTTCCCGTGACAAAAAAGTCATGTTTACGCTTCTTCGTTATTTCTCTCCTCGAAGTTGAAATGTTTTAGCGCACTGCTGGAAAAAGTCATAAATATTTCTGTGGCGGTTGGCGTGCACTAATCGATCGAGTCACCAGCTCTGTGTTATGGCAGCGTTCCGGGCCTCGCAACTCTCAGGCCAGACAGGACTGTCGGCGGCGAACCTACTCACAACTGTGTCAACGTGTATGGCTGTCCGTACGTGTAAGTCCACTGAGAGATGTGTCCAACCAGTGGCCGAAATTAGTTGCGAGTGCTTACAAGAACGTGCGAGCACTTAAGTGGGGACAATAAATAACATTACAATATACTAGCATTTCGTAAAACCAAAAGACATTTAAATATCGAATTACAAAGCAAAAAAGTCAAAAATGTTCACCGTTATTTCTGTTTAACCAAGAACTGCAATAATCCCACTGACCCGCCCAGAGAAAGAAATAATTATTTCCAATTATTTCTTCGCTACGCGGACGAGTTGTACGGGGCAGTATTGAATTTTCGTAGATTTGGTAACTCGGTTACGTGTCCTACGTCGTTATTACCGAAACCAGCGCAGCTAATGTGATCCAACAAACACAGAGAGCCGTGGTCTGCCGGAGAGACCGCTACTACCCGACACTCGGTAGTAGCGCCGGTGTCATATGTGACACACTTTAACGAGATTAAAACAAAATCTGAACGCCACATCAAATAAGCCGGGACACAGAAAGACAATATTATATTTGTAAATCAATTTCGAAGACTTTCGAATCATCGACAGAATTTTAAGTTGTTATTTTCGGTCGTGATCGATCAATACATCAAGGGAAGACGCGGTTTCCTCTCAACTGATAAAAACACAATATCTTGAAACACCGCTTAGAGCGTTTTACATTTCATCCATAGACGGACCTGTTCATTTCTACACCAACACAACGTATCTGAGGAGTTATGAACCAAAGAGAATTATAGATGACATGTCACAAATCGTCACTCCTGTCACAACCTTTGGACGACAAGCCTCCAGTGCGACTTATGACATATGACATATCGTGTAGGACGTATGATGTGATTTCACACATAACGTCCGTACACCCAATCAAACACGGTTCCCGTCAGCCCCGTCTACAGACTGACACCTGTCCATGCTGAAGATGCACACTCCGGAATGATCTTGGTCGACGGCGAGTGACTTATTGTGGCCCATCCTCTGACCTGTTCACGGCCTCGGACAAGCGGAACGATTATCTAATCGCGCGGACTGCGATGATTCCGTAAGAGCCGCCTACGGATCGTGTCCGTCTGTTGCTGTACTCGCTACGCGCACGATTACTTGTCCACAATCGCGCCTACAGTTCCGCCGTCTCGTTGGTCGCGTTTGAAGTTTTTTCGTAGTCGTGATGCAGTGTAGTGTCGAAATGTCAATGGCTTCCTCCATTTTCATAAGGTCACATTATTGCACAAGATCACTGTAATAGGAACGCACTGTCGGCAACGAGTTTACTCGGTGTTGGCGACGTCAACATGGCATTTGGGAACAACAGCCTGCAATAACATTACAAATGTTTTGCAATGTTGTACACAATCATTTTTGTATGCTATCGATTGTTTGTGTTCGTGATGTACGCCAGGTCATGTGTTTTACTTAACATATTCTTGATGTTTTTGCAACTAAACATTGTGAAAGATGCATTCATATTTATTTGTTAGTCAACATTTCACAACATTATGTCATCTGGCTTGTTCATTTCCACATGACATACAGATACAAATATGTTTTGCCATTATTTATATAAAATACATGTCAATTAGGAATGTGACTTTGTGTTGAAACATACAGTCACATCAAACATACAACGAACGTACAATAAAAGATAAATAAATAAATCTAATAAAATAAAATAATTAAGTCAAATTGTCTAAAATATCCATTAAAATGTATAGGTTAAGCTAAACTTAACACATAAAAGAAGTATACAACACCTGGCAAAATTAACATTCCATCGTCTCTATCTATCACTAAAGTCTACATTTAATACCCGACAAGGCAGCCACGGCACGGGGGGAAGAAACTGTCTCGGAGGCGATTTGTCTTTCTGAATCACCTGCCTGAAGGGAGTTTTTCGAATACATGGTGGGCGGGGTATGTTGGATCAGTGATAATTTTGTCAGATATCTTCCTGGTTCTTTCACTGTATATAGCTAGATAGAGGGGTAAGTTCACTGCCGAAGATCTTCGATGTTGTTTTCACCACTGTCTACACTGATCTTTTGACGTTGGTTGATATTTCCGCACCACACACAACATATTATGGCGAATGTAAGTACACTGGCAATAGCCGAGCGATAGAATTGAAGAAGAATTTCTCTCGTCAGCCCGAATATCTTCAGCTGGCGCAGGAAGAAGAGTCTTTGCTGGGCCATCTTCACGACTGCATCCGTATTTTTTTCCCAGCCTAGGTCACTGGAGATTATGATGCCCAGAAATTTGAAGCAGTCCACTCTTTCAATGGCTTCGCCATTTATAATAATTGGAGCAACTGGGGCTTTCTTCTTTCTAAAATCAACGATCATTCCAGTTGAAGATTGTTTTTGTCACACCACGACACCAACCTGTCCACTTCGTGGCGGACTCATCTGAGTTCCTCACCAACACCTCCAAGGTGGTATCATCTGCAAACGTCACCAGCTGTACGGAGGAATGTTGGGACACGCAGTCATTCGAGGAGAGCGAGTACAGGAGCGGGGAGAGGACACAACCCAGGGGAGTTCCGGCGTTCAAGATAATGGTGTTGGAAACCATGTCATTCATTTTGACGACTTCGGGACGGAGCAGAAGAAAGTCAAGGATCCAATGACACGTGGAGACGTCTACCGAAAGCAGACGCAGCTTATCGAAGGGTTTCAGTGAGACGATCGTATTGAAATCGGAACTGTAATCTACGAACAGGATGCGTGCATACATGGTCGGAGACTCCAGGTGCTGCAAGACGAAGTGAAGAGCCAAACGTCATCAGTGGATCGGTTTCCCTGTACGCGAAATGAAGTGGATCCGTGTTTTGTGAGTTTGGAGTTTGTGGCCGACTTCAGGTACTCGAGATGCGAGCGCTCCAGCACCGCAATCACCGCTGGCGTCAGGGCTCGGGGCGGTAGTCGTCCAGAGTTATCACCTTCTACTTCTTCGGAACAGGGATGAGGGGTGCTGCCTTGAAACAAGCAGGAACTGTGTGCTGAATGAGTGACTAGTTAAACAGTTCCGTGAATACAGGAGCCAGTTCATCAGCGCAGTGTTTCAGGGCGGAAACATTGTCAGGACTAGCTGCCTTCCTGCTGTTCGGCTGCTTGAAGAGCTTACTCACCTCGTGCTCTGGCACGGTAAAATGAGTGGCATAGCAGGGTCGGGCGGGCTGACCGGGACAGGCGTCACATGCTGATGGTCGAAGCGAGCGTAAAAGTTATTGAAGTTGTCCGGTGTTGCAGAATCACAGCCAGGAGTGGATTGCTTCTGCTTGCAGCCAGTAGCCTTCTGCAGGCCCTAAGTTAACTCATCTACAACCTCGTCCTTGCCAAGTTTCAATAGTTCGGCCGTTATTTCATCAAGCCCCACTGCTTTGTTATTCATACACGAGCCCCGTCACGGTGTCTGCATATTCATGAATGTCTGTGCACGCGTGTTTAAACGATGTACTGACCAAACAGCCTTGGAGATGTTGAATAGATTTAGGGTCCCAGGGCTTGACACTGTGAACGCAGGCTTTCGCTGTTCTAAGTTTCTGGCTGTAGGAATGTACAAGGTAGACCATGGAGTGGTCGAAGAAGCCAAGGGGCACACGTGGGACCACATGATAGGCATCCCTGATTGTACTGTAGCAGTGAAACAAGGTTGGGGTGGGATGTACACACTTACCATGACAAGGGAGGTAAACTCTCGCGGCAGGTAAAACGGTTTACACTTGATGATAAGAGTCTCAAGTTCAGGGGAGCAAGTAGTAGACAAAACTGACGAGTCATTACACCATCGCTGATTTACCATGAAACACACCCCACCGCATTTAGATTTGTCCGAAAGTTATGGCGAGCGGTCGGCTTTGTGAAGTGTGTACACAGAAGGAAGGACAGCCATGTTTCTGTGAAACAATACACAAAACAATCTCTAAAATCACGTTTCATCAACTGAAACAGTTCGCAACGCTTGTTCTTAAGGGATCTCACATTTGAGAGAAATAACGCAGGTAGAGGAGGGCGTTGTGTCCGTGTCCTGAAGCATGTCAACACGCCGGTACGTTTGCCTCGTTTGCGCTAAGAGAACTAGGGCGTGTATTGCGTGTGTCGTTGTTCTCGCTACGGTCATTACGCTAACCAGTCGGGTATGTCGTATATGTGTGTCATTGTTCTCACACAGCGAAATTTCATCGCACGAAAGCAAGAATGTAGGGATCCACTTACTGTCAATATCATCGCTAATACGAAGCAAAGTATCTCTGTCTGCAGACAAATAACTCTCTCAGTCAGCAAACAACTCAGAAACAGGCACATCATTGTCAGACGCAACACCTTGACGCCGTATACATGCGCCATCTTGTGTCATGATGTCTTGAGTCAATGGTTTTGAGTCAATTTCACTTGGCATGGGAAGTCAACGGGTTGTCAGCCACATCGACACGTTTAACAAGTTAGCCGACAAGGAATAACCACTTGTCCGCACCCCGTCCCACCTGTGTAGCGCCGTGGTGCAGTGGCTAGAGCTTCGGACTTTCAACCAAGAGAATCTGGGTTCGAATCCTGTGCGGCGGTGTCGAACCTTGGGCAAGTTCGTTCACTATACGTTGCTCCAGTTCACTCAGCTGTATGAATGAGTACCTGGCTATAGACAGTGATGGATATTTGTGTACGAACAGTCTTCGCGCATTAATTGCAGCGTGGCTGGATGCTTCCCAGAGAAGTCGAGATGGTGTTCGATTGAACAGGTCTGCCAGGGAGTAAAGTGTAAAGCGCTTTGAGCAGTCCTGAGGACTGGATACTGCGCTATATAAGAACTTACCTTTACTTTTACCTCGCCCCACCTCACCCCACCTCGCCCCACCTCGCCCCACCTCGTCCCACCTCGCCCCACCTCGCCCCACCTCGCCTCACCTCGCCCCACCTCGCCTCACCTCGCCCCACCTCGTGTGTGTGTGTGTGTGTGTTTGTGTGTGTATGTTTATGTGTGTATGTGTATGTGTGTAGCTGATGATGACAAGAGACATTCTAAACGTCATATATTATGCATCTGCGCAACATCAACGCACCTGGAAATATTTAACTGTAGACGCGACTCAATCGCTGGTGCGTGTATTACAAAGGCCGGTTTACCCCAGTGATTAGTTGGCAGATTAGTTGAGAATGCGGTGCTGGTAGAACTGCCTCTCGACACAATCAGAAAGCTCCGGTGAATTCTTTACATGGTGATCATGCAAGATCATCAGTTTCGTACCTCGTCATGAACATCATTTTTACACACACTCTAAAAGAGTTGAGTTCGCTTCCGAACATGTACCGAATAGCGTTTACGATTAGGTACTCGGGTATCCGACGACCCAACGATACTTGTTAAAGAGACACAACATGCTGTTCCAAGCCCCTCATCGTATAGTATATTTGACTTCATTTATGTCATACGTAAAAACTACTTACCGTTTTATTATAAGTTACACACGCAAGGAGCGTTGAACATTTTAAGGATATTGTGCTATGTAAGTTGTGCGGCTCACTGTGTGGACAGAACGGAAATGTAGAAGCAGATGGTCGTATAGATAAACTGCATCACTATAACGGAAATGTCTCGTGTTAGTTACATATGGACTTCGGGGCACATTCTGTCAACACAAAGAGGCTGGCTTGTATTCGGCTCACAACGCGGCGCTGGTTGGTTCAATCTATGCTCGATCGCAAAGTTAATCGAGTTGACCACAAATTGCCGTAACGGTATTACGCTGAAGGCATGTTAGACAGAAGGTGGTCTCATTACAAATGATTTGTTATTTATTCCATTTGTGACTGTCTGTTGTCTTCTTGCATGTGTTGAGAACGATAATTAAACACCGCGAAGAATAATTACGCAACTCACGAAGGAAACGCACCTTCGACGAATGCAGTGTTCTGTCAACTATATGAATAGTCGACGCATGATTAAAATATGACGGATGGTGGAAACAGCAATGCAGGAGAAATGCCAGAAGCAGAAAACAAGAGAAATTCATGGACCAGTATGGAGGACGCCCAGACTTCAGGCAACATAGACAAAGAGGAGAGAGACAAACGCATTACAACATTAGTAGCCTTTAACGTAAACACCGCCTCTATTATGTCATATTAACCCAAATCATGTGGCAAATTTGTTAATCAAACTACGCGAAATATGCACGGAGCTTGACATACGAGCGATGTCGCTAATAAGACGGCTCGTGATGTAGCGGATTATACTTGACGCCGCTTCAAAGCAACTCATTGCTTCAAAGCAATCAAAGCCATCGACAACAACCAAACAAACGGATAACTACAAACGGCATTCCGTGAAAGATATCCCTTTGGCGCATCTGTGGTTCGGTGCAGCAACACGATACCTTGTCGCACCGGCTAGGCGGTGTCGAGGACGGCAGAGAACGAAGAAGACACCTGCTTCGTAATGCAATATCCACAGGCATAACTAACGAGCGAACATACAAACAGAAGACGTCGTATCAGGTTGGACACTTACCTTGCAAAGGCTGGACGCAAACAGCGACGATCATTAGTATTAGATAGGAAAACACACGAAACGACCATCTGCTTGTATATCCCATGATGAAGACAGCCATCGTGCGATGCGCCTACGACGGTAACAACGTTTCGACGACTCGGCCGGTAGCCTCAAGCGATATCAGTAGAATCCGGGGCTAGGCGTTCGATTACTGACGATTTGATTTCTCTGATTGGCGCAGCGACCTATGGTCGTGCTCCCTTCATCCACGCAATGCGTTCTACTACAGGAAATGAGTAATTCTGAAATAGTTCTAGCTTGGTGTACAGCCGTTGAGTAACGCTCCACGCAGTCGCATGCCTTCAAGAGATGACGAAATCCTAAATGGACGCTTTGACAATATGTAAATCATCGAACACGTGCACACATAAGCGTGCATGACACGCGAGTATTTCAGTCAACTTTAAAGTTGCTATCGCCGCAGTGTCAACAACTGTTGCCTACATGCGTGTTTCATCTAGGTACGGCGTCCGTCACAGCCTTATTAAAGGAGTTCATCTCAGTCGCAACACACGCCAGCATCCGAATAATTTCCCTCGTTCTCTAAGCAGAAGGCTGACGCAAAACGTCTAATGGGCAAAGCAATCCTTCCGTGTTCCCCACGTCCGGTAAGCCAGAGCTGTCGAATTTGGTGTGAGCGCGAGATCTTGCCGGCATGCGACAATGGGCGGGGACGTCGACGCACGTGTGTTTATAGCAACCAGTGAGCGAGTGAGCACCAAGCCGCGCCTTCTGCTGGATACAACCGACGGCCGCTTACGGAGACGAGAAGAACGTCGGCGCTGCGTTGGTGACTGCTCGCAGTGTTCGTGGGGCGTGCCGGGTCTGTGGGCACATCTGGCGCGCAGCTATAGCCATCAACAATCGAAAGCGATTTTTGAACATTAACACCACAAAACCTATCCGGATAATGTTGAGCAGTGTGCAGAAAGGTGGCTTAGTACTGAGGGGGCGTGGACAAGCGAGCGCGCTCGCCCACACACACATGCACGCAGGTGCACGCTTTAATGTGGTGAATTGATAGATCGTCTATGCCCCTCGGTCTATTTTATACTACAGTGGTGGTTTACTGACTAAAGATTGCACTTATAAATACTATCCCTCCCTCCCT
The DNA here is from genome assembly GCA_963995525.1 of Escarpia spicata. Lineage (NCBI taxonomy): Eukaryota > Metazoa > Annelida > Polychaeta > Sabellida > Siboglinidae > Escarpia > Escarpia spicata. Next base: position 20,807,127 of record OZ023205.1, on the reverse strand, counting down.
CCGTCCCTCCGTCCCTCTCCCCCTCCCTCTCCCCCTCCCTTGCTACCTCACCCTCCCTCCCTCCTTCCCCCTCCCTCTCTCTCTCTCTCTCTCTCTCTTTCTCTCCCTCTTTCATCTTCCTCCGTCTTTCTTAATTTCCGCATCACCCAGTCGTCCATTCTCAGCTCTGGTCTTACATTTTCCTTTAAAAGTCAGTTTTTATGAGGACACCGCTCAATGGTTTTATTATCAATGACCAAACTATCCTGCTAACATTTGGACGAAATTTACCGATATTTAGGGGTCACTAAGGTTGAAGTTGACTGCAGCCGTCAGTAATACCCTATTGTACACGCGTGTCTACGCTACACAACCACATACACACACACTCACACACACACACACACACACACACACACACACACACACACACACACACACACACACACACACACACACACACACACACACACACACACACACACACTCACACACACACACACCACACACACACACTCTCTCTCTCTCTCTCTCTCTCTCTCTCTCTCTCTCTCTCTCTCTCTCTCTCTCTCTCTCTCTCTCTCTCTCTCTCTCTCTCTCACACACACACACACACACACACACACACACACACACACACACACACACACACACACACACACACACACACACACACACACACACACACACACACATACACACACACACACACACACACTCACACACACACACACACACACACACACACACACACACACACACACACACACACACACACACACCACACACACACACACTCTCTCACACACACACACACACACACACACACACACACACACACACACACACACACACACACACACACACACACACACACACACACACACACACACACACACACACACACACACACACACACACACACACACACACACACACACTCATTCACAACCACATGCATACACTCACAATTTGCATTCATATATATATATATATATATATATATATACGTAGACAATGGATCGACAGCCCACGTTGAAGAGCAAGTAACATTATAATTAAACCGTGATGCATTATTAACAGTATTACGTTATTAACTTATCACCCGTAGAGACTATCCCAAGGAGGGTGTCGCGTTGCGGGAACGCTGTACTGAGACCTGGAATTTTGATCGACAGCGATGTAAAACATCCCTTGAGGTGTTGCATCAATAACTAATGTATATTAACAAGCACACAGACTGGCGCAGTAGTTGTACAACGAAGGCCGACTGGGCAGCGACGCATGAGCTAAGATCGAAGAACAGAAGACGGATTCACTTTGCAGATTGTCATGCTAATGCAAGCGTCGTCAATGAACGCAACACTGTAATCGAGACGTGTCGAAATGTCATCCGTCACACCGGGTGACGTGACTTACGTCATCGTGACAGAACGTCGTGACACTAACCACTAGAGTGGATCAGAGAGCAATTAGCCAAGCCGAGAAATTGTTGGCAACGCACTTATGTCTGCAGTGGTTTAATTCACTTTGACAAATGGCGTTGTTTGCGTTGTTGTACACGTAATGTGCGATGGGCGAATATTTTCCGTTGCATGTCAATGCCCGCAACTTGGTTCTCAGAAGACCTTCACGTTTGTCTCTGAAGCTAACTTCTTGTTGTGTTTTACAAGTCCCATCCATTTTGTGTGTGTTCACGTTGTCGCTAAGGAAATGACGACTCTATGTTTTGTTAACTGCGTCGTCAGTTGGTAGATCAGAGGCCAATGGTTCCACGAAACGAATGAACTTGGAAATACGCGATTGTAACTTGGCATCTGGGAGAAGATGCAGTCAAAGTACCCCGATATATATCTTGTTAGTATATAGATTACTGCTTAACACATTCTCCACCATCTGAGAGAAGATGCAGTCAAAGTACCCCCAAATATATCTTGTTAGTATATAGATTACTGCTTAATACATTCTCCACCATCTGGAAGACGATGCAGTCAAAATATCCCCAAATATACTTTGTTAGTATATAGATTACTGCTTAACACATTCTCCACCATCTGGGAGAAAATGCAGTCAAAGTACCCCCAAATATATCTTGTTAGTATATAGATTACTGCTTAACACATTCTCCACCATCTGGGAGAAGATGAAGTTAAAGTACCCCCAAATATATCTTGTTAGTATATAGATTACTGCTTAACACATTCTCCACCATCTGGGAGAAAATGCAGTCAAAGTACCCCCAAATATATCTTGTTAGTATATAGATTACTGCTTAACACATTCTCCACCATCTGGGAGAAGATGCAGTCAAAGTACTCTCAAATATATCTTGTTAGTATATAGATTACTGCTTAACACATTCTCCACCATCTGGGAGAAAATGCAGTCAAAGTACCCCCAAATATATCTTGTTAGTATATAGATTACTGCTTAACACATTCTGCACCATCTGGGAGAAAATGCAGTCAAAGTACTCTCAAATATATCTTGTTAGTATATAGATTGCTGCTTAATACATTATCCGCCATCAATTCTATTATTTCTTAGTCCTTGGTGCTTGTCTCTTTACATTCTCTGTTCGCGTTCCCGTTATACCCGGCAGTTTATACAATTATAATTCCTTGCACTACTGTCGAGTTATTGCTGAACGCACACGTTCTCCAGTGGTCTTTCCATTTTCCATTATCCCTTATGTATGTCCGCTTCTAGAAGTGTCTTGTTGCCGAGTCTCGCTCCGCCCACGCAGTACGTTCCCCGGTGTCTCTGTCTTGCCAGGCTTTGTCGAGTTGTCGATGAAAGGGACCTTGGGTCACCGTCGACAGCGCTTCCACGTAGGGAGGTTGTGTCTGAAAAAGCGGACACCAGATGACGGAAGAGGTGACAATAGCAATGACGTTATGATCTACTGGTTAATGTCACGAAGCCAACGACGCAAGGTGAACCTTATCATTAGAAGTATCGCTGTCTGGTCAACTTTTCAAGCGTATTCGGACACACTTAACGTCACAACAACTAAACTTGTCTACGAATGAATCACCTTGATCCACAGAACGCTCAAGATATATTAGCATAGGTCCATGATTAACTATTTGTTATGTTTGTCGTTGACACAAAACAAAACTATCAACGTACAGCGAACAACGCAGAATTGACGCGAACGAACTAAAACCGGAAAAGAAATGGCGACATCGAAGCTCACTTTTAATTATTAATGAGTTGTTCTAAGCGCGCTCGACGTTCAAACGATGTAGTCTGAACTCCGCATGGAGTGAAATCTGAATATAATCCCTTTACGTAACATTGGCGCAACAAGCCCTGTTTGCAAGCAACTGGTCTTATATAGGCTTACCTATAGGTAATGCGACGTTGTGTGTTGCATTAGTGCGCAATAATTCGTTTTAATAACATATTTAGGGATCTGAAATAATGGCAGTAAGTCCAGTTTCAAATCACCGCTAGAATGTGATGGATAAAATAAACTTTAAATGTATCATAATATAAGACTCTACAGACTGTTAACAGTTTCAACTTGTAACACACACACACATGCACGCACGCACGCGTGTGCGTGTGTGCGTGTGTGCGTGTGTGCGTGTGTGCGTGTGTGCGTGTGTGCGTGTGTGCGTGTGTGCGTGTGTGCGTGTGTGCGTGTGTGCGTGTGTGCGTGTGTGCGTGTGTGCATGTACTAGTGCGTTTTAAAGAGAGAGAAAAAATATATATATATATATGTGTGTGTGTGTGTGTGTGTGTGTGAGTGTGTGTGTGTGTGTGTGTGTGTGTGTGTGTGTGTGTGTGTGTGTGTGTGTGTGTGTGTACTAGGGCGTTCTTTCATAATATATAACTCTAAAGGCTGTTAAAGCGAATATATGTGTGTGTGTGTGTGTGTGTGTGTGTGTGTGTGTGTGTGTGTGTGTGTGTGTGTGTGTGTGTGTGTGTGTGTGTGTGTGTGTGTGTGTGTGTGTGTGTGTGTGTGTGTGTGTGTGTGTGTGTGTGTGTGTGTGTGTGTGTGTGTGTGTGTGTGTGTGTGTGTGTGTGTGTGTGTGTGTGTGTGTGTGTGTGTGTGTGTGTGTGTGTGTGTGTGTGTGTGTGTGTGTGTGTGTGTGTGTGTGTGTACTAGGGCGTTCTTTCTTTTAGTGGCGCAATATCAGCGTGACACCGTTCTTTGCAGTTTCTTTTAGCGGCGTTTAATTACAGTGCGACACCGTTTCTGAGCGCAATAAAAAGGTCCTTGTCATGAGGTCGTGTGTGGTGACAGTTGTTTGTTGTTGGGGTGATTTATGACATAACGAATGTGGACCGGGGTGTGTACCAAAACAACGATGTTACAACTGATGTTGTGCAGGTACAGCCACAGGTCATATATTGACGTTATATTCGACCTAAATGTTCGTTAATTTGAGTAATTACACCGCGTTCCTTATTACCGCTCGTGCCACGTAAGCCAAACATTCCTTATAAAATATTAATTATTATGAAGTTATATGATAAAGACAGTGCTGTAGCTATCTGGACTGAGTTTGTTTAATTTGTTATCACCAATTGGTAATTGTACTCTAACACTTTGATTGTGTATGATGTAAGTAATAATGGTGCGTTGTTATTATTAAGTCTAAGTCTAAGTCTAAGACTGTAAGACTCAGAGTGGTGATTTGATTACGCTTTGTCTTGGTGAGTTGGTCTTGGATGTTGTGTTTATCATAAAGTTATAAAAAAAATGTGTAGGAAAATAGTTGGGATTGTGACAAGTTGCATTAATTCCATTTCCACACCTAGAAATGATTCTATCTGTAAATTGTTAGATCACACTGGCAGGCTGTTTACCGTTTGTAATAATTGTAGATACTGTGTGTAGTATGTACAACTGATAGCACGACAGCTTAATTAGTTAATATAACTTTTATAAGCCGCTTCGTCGCCAATTATCAATGGTTTACAATAGTCTATAGCAATATGTTTGTGGTAGGATACTGACATGTTTCTCACTTGAGAAATGTGGAAACATCTACAGTTGTGACTTGTGATCACTGTGTCTGTGTCCTTTATTGTAAATGTAAGACTGGCACTTGTCTTCTTTCTTTGAAGACATGGTGTTGGTTGTGCTCCCTTACTGAAGGCTAGGCCTAGGACTAATGTCTGTTAACTATCATAACAAGTACCTCAACATAGTTAGTCTATGGTAGTGAAGTGAAAGCTGAATGAAAGATGATTATCTTCGTTACTATATTGGCCTTCTGGATGCTTACAGAAGCTTCTAGAAGAACAGCCAGTCTCAGTTATAATTAAATGAATGTACTTTGTACCTGGACGCAATACAGTTCACTGGAATAATGATTGTAATCGACTTGCTTTAAAACAATTGTGCTGACATTAGTATTATTGTTTGTGTTGGCATATGACTCGCCTCTGCCATCTCTTTGTTCGTTCGAATTCGAAATGTAACACCAAACTTGGTGAACGGACCTAAATAAAGGGAAGACGTTTGATTTCACATTAGTGCATATGGAGTTGAGATGTTTGGTGCACTAGAACATATATATATATTTGTGAGCGTGCGTGCGTGCGTGCGTATGTGTGTGTTTGGGGTGACGCATAATAATAATGAACGTAAACTCGACTAAGTCAGCTTTTTTATTCCCAATCTGAGTTATATATAATCTAAAATAGTGTCCTGCCATTCAAATAGTTTTCAACCCTCTTCGACTTCGTCAACCTGTTCAAGGCCACTTTTGGTTGCGTTTTTCTGTACATTTTGTTGCAACACCTACAGACCGTTGGTGACGTCATTGAAATAAGAGCCTCTTGGGTTTAGCTTGGCGCACATCTATGCGGGTTGCCGAAATTGCAACCGCGGAATTTAATAGTTTTTGATATCACAGTAAATATAATAATCGTGTCTACAAATATGCCGCTGGATGTACGCAGGATTTGTTTTTAGTTGTTTTAGTTATTGCCGTTTTGTCTCACTTAGTTCAACGCCCGGGGGGGGGGCACTACCCTTACATGTGGGTATGGGTGTGCAGCCGAAGGTCACATACCCCTACCCTTCATAAGGGCATCCAATATCAAAAAGTATACCCTTGATCTAGGGAAAAATTTAGGAAAGGCACAATTTTAAAGTAAGTATTTAATTCATATAAACATATATATAGGTGTGTGTATTCCAATACATGTATGCACTTGTTCTAGGGAGGGTTCCTCGAAATGATACCCCTGTCTAGGGAACTTCTGTATAATGTTGGCCCTTCTTTTAGGGAGAACATGTGAAAAATAGACCCTTGATCTAGGGAGCCTCGGTAAAAACGACACTTGAAGTCGGCACATCCACATTACTGCTAGTATAGGCAGTCCCCCGGGGTTCAATACGACGCCGGACATAATAGGACACTTCGTGATATTTGTATGTTACTTTGATATGTGCCGGACACTTACATTTCTTTGCTCTGTTTGTTAAATATGTCTGGAGGCACCTAGTGGATGTATTCCTCTTGTGATAGAGATAATGTACATTAACAGGTATGTCTTTCAGCTGAAACACTTACATTTCTTTGCTCTGTTTGTTAAATATGTCTGGAGGCACCTAGTGGATGTGTTCCTCTTGTGATAGAGATAATGTAAATTAACAGGTATGTCTTTCAGCTGAACTGTTTCCCATTTTCCCGCCGTGACCCGGCTAAATGGATTTCACGTCCGGGCAATTTGGGATACAAATCGCATTAGGCTATATTTGCTGCAACCGTTTACATTATCTACAATATATACCAATATGTTGATGGTACAGCTCTTTGTAAAACCTACGTTCAACTACTTGGGAAAACAACCCTTTAAGAAGAATACTTTATTGAAAAGCAAGAATGCAACACTATCGTGAATTGTCATAGATTTAATTAGTAACGCTTACACTCACAAATATGTAGATATACATTTCACTGTCGACGAGCCAAGCGCATCTATCGTGCGCCCATCTATGACAGATACAGCAATATACCGTTCAGCGACGTAACGACTAGCATTATCATAGGGATGTTGAATTTCATTGCTACATAACGTCTGGATGCACATATGCATCCGACAATGCACGTTTTCTAATAATCCAATTATGCAAACATTCCCCATTTTCAAACTGCAGTAGTATTTAGGCCATCCACGCAGAATACAATCGATTCTTTCCGCAAACACTTCTCTGCAGTAGAAATATCGTTTCTCGTCATTGTTTCTCTGACGTTTCCCTTCCATGGTTTCCTGATGTCACCCCGTCTTGTTGATGACGTCATCACAGGTGACGTTTGTTTTCCTCACGCGACACCCGGAAGTGCATCGCTGTTGAAATGACTTGTTTTAGATAATGCTTCTTTGTACTTACTTCCCGTTGTTATAACTGTCTTCTCTCTGGATCCTGTCGGAAGTCCACCCGTGTACGTGGTTGCTAGGGGATCGGTGTTATGTCAAAACTACCACGTAGGTCTACGCCAGTTGTAGACTACCGCCGCTGGCGACCGCCGGCAGCGATATCTCAATTCTGTGCTCGCACAAATCAGAAAATATTGAACAAATAACATGTTTTTTTTATTTTCGTTACTATAAAAACAAATAAGACGCAATTACTTAGACTTAGTTCCTCCTGTTCCTTTCGGGACATCGGGCGACGAGGGTCCTCCATCTAGTACGATCATTTGCGACTTTTTTGGCCTCATTCCAGGTGATTCCCATTTCGGCCAAGTCTTCTATAAATGTCTTGCGCCAGGTCTTAGTCGGTCTTCCACTTTTCGTGTTGCCACCTTCTGGTACCCACTCCATCGCTAATTGTGCAAGTCTCACCCTCGGTAGGTGTAGTACATGCACAGCTAGTTTCCTTCGCCTACACTGACAATGTCATGTAGTCTCTCCAGACCTTCCCTCCTCATCACTTCTTCATCAATGATGTGCGCTCTCCATGATACGCCCAATATAAACCGAAGTAGTCCAAGAGCCAGGAGGGTTTATTTACGTTTTATTTGTCAAAAGGTCAGAGGGTGGTTTCTAGGGTAAAAATTACCTTGGAATCCGAATATCAATTTTTTTTTAATTCTACTGGAAGATTTATCAGAATTTGAACGGGGAGTGAGGCACCCTGAAAGCACTCCTAAGTTGTTTCGCGTCGCGTCGTATTAAACGGTATCAATCTTATGAATAAAGAGAGCGCATAGCCACAACCGACACATATACGTGATGTATCAATTGAAAGCCTGTTATATGCTTGTTCTGCATGTGTGCTTGAATTAGTTTTGTCTGCATTATTTCATGATATACGAAGCTGTATGTGACCATACCCAAATTGCGCACGAGAAGACGTTCGAAAAGACAAATCAACGCTTTTCCGTTTACGTGGCAAGAACGTGGAAGCAACTACTTGTACAAGTGACACATCATTAAAAGTAGTCTTATTCCGCTAACATTTGGAACCAACCTAATTTTGGTTTGATATCGTAGAGCCGAGAAATTGTGTTTTAACGGAAGGGGTGGTAACCGTGAAAAACCTGAAAACTTGAAAAATGACACACCGTTCGTCCACCAATTTGACAGCGCACGCATGGAAACATCGATCGCCATGTTACAAATTATTACTCTTTTTTATGTTCTTATTTAATTGTTCCACTAATCTGAAATGTTGTACCGGTAACAATAGTGACATTTACGATTAGCTACCCCGTTTAAGCGTAGAACATTGACGTCAACGTTTACGGTTCATTTTCAAGTCGACACGAACACAAATGTTCCACGTAAGTACAAATCCGTCTATATTTCGTGCACAACTATTTAACATAGTGAAAAAGTAGATTTGTAATCTAATACATCAACCTTTTAGAAATACATACATGGAAATAACGACGAGTTTAAAATATACGCCGACAACGTAGATAACATTTTGAAAAGACGGCCTAAATTTGCTTGTATGTAGAAAGCCGAGGACGCAGTAGGGTTGAACGTTAGGCCTAATGTTCACTGTAGGTAGGCTTTACTCCTTAGACCAACTTGCATGCATAGTTTGCTAGATATATTTTATATATTTAATGAATGCTGCATACTACGTAACCAATGCGTTTTGTTAATGTAAGCATGCTTTTATATTTTTTTATGTATAGAATATGAATTGTACAAAACGAACTTTAATTTTATAACTTCGTGGTAAAACGACTGACAGTGTTAAGGTAGGTAGTATGGATTCCACACAAAAAATCTAGTTTTCAACACAGATCAACCATATTTTGTATATATATGTGACAATATGTATATGAGGCAGATGTCGGAGGATCAATTCCCTGGTTACTCAGCACCGATGGCATCAGGTTCAGTACTCAATAAAATGTGATTTATTACCAATACAAACAGCGAGTTTCGTTACATGATGGCAGCGGTGTTTTTTAATCGAGTCATTGTTGAACTGTGTACTCGGTTATTCAGAACAAAACGCCGTAACAAAGACAATAAAGTCGCATGTTGAGTGAAGTGGGCGATAATGGCAGCGAGTTTCGCATTACCGCCGCCGCAGTCGTTAGAAATAAATGACGTCAATGCGGCTGAAAAATGGCGAAAATTCCACAGTGCATGGTCGAACTATGCCCTAGCCACAGAACTGGCTAACAAACCAGAGCCGGTGCAGGTCGCCACCCTTCTAACAGTCATTGGGGAAGATGCGCGGGAGGTGTTCTCTGCGTTCAGGGAGTGGACAACAGACGGCGACGAACAGCGGATTGGGCCAGTATTGGAGAAGTTTGCCCAGTACTGTCAACCGACAAAAAATGTACCGTTTGAGAGATTCGTTTTCAACAAGCGACAACAGGAACCCGGCGAGCCATACGAACACTACAGAACGGCACTACGAAAGTTGTCAGAATCCTGCCAATTTGATGTGATTACCCCAAAAGAAATCCTCAGGGACAGGTTGCTCTTCGGTATCACAGACAATAAAGTTAGAGAGCGGTTGCTGAGGGAGACTAACCTGACGTTAGAGAAAACGGATGAAATCTGCAGGGCAGCCGAAAGCATGGCCACTCAGATGAAGATAATGGCAGACGGCGATCAGGCAGTGCACGCTGTGAAATCAGAGAGCAAGCGGCAACAACGAGGGCCGGCTGTTAGAGGCAGAAACGGCGCCTCAGCCGGTTACTGCGGGAAGTGCGGGCGGAGACATGACTTGACGGAAGAGACAAACTGCCCCGCATTCGATAAAAAGTGTTTCAAATGTCAGCAGATCGGACATTTTTCGAACAGATGCAGGCATACGACTAAGACTCGATCAGTGCGCGCAGTCGACGATGAGGAAGAGGTCTTTATGCTGAGCGAAGTATCGACGGTTGACGCGGCACAGGTAGTCACCGTCAAACTGGAGTCGGGAAACTACCTGCGGTTCCAGATAGACTCTGGAGCACAGTGCAACGTGATTCCTTTGTCTCTATACGAGAAAGCGACCAAAGACTATAACAGACGTTTCGTGAGACCAGTGACGTCATCGATCGTGGCGTATGGTGGGGGTAAGCTTGCTGTCGTGGGTCATGTCACGATTCAGGTGTCACGCAGATACATTCATTGCAAACTTGAGTGTAAACTCGTCGACAGCGATCAGATCCGTCCTATCCTGGGGCGCAAGGCGTGCATCGGCATGAAACTGATAGAATACCACGACAATGACGAACTCAACCAACCAGAAACGCAAGCATCGCCTGTGTACTCTGTGAGCAAAGATGATACGCAGATAAATCGTGAGTCGTTGATCAAGCGATTCCCAAAAGTGTTCGGCGATGGTGTCGGCTGTATGGAAGGTGAATACCACATCAAGGTGGACGAGAGTGTAGATCCGGTGCAACGTGCACGTGGCAATCCGTGCGCGGTTGCAAGACTCGTTGGATGATCTACAGAGACAGCAGATAATCGCTCCAGTGACACAGCCCACCAAGTGGATAAGCAGTATGGTCGTGGTGCTGAAAAGAGACTCGCAAAGTCTAAGGATCTGTTTGGATCCCAAAGATCTGAATCGCGCCATAGAACGAGAGCATTATCCTCTGCCAACCATTGAGGACGTAGCCACGCGGCTATACGGAGCGAAAGTATTTTCGCTACTCGACGTTCGCAGCGGGTTCTGGCACGTCATGCTGGATGAACCGTGCTCGTTTCTTACGACATTCAACACTCCATTCGGCCGGTACAGATGGAAAAGGCTCCCATTTGGCATATGCTCAGCTCCGGAGGTGTTCCAGCGGAAAATGCACCAACTTGTGGAAGGACTGTCAGGAATCGAAGTCATTGCAGACGATTTTGCAGTCGTTGGTTTCGGAGATAACATTGCGGAGGCACATCGCAGTCATGATACAAATATGATGGCTTTCGTTCAACGGTGCGAGGATAGAGGTGTGAAACTAAACACAAACAAGATGCAACTGCGCATACCTGAGATTCCTTTTATCGGTCACGTCATGACTAGTGAGGGGTTGAAAGTGGATCCCAGAAAAGTGCGGGCAATCTTAGAGATGCCAAGACCCACGGATGTTCCGGCAGTGCAGCGTCTCTTAGGAATGACTCAGTACCTGGCGAAATTCTTGCCGCACTTGTCAGACACAACGAAGGCGTTGCGTGAGCTGACATTGAAGGAGACAGACTTCCAGTTGGACGAACCACAACAGAAGGCGTTTGAGGCGATCAAATCGGCAGTAACGAGCACACCGGTACTCAGGTACTATAACCTAGACGAGGAAGTGACACTGCAGTGCGATGCATCGCAATCGGGTTTAGGAGCGGCGCTGTTGCAGGCGGGTCAACAGGTGGCTTATGCGTCTAGGGCCCTAACGCCAACAGAAGAGCGTTACGCGCAGATAGAGAAAGAACTGTTGGCTGTTGTGTTTGCATGCCAACGGTTCGACGCTTACGTTTATGGTCGAGCAAATGTGAACGTCGAAAGTGATCATAAGCCTCTCGAAATCATCATGCGGAAAAAACTCGATTCGGCACCCAAAAGACTGCAGCGGATGCATCTTGCTATCCAGAAGTACGACATCAACCTGAAATACAAGCGTGGCGACACCATGTATTTGGCGGACACCCTGAGCCGAGCTTATCTACCAGAAGTGTGCGCGTGTGAGATAGCGAAGGAGTGCGAGACGATAGACCACAGAACGACTCTGCCTGTGACAGACAAGAGATGGCAGCAGTTGCAGTTGGCTTCGGAGCAGGATAGGGTCTTGCAGAAGCTGCGAGATGTCATTCGGCGAGGATGGCCGTCGACGAAGTCGGGGGTGCCCGATTGTGTGCAGCCGTATTTCGATTCACGAGATGAACTAACGGTACAGGATGCGCTAGTGTTCAAGCGCGATCTACTGGTGGTGCCGACGTCAATGCGCAGAGAGTTGATGACGGTGGCCCATACGACTCATATGGGTATAGAGGGTTGTTTGCGCCGAATGCGCGACACGCTCTACTGGCCACGTATGGCGGCAGAGGTTCGAGCCTACGTGTCGGCGTGTGAGATCTGCCTGTCGATGTGAGACGCGCCGGGCAAGGAACCTCTGATGCAACACGAAGTCATTGCGAGACCTTGGTCGAAAGTCGCGGTCGATCTGTGTGAAAGCAATGGGCGTACACTCCTCGTTATCGTCGACTACTACAGCAATTTCGTCGAGGTTGCGCGGCTGGGGTCGGTGACATCACGCAGTGTCATCCATGAGATGGCGCAGCAATTCGCACGTCACGGCATACCGGATATGGTGATGAGCGACAACGGGCCGCAATTCGCATCTGCTGAGTTTGCGGTATTCGCAGCAAAGTGGCGTTTCGAGCATGTTACGTCATCACCGCGATATCCGACTTCAAATGGAAAAGCCGAAAATGCGGTGAAAACGGTCAAACGACTATTCGCGAAATGTCGTGACTCCAACGAATCCGAGTTTCTGGCGCTGTTAGACTTGAGGAACACACCTACTGAGGGTGTCGGCACCAGCCCTGCGCAACGTTTGATGGGACGTCGGTGTAAGACGTTGCTACCAGCGGCGGGCACGCTACTGATGCCGCGACACTCTACCGAGGACGAGACGCGGGGGCTGATGGGCGCAAAACAACGACAGAAATTCTACGCAGACCAACACGCGAAGCCGCTGTCATCGCTTGAGCCTGGTGACACCGTTCGTATGCGGTTACCGGGCCAGAAGCGATGGAGTGTCGGCACCTGCATACGCCAAGTAGCTCCAAGGAGTTACAAAGTCGACGTGGATGGCGTTACGTATCGGCGAAATCGTTGTCAGCTCGTGTCTGCTGGCGAACCACCCGTGAGGGACCCGATGGAATATAATGGGTCTCCTCATGATGACAAGCCAACGGTCGAGGGCAACGGTGCAGCTGAGTCAGTGCAGTGTGATGCGCAGGTGAATGGTCAACCACCTCAGCCGGCAGTGTGGCAAAGCCCTCGGCAGTGTGATGCGCAGGTGAATGGTCAAGCACCTCAGCCAGCAGTGGTGCACAGCCCTCGGCGATCAGGTCGGGCCACACGCAGGCCCAGCCATCTACATTATTACGTGTGACTACATCATGCGAATGATTAGATCGATATCGATTCACATCATATCAACTGTTGCCATGTTCTAGTTTTGACTGTTCTAGTTGTGTTCACTGTTCAAGTTTTTTTTTAGGGGAGAGATGTGACAATGTGTATATGAGGCAGATGTCGGAGGATCAATTCCCTGGTTACTCAGCACCGATGGCATCAGGTTCAGTACTCAATAAAATGTGATTTATTACCAATACAAACAGCGAGTTTCGTTACATGATGGCAGCGGTGTTTTTTAATCGAGTCATTGTTGAACTGTGTACTCGGTTATTCAGAACAAAACGCCGTAACAAAGACAATAAAGTCGCATGTTGAGTGAAGTGGGCGATAATGGCAGCGAGTTTCGCATTACCGCCGCCGCAGTCGTTAGAAATAAATGACGTCAATGCGGCTGAAAAATGGCGAAAATTCCACAGTGCATGGTCGAACTATGCCCTAGCCACAGAACTGGCTAACAAACCAGAGCCGGTGCAGGTCGCCACCCTTCTAACAGTCATTGGGGAAGATGCGCGGGAGGTGTTCTCTACGTTCAGGGAGTGGACAACAGACGGCGACGAACAGCGGATTGGGCCAGTATTGGAGAAGTTTGCCCAGTACTGTCAACCGACAAAAAATGTACCGTTTGAGAGATTCGTTTTCAACAAGCGACAACAGGAACCCGGCGAGCCATACGAACACTACAGAACGGCACTACGAAAGTTGTCAGAATCCTGCCAATTTGATGTGATTACCCCAAAAGAAATCCTCAGGGACAGGTTGCTCTTCGGTATCACAGACAATAAAGTTAGAGAGCGGTTGCTGAGGGAGACTAACCTGATTTATTACCAATACAAACAGCGAGTTTCGTTACAAGATACATACTAACATAGTTAAGGTTTTTTCATGTTTCGCAAATTAGGTATCCAATATGGCCGCCATAATAGGGAAAATTTTGTATTTTTTGCCGCGCTCTAACCAAAAACGTATTCAAGTTACAAGCTTGTAATTTAGCACAGGGATTACTGTTATGCATATCTACTGCATGAATATCACAGAAATCAGATATGTTGTGTTGTTTACGTGAACAAATATTTGTTGTAAAAAAAAACTATTTTGTGTAACTTTTTCACATAATTAACGTCTATAATTCAGAAACCATTAAATATATTATGATTTAGTTTAATTCATGCAGTAGATATACCCATTAGGCACTGCAGTGCAAAATATTTTGCAGTTATACGCAGTATTTATTCTACTAGAACGCAGCAACTTTAAGTACTCACAGCAAAAATGGTATTCCGAGAAAACGATGATAAGGTAATTTTTATAACCAAATTCTGCAAAAAGCCATCTGAAGAAACCTCAATATGGCCACTTTTTATTACTTTTTCAGCCAATGTACTAACTGCATATTGAGGTAAGGATATGAAAGTACATAAATAGCAAAGAAAGTAATTTTCCCAAAAAATGTAAAAAATCACTTTTACTACTACCTACCTTAAGCCATTTGATAACAAGTCATGGTGAAGTCAATAACAGCAACGCATCCTTGACGCACATCTGTCTCTATATTGAACATGTCTGTGTAGCGACCGTTGGTCTTGATGCAGCAGCTGGTATTTCGGGATAGCAATTCGAAAATTTAAATTTGTAGGTGTAGTTTGCAGATTTCATCTATTGTGATCTTACATGAAATTTGTGGTGTTGCATTTACAATGTATTTGTCTTATTTTGCACTTTTTGTCTTTTTCCAGAATGATTATGTATTCATAAGCTAGTCATTGCGAATGGTAAACATTATAAGTATTGCACTTTTTTTAACCATTTTTTCCACAAATTATATTTATCAATATTATGTACTGTATATATGTGACGTTGTTGAAATAAATGCATTCATTCATTCATTCATATTAGTTCCAAATGTAAGCAGAATAAGATTACTTTTTAATGGTGCGTCACTTGTGCCAGTAGTGGCATACATGTCCTTGCCACATAAATAGTCAGGTCTGAAATCTCAGAAATGTGCTTATATAATGTTCTAGAGGCTTTTTGGGGAAAAGTGGACAGACTATCTTTTTGACATAATTTGAGGATGCTGGATCCAATTTTGATGTCTGTCACCTTGTTCCGTCACTCTACGTCCTTAAAAATGGCAAATGAAAAATAGCCGACGTCGGGGTCACTTCTGCACACATTTTCAGACGTTACAAGGTGACAGACACCAACAAATCAGATTCAATACTTTCAAATTATGCTAAACGTTTCTCTGTCCACTTTTTTTAGAAGTTTGATTTTGTTTTAATTCGATCTTTTTGACCTTTGAAATTTATAGAAACAACTAATTTTCAACCACACGCACACTGGGGTGATTGTCTGATAAGAAAGACTACTAGATAGTTCGTTTGTGATATACAGAAGATGTTATATGCTCATTTAAATACAAAATGTGTACCGAAATCACCTCGGTGGCGCCCATTTTTCACTTGCCATTTTGATGGATTCAGCACCCTCAACTTATGTTATAAAGGTTGTCTGTCCACTTTTCACCAAAAATACCTCTAGAAGCATTGATTTGTCTTTTTCAACGCCTTCTCGTGCGCAATTTGGGGGTGATCACACGCAGCTTCGTAGGTCATGATGTATTATAGATAGAATAAGCGCAAGCACTACTGCAGAACAACCAGATATCAGGCTTTCATAGAATACTTCATTTATATGTATTGAAGGGGGGTACGTGCTCTTTTACCCATAACGTTCAAACGGTTGAATACGACACGACGGGAAACAATTTAGGTGTGATTTGAGGCTGCCCCACTTCCGGTGCAAATTCTGAGAAACCTTCCAAGTAGAATTTTGTAAGAAATGGACATTCGGATTCTACGGTAATTTTTACCCCAGAAAGCACCCTCGGACCTTTTGGTAAATGAAACGTAAATAAAACCCACTTGGCTCTTGGACTAAAGGCATCGCCTGTGGAAGATGTCTAATTTGTGGATATCCTCACTGTATTTTTCCATGTCTCAAGCATGTATCGATGTTGGTATTACAATTGACACGTAGAGACGTAATTGTATAGTCTTACTGATAGTGGTGCTGGACCATGTAGGACGTAGTCTTTGTAACACTGCTGAGGCCTTGCCTAACCTTACTCGCACTACTTCCGCGTCACCCTCGCTAGAGAGTAGCTTCCGGGGTAGGGGAAGTTCTCGACGCACTGCAGGTCATGCTGACCGATCGCAATGTGGGCGTCAGGTCCATCAACAACTGACATCGTTTTTGTATAGCTGATCCGTAATCCGACCCTCACTCCATTATCCTTCAAGCTACTGGTCATCTCTTGCAGGATCTCTGGTGTGTGGCTGAGCAGTGCAAAGACAAAGTCTGTCAAGCTAATATTTACCCACTTAACGCCAACTTTCGGACCATTCATAGTCTTCCTCTTGGTGAAGTCAATAACAGCAACAAAGAGGACAGGACGCATCCTTGACGCAAACCTGTCTCTATATTGAACATGTCTGTGTAGCCACCGTTGGTCTTGATTCAGCAGCTGGTATTTCGGGATAGCGATTCGAAAATGCTTATATATTTGTTTGTTAAGACGCAACAGTAGTAATTATAATTGTGTTTAACATGCAAGTTTTCTTTGCCTGCTTAGAGCACGATTCTTATACAACCTGATTCCATAAACGTAAAATTAAATTAGAACATTTGAAAAGATGAACCTTACGATGGTCTTGTATAATGCCTGGCAGTTACCAATGTATAGCGTAATCCCATTGCGCCCCAATCCCCCCCAGTTAACCCGCTTTTCTCCTAACTTCAATACCAGTTGCCATAGTTCAGCAGCTATCGAAGTTACAAGACAGCACATCCAAATATAGTTGTGTAAAGTACGCATCCGGTCTTTTGTTTCATTTCCTGGAGCGAAGTAAGAGAGCATACACATTCCACTTGCTGATCAGTCAGACTAGCCGTACACCTATGGCCACCTTTGTCGTACACCTTGAGTTATTTACAAGCGCGGTCGATACCAGTCGTCCCATTGAATACGTCGTTTCCCTGCAGTCACAATAGGTCTGTGGTGTATTTGACATGCTGCATTATGTATAACGTATGTCTTGCTGTTACGTCACACCCCCACGCTCAACACATCATCCCTTGATATATTTAGTCCAGGGGCAAGGCTGAACATGGACATAAATAGTACAAAGCTTTTTTTAAAATAGTTGTAAAATACTACACGGAACAATATATCAATAGTCCGCAAGTTTCTTGTGCGTTCATCACAGTAAGCCTAGAAACTAACCTAGACAACCATAATGAACAGAGGCCAGTGTTTCTTTGAGTTGAAATCATATTTGCCTTTTGGTTTCCGCAGACAAATCACTGGGGCAACATAAAATCTTGATCAAATAATTAACCATAGGAATATCATTGCACAGATTAAAATATAGTAACCGAAACCTGTCGTTCGTTATAGAGAAACTGGTTACTTTTGGATCAAACTGCCAAATGTTTATTTTTGACAGTATGGGATCATGGTTGCCATCAATGTAAAGCTTAGGCCTATGGTCTACTGAACATTGCTCTTTATAGCGTATATTATACCAATACTCATGTAGGTAAGATTTAAGGTCAACATTAATGGTCACCAATATTCCCCTCTAGCCCAATCGGTTAATAAGTTACAACTTCCTCACGGAGGAAAAGTGTTCGGCAGAGGAAAAGAAAATGGGTCAGGGGGATAGATCAACAGGTAGTCAGACTGTAGAGAACGAGGAGAGACGCGACAGCGATACAGGTGGTGAAGAGGTAGATACCACAGAGGCAGTTGGTAAGACTGTGAGACAGAAGACTAATGGAAGAAGACAGAGTGTTCAGCAAAAAACAGAAAACATGACAGGCGTGAAGGTGACAGGGGAGAAAGTGACCGTAGTGGAGGGGGTAGCCGGGAAAAAGGGACGGGAGAGGAGAGAAGAAAATGTGATGGGAGGAAAGAAGAAGGGATGAAAGGAAGTGAGAGTAAATGTGCTAGAAGAGAAGACGACAGGAGGAAAGGGGACAAGAGAAAACGTGACAGGAAAGAAGGGAATGGAAGAGAATGTGACAGGAGAGAAGACGGCAAGAGGAAAAGACAACAACCAGACATATGCAAACCGGAGGAGCTACTCAGAGGCAGTGATTGTTTCAGTGATTGAGGGGGCAAGGAGAAAAGAGAGAGTGTTTATGGGCGATTCAATTCTGAGAAAAACAGACAAGACTATATGCGAGGGGAAGGACGTTGTTGTATGTCTACCGGGGGCTAGGATAGAACATGTGACCGAAAGGGTAGAGAAGGTATTGGGGCATGGCAAGGGAGGGTCTATACTAGTACATGTAGGGACAAACAATGCAGACAAGGAGGGAACAACTGGGATAGTTCAAAAGTACAGACATCTAGTGAGGAAGCTAAAGAAGACAAGAGTAGAACAGGTTATTATCTCAGGAATTTTGTCAGGAGCAAGATACAGAAACTGTAAGAGGATGGCGATCAACGCACTAGTTGAGCAGATGTGTGAGGAAGAGGGCGTGGGATTCATAGATTTATGGGGGTACTTTGTTGGGAGAGAAGATATGTACATGAGAGATGGCCTCCATCTAAGTGGAAAGGGGGCAGCAGTATTCTCAGAGAATCTGCTGGAATATGTTGACAGTGGGACAGGTTGCATCTATTTAAACTAAATTCGCAGGGGGGACTCGCAGAGAAGCCTGAAACTGGAGGCATAGATAAAGACAGCAAAAATAATTCAGCAAAGAACAATCTGGAAAACTTTTCTGAAGCTGGGTATAAATGTGTTTGTTTAAATGCCAGGAGTATAGTAAACAAAACAAATGAACTAAACATTATGGTAGAAGATATTGACCCTCACATAATAGGTATAACCGAATCATGGGCAACCACCGATATATCAGATGCCGAATTGCGACTGACAGGATATGTAATGTTTAGGAAAGATAGAATAGGAAGAAGGGGAGGTGGAGTTATTTTTATATATTAAAGAATCTATCCAGGCTTATGAAATAAAATTAGACAGAGAAGCAGATTGCGAAGAAGCTGTTTGGTGTATATTTAGCAAAGATAGACTGGAATAACACACTGAAGAATAAGACAGCAACAGAATGCTGGAATATCTTAAAGAATGAAATAGAGTGCATCGTAGATAAATTTGTTCCGTTCAAAAAACAAGGGAAACGGACCAGAAAGAAATACTTATCGAAAGAAGCCATTACAAAAATTAAGTATAAACAAATGATGTGGAAGTCATATAGACGTACTGGAAATGACGAAGACTACAACATTTATAAAGAAGCACTAAACCAAGCTACAGCTGAAATTAGAAATTCAAAGAGAAGCTATGAACATAAATTAGCTTGTAATATAAAACAAGACAGCAAGAGTTTTTATGCGTATGTTCGAAGCAAACAGAAAGTTCAGGATAAGGTCGGTCCTCTAGAAGATAGTGCTGGAAATATAATGTCAGAAGGATTCTTAATGGCAGAATACCTGAATGAGTATTTTAGTTCAGTGTTTACCAGAGAAGACACTAGTTCACTGCCAGTACCAGAGGCTAAGTTCAAGGGGGTAGGATCAGACTATTTAAGACAGTTAATTGTAACCCCAGAAATGGTAGCTAAGAAAATTAGGACTATGAAGGATAATAAATCACCTGGAGTGGATGGTATACCACCCAAACTACTATTGGAAATTGTAAAACAAATTAGCATATCGCTTGCAACAGTTTTCAACTTCAAAGAAGAGGGAGTGGTTCCTTTAGAATGGAAAGAAGCAAACATTATACCGTTATTTAAAAAAGGTTCGAGAAACAAGTCAAATAATTATAGACCAGTTAGTTTAACATTGGTGATTTGTAAATTATTAGAAAGACTAATTAAAGATCACATGGTGGATTTTCTTGTTAAACATAACTTGATAAATCCATCTCAACATGGGTTTCTAAAAGCGAGGTCATGCTTAACAAATATGTTTTTTGGAAGATATCACTAAGTGGGTAGATGATGGATCACCAGTAGATATCACCTACTTAGATTTTCAAAAAACTTTCGACAAAATGCCACATCAAAGATTACTGCTTAAACTAAAGGCCCATGGCATAGGAAATGATATAATTAACTGGATAGAAAATGGCTGATTGACAGAAGACAACGGGTAGTTGTTGGTGGGGAGGCTTCAAACTGGAAATCAGTTTTGAGTGGGGTTCCACAGGGATCAGTACTGGGACCTATATTATTCTTAATATATATATAAACGATTTGGACGATGATATAGCTAGCAAGGTATTGAAATTTGCAAATGATACAAAAGAGTTTAGAAGGATTAAAAGTGATGGAGATAGACAGCATTTACAAGATGATCTTGACAGGTTGATTAAATGATCTGAAAAGTGGCAAATGTTGTTCAATTTTGGGAAATGTAAATGCCTTCACACAGGACATGGGAACGAATATGTAGAATATACAATGGGGGGAACTGTACTAAGTACTATTGTAAAAGAAAAAGACTTAGGGCTGACAATTAGTGTTGATATTAAGGTTTCAGAGCAGTGTGGAATTGCAGCTTCAAAAGGAAATCAAATCCTTGGATTGATTAGGCGAAATATAGCATATAAAGAAAAAGAACTAATAATACCGCTGTACAAAACAATAGTTGGACCTCATTTAGAATATTGTATACAAGCGTGGAGGCCATACCGTAAGAAAGACATAGATATGCTAGAAAGAGTACAGAGGAGAGCGACTAAAATGATACCAAAACTGAGGGATCTTAGTTATGAAAAACGCCTAAAAGAATGTGGTTTAACAACACTAGAGACCAGGAGATTGAGAGGAGATCAGATAGAAGTGTTTAAAATATTGAATGGTTATGAAAATATTGATAGAAATATGTTTTTTTCAGTTAAGAAAGATAGAAAGACTGGTAGATTAGACGTAAGAAAGTTCTCATTTTCACAAAGGACTGTGAATGAATGGAACATATTATCTGATGAGTGTGTGGGTGCTAGTAGTGTGAATATGTTTAAAAATAAAATCGACACATACCTCAGAAGGGCTGGGTATATGTAGATAAAAGGGTTGGACCCTCGATAAGCCAAAGGGCTTCCTTGTCCACCTGCCATCTAGAGTTAAGTTTAGAGTCTGGATGGCAATTTTGTTAAATCTTGTTAAACTAAATAACTACGATTTGCCGTAGTCTCGGAGACGCCATCTTGAATTATGCGGTTAGCGCACGGAAGATTCTTGGGCACTATTAGTACGGTGTTCTGTACGGTATTTAGCAACTATCTTGAGAAAAAAAACATCAACCATCGTCAGCTGTGAGTTCGTCTCCAGTCAACGAGTTCGCCTTCGAGAACCCACAAGATCGTCCTCAGTTAATCTGTTAGTCACTAGCACGCCAACACCCACGGATGTTTGAAAAGAATCAGTCATGTTTATTGATTCATACAATTTTTAAATTGTAAAATTCAATAGGCATAATTGTTGACACACTACACAAAAAGCTACAGTTGCTTTAAAATCAATATTTATCCCATATCGCTAACTGATGGTTTGCAATACGCTAACTGAATGACGGACATCTTGCAGATCACACAAATTGATGCAAAATATTGTGGTAGTTGAAATAAGGTGTGACGTCAACGATACAATTTAAATATTTAACTGGTTTACCTCAAAGCAACGAGAGCTAGGGACCGGGACGAACTACTTGTCATATATCACAGTTGCGCCTCTCGAATGATGTGGCTATCTTGTCAACTTTATCTCTCAGGGTTCTACAATCAGCATATGTTGTGGTTTGCTGAATTATGTCAAACTGTGCATGCAGTTGTTCACGACAGCCGGATCACCAAGCCAAGGCCTATAAGACAACGTCAACAAAACAGCTGACAACAGTATGAAGTGCATTACGGGATACACCAGTCAATATATCCAGTTAATATAGTTAAGTATATGTTAATGTATATTATAATAATAACCATAAGATAATTAGTTGTTGGTAAATGATAAGTGCGTTGTAAACTACTTTCATGTGATTACACGTTGTAGCATAGATTCAGTCATGCATTCCGAAGAATATTAAATTCAGCATTCAGAGGTTGCGCGCCGGAATTTGGTGTTGGTTTGTTGCACTCAAGTGAGGTTGTGAAGTGCGTATTGGTGTACAAGACGGGTCGATGTCAATAACTTGTTGAATGTGTGCACAATGTGGTGTGAGTTCATTATCGACTGGTCGCGTTACATAACAACATCAGTCTTTTATAACCAATGTGCGCTTTCGTGTGTATTCGTGTGTACATGCGCACGCGATTACATGTGTTTGGGCGCGCGTGCGTGCGATTGCGTGTTTGTTGATTTTGTTTTATCGTTGTTCTAAGAGTGTCTTCCAGAACACTATCACGATTACCATAATCAATACAAACAAGGTTAAACAACTCATCAAAACCACTGTCTGCAATTGTATTTAGCAAAACACCACGTGCTTTGTCACGTG
Source organism: Escarpia spicata (assembly GCA_963995525.1). Lineage (NCBI taxonomy): Eukaryota > Metazoa > Annelida > Polychaeta > Sabellida > Siboglinidae > Escarpia > Escarpia spicata. Next base: position 20,784,052 of record OZ023205.1, on the reverse strand, counting down.
TCATTTGCACGAAACATACATGGAGGTTCTCTGCACTGACAACAACCTGTTTTGCGTAGCAAGCATCGAGTTCCAACTACACGTTCTAGAGGTGCGCGGTCAACGAGGCATTGTGTTCGCAGCACGACAGGCAGCTTCCAGTGTGTTCCCGCCCGGTCCACCGTACGGCAGCACGTTTGGCGTCAACCACATAGTTCAGCTAATCGATGCAGAGGCCATACATTCATCACACAATCAATCATAAAACAATAATCACATATCTCGTCAATATTCAATTTGTTTCTTGCGTCGCGTATTACATTCATTTCGCAAAAAAAGTAAAAACGCAACAAGACGCTAGCCATTGTCGCCACTACCAAACAACGTTTTGTGAGTTTTATATTTAGTTCATTGACTATGATTAGGTTCTCCCTGTGCGAAACATGTCACAGCAGATTTGCATATGCGATGCTTTTAAATTTATATATATAGTATCTAGATTTTAATTTGTTTTGTTTTTGTCATTATAACAAAAGTTTACGGGAATTTTGCTCTTATTTTGTACATATTCGTTATGCTATTCTGTTTATATGCTGATTCCAGGAATTATAATGCATTTGCCGCAACCAATGGTGTAAATTAATTTAAGTAAAGGTAGTTTGTGCTGAACTGTACTCAGGTGATATCGGGGATAATTAACTCGCTGTGGGAATAGTTGTTAACACATTTCCGTAGTGGGAATATTCCCACCTACATTCTTGACGAATTCGTATCTTTATTAATGCCACGGATTCAGGGAAGAAATATGTAATGTATTGCAACTGTGCCGAGAACTACAGTTTGCACGTATGTTTGTCCTCGGTGAAACTTTGCCCTTCACGACAAGTAATTGACTGCTTGCCGAAACGGAAGCAGTCGCCGACATGACATTTCGTCAGAGCAATTGTAATCGTGCGAGAGCCGCACCATGGGACACCACCCTAACACAATAGACGTCACTTCAGTCCGCGCGACACGTGCAGGCGACACAGTATAGACACAAATCATATTACCTGTAGGTGACGCACTTTGGCACCTTCTACACATATAACGTATGCATGGTAAATACTGGCGTTTTTAGTTTCCACCAGTTATCTGTGAAAGGTCGAAACGACACAAATTCATTGGAAGACGCGTGTAATTGGAGCGACAGCTGTATTATTTATTCGACTTGTTGGTTAGTCAAGTGTCAAACGAATGAACTCCGAGTCCCGAGTCACACATGTGAATGCTAAGCAAAGACAGACTGTCAAAAAGAGCATCGGAAGCACAAGAGGTGACAGACGACGAAGAGGAAGACCAAAGCTGAAATGGAATGACCGCATGAAACGGGACCTTGGGAGGGCAGGTGGGAACAGTCATGAATGGAAGATCATTGCAGACGACAGAGAGAGACGGGGAGACGGGGAGACGGGGAGACGGGGAAACGGAGATATATATAGAGACATACATACTTACATACATACAGACAGACATATACAGAGAGAGAGGGAGGGAGACAGGGAGACAGGGAGAGAGGGAGAGAGGGAGAGGGAGAGGGAAAGATATATAGAGATAGACATACATACATACAGACAGACAAACATATATACAGAGAGAGACAAAGAGAGAGAGATAGAGAGAGAGAGAGAGAGAGAGAGAGAGAGAGAGAGAGAGAGAGAGAGAGAGAGAGAGAGAGAGAGAGAGAGAGAGAGAGAGAGAGAGAGAGAGAGAGAGAGAGAGAGAGAGAGAGAGAGAGAGAGAGAGAGAGAGAGAGAGAGAGAGAGAGAGAGAGAGAGAGAGAGAGAGAGAGAGAGAGAGAGAGAGAGAGAGAGAGAGAGAGAGAGAGAGAGAGAGAGAGAGAGAGAGAGAGAGAGAGAGAGAGAGAGAGAGAGAGACATACAGACAGACAGACAGACAGACAGACATGCAGACATGCAGACATGCAGACATGCAGACATACAGACATACAGACAGACGTACAGACAGACAGAAAAGCAGACAGCGGACAGAGACAGACGGACGGACGGGTGGATGAGGGAGAGAGATGTGATCACTCACTCACTCACTCACTCACTCACTCACTCACTCACTCACTCACTCACTCACTCACTCACTCACTCACTCACTCACTCACTCACTCACTCACTCACTCACTCACTCACTCACTCACTCACTCACTCACTCACTCACTCACTCACTCACTCACTCACTCACTCACTCACTCACTCACTCACTCACTCACTCACTCACTCACTCACTCACTCACTCACTCACTCACTCACTCACTCACTCACTCACTCACTAATTCACGTCGGCCACTGGGGTCGAACATTAGTGGCTTCAATCTTCCGTATCCAGATCCCTCTGTCTGCCATTGCCGTCTTCAGGTCCTCTGTCTCTAGACCCACGTCTTCCTTTAAGCAGTCGATGTAAGTTGCTGCTGGTCTTCCTGCCTTGGTTCTTCCATGTGTCTGTTGCCACAAAATGGTCTTAGATGCCATTTCATCCTTATGTCTGTAGCAGTGTCCGGCAAATCTCAATCGTCTTCTTCTTATTTTATCAGTGACTTTACACATTCAACAGTAAAGTTCTATGTTTGTCATATGTTGTTGCCAGTGAATGTTAAATACAATGTGTTATCCTTTATCTACAGTAAATAATATATAAATTGTATACAATACACGCTCACTTGCAATTCCAGTCACAAACTGGGTTTTATTAGTCTGGTTAACCGTGTCTATACTGAATGGAGCGTGGCACATAATTCGTCAGTCTACGCGTTGTCAGTCACCTGATCGAATAGGTTCGCGAATCATCAATCAATAATATCACCCATCAGGTGCTTCCACCCGCGAAGTCACGCGTGAAACCGCATTGTTTTGCACGAAACGGCCGATGAAACACAATTAGCCATAGTGTTTTAATGGCACATTTCGATCATGTCTTGTGGCTCGAGAGATATTCATAGTTGCCATCGTGTGCGGCGGTTGGCCACGTCTTGCACTGGGTAAAATGCAATACATAATTATAATGCGTCGTGTTTTTGTGTGCCTACATGTCAGTGGTCGGTTCAGCCTGCTGCATTGCACACAGTGGATGGTTGTGTTGTACTGTTGGCGGACATAGTCTCTTGTTAGCCACGACAACTTAAATAATTTATTCTACCATAAAACCGGATTATAACGACACGACTATGGTGATCAACAGCGTGCTTTTTCAAAGGTTTTTGTTATAAACACTCAATCCCTTTGGCACATCAGCCCGTGATCATTAATTCTTGTTCGACTGCATTTTCGAATTTTATTTAGTTCTAATTGTCTAAGCCGACATTTCTTTATTAGAACAAAGAATGAATAATACTCAAAGGATCTCGCATTGTTGGGACGAGGCATGTTCCTGGGTTTTCCTGTTGTTGCACCAACTCTTCGATATTGTCTCCTTGTTAATGTCAGATCTGCTGAAAATATTATGCAATTCTGCGGTCATTTAAAAACTTATCGGATACGGTTTGTAACATTACTATAATATACCAACGTTGTTTGGTGTCACCATCTGATAACCTGGATGAGTTTCGGAATGTTTCTTTCCAATCTCTACCACGGTGACTATTGTGTCTAGGACGTCTTAGTGACCAACATCATTCGATGCAAATGGGCCACTGGCATCGGCAAATGATATCATTAACATAACATCACCTCGTAAAATTGTGTTTAGATTGTACTTAAAGTCGCATCCATTTGTTTTTGTATTTGTGATCTCAAAGGTATCTCCGGCGAATGTCATATGTCGGCCATTGTGTAATTTGCATAAATATAAGATGACGTCAGTTATACTCATGTCTCGTTTATAGGTTTTCGGTAATTCGTTTTCTTCGGTAATACAACCGGCTTTGTTTGGGAAAACTCTATTGGCTTAATCATAGCTGCATTTCAACACTCGGCAAGTTTCGATAATTTTGTTACAATTCTTGAAAACCGAGATATGACTAGACCATTTTTGATTTGTTCATTTTGACATTTACAATAATTTCGTGGTGGGATTTCGTTTTGACGTTAAATGGAGTTTGGTACAAGCAACATGTGGTACAGTAAAATAGTATTCTTGTAAATGTTTTTCATATTACATGAACATGGCCGCCACCAGATCAGTGATTTGTTGATCTCTCTCCATTTCTCAGTGTTACTTTACTATGAGAGTAAATGTTAGAGTTATCGAGCGGTTTGAACTGCTAACCTTAATAGATAGAAATTATTGTTGACCCATGTTATTATCATCACTGAATGTATTAATTGATTGATTGTTTATTTATTTCCGATCAACAATGTTAAGAAACTGTGTTCCATGGGTACAACACGTGCAGATTTACATATGCACATAATAACATTGCAATGTATACAACAGAGACTGCAACGTACGTACCCATCATCAGATGTAATGCACCGTTTTGGTGAAAAATTACAGTGGCATGAAAATATGTAGTAGATAGTTTGCATGATGACAGGAGTGTAGTAAATAGTTTGCAAATATTCCAAATCCGTTTTAATGTGTATAAGTTCTATGTGGATCTTTAAGATAACTTGAACAATAGCTTAGCAATGTCATCCCTTCAAAATAGACTGCCCTCATTTGAAATGGTGTGCTCGTGCGTGTGTTTTGGATTTAACAAACTTTGAAAGGTAAATTCCGAAACAAGTTGTATAAACAGTGAGCGGACAGATGGTGCTCCAGTATTAAGCTTTTTGCAGCAACCTTTCTTTCTGGCGACTTGTTCTATACGTCATGGGATGATCGATGGAACATGTTCAAAGTAGGCTACTCGAGTTGCTGCTATATTGTAAGATTCGATTGAAGCAATCAAACATATCTGATGAGTAAATGAGTAAACATAGTGTGACTGCCGTTTAGTTACGACACCTGTGCAGGCAAAACTTGTCCTGTGTCAACCAAAAGGTCCGAGAGGAGGCAGCACTGCATGTCGAGTTTGCAAGAGATTGCGTCAGTGGAACAGGACGGTGCTACAGTTTAGACCAGTAAGGCTACCCAGCTTACTATCATCTGCTGTAGTACACAAACCATGCTAAAGTTTGTATGTTATTATTACTAACAAAAACGCCCTTCCTACGGACGGGTAACTGAATGTAGTTCAAGCGCGAGACTGGTTGGTCGTGTTTATGGTTAGATCAAAACTAGAGCAACCTAGTTCTTGGATAGTTCAATAGTATGCACCACAGGTTGCTACATCTAGCGTACAACTTGCTTGTGTGTGTGTGTGTGTGCGTGCGTGCGTGTATGATACGCATGCGTATGTATATGTATGCCAACACTTCCCTCCTAGTCCGTTAGCATATCTGGCGTCAAACTTTCAATGATTTATTTGCCGCCATTTGAAAGACAAGTAACATCTTTATGTTTTTGAAATTCCCCATTGGTTTAGGGTTCCTATCGGTTTCAGGCTTCGTCTGGACATATCAGACGGACGTTAGTCGATTGTTTGCGATGTTATGTGTGGGATTAGGATAGTTATAATTTACATAAACCGTCCACTGATTAAATGCCAACCACGTTTCACGTAACTTGCAACAATCGCAGAAACTACGTGCACAGTTAAGAAAACTGCTAAAATGTACGTCACAATAAACATCTGGTAAGACTACCTCGGGTACCTGACTTCTGCGTCTTGTGTAGGAGGAGGATGTACGCGTTTGCTAGCGCACACGCACATGAAGAAATGTCGTGCCTGGCGTTTAACGTACATTACGTAATTTGAACACGTATAGCGTTGCGAACAACAATCTAACGCCCGGTACAAACACTTAATTGGTCTAAAAAAAACCTACCCCACGGCAAAACACTAAGCTTTACTTTTCTGCCGATGGGTCGTAATTGAACCCCTGGACGTTTGGCGCCCGAAATGCAAAGCGTTTAGATCAGCGTTTGCCAGTAAATGTGACTACGCTGGTACCGCCATCTGGGGACTTGCACAGGCAAGAGACAACATGTGCTTTATACAATTTGGTGCTTCTCAACTCGCGCGCGTGCGTATGTGTGTGTGGGGGGGGGAGGTAGGAGCGAGCATGCGTGTGTGAGTGTGCATGCGTGTGATCGTCCGAGTGCACATGTGTATGCGGTGTTTCAGTGAAATATTGTGTGCGTGCGTGCGTTCGTGCGTGCGAGAAACATGAGCCGAATCGACAATGTGGCCTACTAATTTATTGCGTGGGTGGCTGTCGATAGATGTGACCAGTATAATACATCAGTAGTTTAGCTCGACGGATTGATCGCTGCATTACCGACAGCGCAGCCCCGGCGCAACATGTCCGCCTTCTATAGAAAGTCATCTGCTTGAATAAGCCGTCTCGAGCGCTCTGAGTCGCCAGCCACCTCGCGGCGTCGCAGAGGTGACGACAGAAGATGTATTATGGTGTGACCAGCGTTTGAACGACCTAACTGTCCAGAGAACAAGCCTGATAGTGGGTGGGCGACGGAAAGGCTAAAGTTACACTCAGACGTGCTAAGACTCGGGAAAGTAAAGATCATATTCAGGTGGGTTTAGGACCGAAGACATTATCGACTGGTGCCGACCACGCTAAATGTATCAATGACTTGGATCGTTACTGTGGTAAATGATGAGGACATTTAATGTTACCATGCGCAAACGGTCAATAGTTTGTGAAATAAGCTGCAGCGAAACTCACACTGTCTATCAGCTTTCCGTTCACGTCACACGTCTAAATCAGATGAATGTGTCACGTAGACTCTGTGGCTTGCACCATCGAAACGCAGGTGTCTGAAGCTGCTGCCTTGGTACACTGTTCGCTACATTTAGCTTTTAGTACACTTTCAATTTTCGTCCAACAAAATTATGATAACTATCTGTTATAAAAAGCTAGCATTGCAATCAAATGACAAAAACGTTACTTTTGGACCAATGTCCCAAAAAGTGTACAATTGGTAAAAATCGTGTCTTGTCTCAACACCATGAATTATAAAGTCAGGCTTACGAAAATATCACCAAAGATTGACTGTAAATAAAAAACCGCAATATTATTCTTTTAAGTGATATGTGGACACATCAATTAACAAAAATAATTCAGCTAATATGCGAATAAACTGATCTGCGAGACCACCAGATGTCTAAGCTGCTTTGTGACCCTGGATACGCCAAATTAACCAAAATATATCAAGGTTCAATAATTAGAACCGGTACCCTAGTTTACGTTCTTGGTGTGTTAGGAACATGTTGCACTTCCTGTAAACGAAAATAATTCATACATAGTTTTATAAGAAATTCAATGTTTTCAAACAGAATGTGGTGACATGATCGTTCGCTGGTTACTGTCAAAACGTTAAAGTGAATAAAAACATATAATGCTTGAATTCATATTATATTACATCCTGCTATCTACTTCCATGTCCACCAAGCCACAACAACAACAAAATTCTATAAATTAGAAATTCCACATGTTATGCTGTGCATCCGGAAATTTTCGAATATGCATATTTTTGGCGCGCTTTTCGGGATGCCAAGATGTGACGTCACATATGACCCATACTCGCATCAGGCCGATCTTTTCCATACATTCAGAGCATGTTTACAAGGATAGCTTTCGGGTCGAAACGAGCGTCAAAATTAGTTATAGTGCGATATCCCGATGTAAATACAAACACTAGTCATCATAGAGGAACAAGCAGTTAACTTATTTCGCCGAGCTTGGGCTCGTTTTTAGAATAGTTATATCGGATGCAACCAACGGGAGATAATGTACACCAATAAACATACATAGCAAACATATAGTGTATCCAGCTACAGAAAGTAATGTGTATAATTTCATAATATAACTAGAATATCGATGTATGAAGGAGTTGTAAAATTTATTTTACAACTTAAATCAGTCAGTGAATTTCTGTCGGTCCTGCTAGCTCACTTGGTAAACGCGTTGGTTCCGTAGCATTTATTTTTTGTAATCGGGCGACGCCGATTCAATCCCAACACCAAACCATTGATTTTCTTTACACTATTTTATGTTTTCACGAAGTAATATAAACCAAATCGTTTATATACTACGATGCACTGTTTGTAAATATTTTTAAAATTGTTGTAGTAATTATTTATTCGCCACACAAATTTAAATATGGGAGTTATATAAAGATGTTTCAAAATTGTATTTATCCAAACAAATATAATGTAATGGATATATAATTTATTAATTGTATATATATATATTGTACGGTAATATATTGTAATTATATATGTGAAAACAAATGGTGATCTGTCTGGATAAATAAAATTGAGAAACATCGTTATATATAATTACCATAGTTTCATTTTTTTGGCGAATACATAATTACTACAAAAATATTTACAAACATTGCATCAGAGCATACAGAATGATTTGGTATATATTACTTCGTGAAAACATAAAAAGTGTAATGTTAAACTTTGTGTACACATGGAAAACGGATTTTAAATAATGCCTTGTTTTTATTTCCTTTAACGTCTTTATGACTAATTTATTTCATCTTCATCTTCCATATACTATGTAACCTCGTCATGTTGAAGGTTTTAAGATAGGGGCATCGCAACTAATAAAAGAATACATAAAATATATTGGACATTAACATAAATAAATAACAATTAAACGTAAATGGGCCGATGTAAGAGCTCGCAGTTTACATTTGGACAAGAAGAAAGAAGAACCTAGCATACCAGTAGAATGTAATTTAGGCGAACTTGATCGATGTGTTTGAAGAAATAGAGACATTACACTTGGTGATGACGCTGGACACGTGATGACGCTGAACATGCAGTTATGGGAAGGTGTGTTCCTGCATGCAATAATATTTTCTAACTGTAACGTCGGAACTGGGGTTGTAGTGGAGTGTGAGGGGGGGGGGGCGAGCCTAATATTTTGGTGAGGGGCTGGATATAGAATTAGTCCCCAGTATTTGGGGAAGGGGTGCATTTTGTTGTTTTGGAGAGTGTCAATGCGACTGCAGTTTGAGTAAGGGGTGTGGTGGAATTGGAGGCATTTGGGGGTACAGTTGGATGTTTTGGAGTCTCAAGGGGGTGCAACTGGGGATTTTGGGAGACCATCAAAGGGGCGAAACTGGAGATTTGTGAGAGCCTCAAAGGGGTGTGTGCAATTTGAGGTTTTTGGTACACCTCAATGGGTGCAATTGGAAGTGTTTTGTGAGTCTTACGCCCGCCCCCCCCCCCCCCCCCATAATAATCCAGTTCCGCAATTATTGGCCATAACTTCAAGGACATTATGTTACACGGCTTACCCTTCATAATTTATGCTATAAGTACTTATATGTTGCATTGATAGCCAATAGTTATATCATCATGTGAAATATAATTTAAATATAATGAAATATAAAATATATCCAAAAGTGCCTCAAGGATTATGAGCCAGCGCAACAAATTGTGTCATTACACCATCTAATGAACACATTCCCAGGAACAATGAAGTCATCCATCTTCACGCAAGTCACTGCTCTGGGGAAGCTGCGACAACATGCAAAGGCCTTGGAGGAACAACTATGGTGCAATACTTGCAATCTGGTAGGAGCAGACGTTAACAAAATGATACGACTTCCACAATGAACATTCCACCAAACGCTAGTATGCTTACGCCGTACCGGCGTTATTCTGACGAATGACGCACCGAGCCCTTAAAAGCATAAACGAGAAAGGTTCACCCTGCCTTTGTATGTAGCATTGTAATTGTTAGCAGTGTAAACCAGTCCAGTCAAGACAAAGCGGACAGTGTTCTTCGGACGTCACATGAAAAGAAGTCGGAGGAAAGGGGGCATGAGCGTTAAGACTTTGCACACTGCCACAAGCAACATCTCGCAGGACAAAACACGACGCGTGGGACGGCCGTCCGTAGTTAGAAGTGATAGAGTTAGACTTAATTATTTTTTACTGCAAATATTTGTATTCTATGCTCGTGGTATGTTTGATTGGACTGTATGTTTTAACACCAAGTCACATTCCTAATTGACATGTATTTTATGTCGATCATGGCAATAAAGTATCTGTATTTGTTAAAGAAACAGGTCGGGTACTTTCCAGTTCCTGTCACGAAGAAGTTTGCGGTGACTATGTGATAAGAAAATGTAATTGAAGAAGGAAAATACATTTCATCTTCAATACCTGCATGCTATATTGTGAGAGGAAAATCCAAAAATCATATCCGGCTTGTTTTGTCAGCCAATACCGAACCACGTTGTTGTAGTACGTTTCAAAAGCATAACATCTGTTTATGTATGACTGGCTTGTGTGCTAACAAGTCCGGACGTGTTGCGTAAACACGCGTATCAAGAAGAGTTATAGACGACCACTTGTCCGACCAGATGGCAAGTACATAAAATGGACACAGCAAGTGCTTGAGGAGTTTCTGACAAGGTATAGTTCTACCTACAAACCCTTCACTGAGGATATGGTTATATCACGTGAGCATGTGACACGTGTGAGCTCAATATCAACGGATCCACATACTCTAGACTCACACTCATATATGCATGTACAATTACACTTCCACCGGTGATATGTAATAGGCCTAGCTCCAGATAAAAATAGGAAAAGTCGCATGAGCATGCCTAGATCCCTTCAGAAATGCATCCACGTAAATTATGTTTATCCAGTTGTAAGGAAAAACAGTGTTCTTTGAGTCAGTTCTGCCCAACCCGTGTCCAGCGTCATCGCAAAGTGTCCAGCGTCATCAGTTGTTAATAGTCACGTGTGGCCTATTTTGGAGTGTTATTTGTTGATTTTGTGTCGTTAATATCATGATTGGTGAATGTTTTATAAATACCAGCATCGATACAATAGATTGGTGTACATTGACTAACCGTCAACCATGTTGTGGATCAGATTATTAAACAACATACGTATATAATTATGAAATGAAGAACCATCAAAGGAAGTGAAATAAAACAAAAACAATACAAACTCCATACATGTGTACAGTTGCATGCCACGTCATGTTCTAATACGTTTTTTTTAAACATTTTACTTGTTTTCGGGTGAAGAATAATGGTATTATCTAACAATTGCGTGATCAAGGCATGTTCATTTCTAGGCTCACACTAGTTCCAATCCCCTGACATATATGACAGTTAACATAGTCAAAGATAACTGATCAATGTTACTGATTATGTTTCAGTTATACTTCTAAACACGTTTTTGAAAGATCTGCAGTAATTGAAAATATGCCTTTCCAGGAAACAACACAAAGCTAAAATCATCACCAAAGCATCCATGACGGGAACAAAATGTTTCCAAGTCAAATGCTATCTTATACCTCTTGATTCTGATTAAATGGCATATACACTAGATGATTCAACAATTTTGTTCCCTTTATATATAATTTAAGATGCTCCAATTGTAAGTAGTACAGTCATTTTTCGTCGATGACGTTGGACGCGCGATGAAAATCAAGGTTGACGTCAAGTAGCTGTCATAGCAGAAGTTACTCATATTACATTTAACTATTTATGGAAAATATTCGTCTGTATGTGTACAATAAAACACATTACATAATAGTTTAGAATAAAATATTTATTTTTGGACTTGCTACAACCCCATTTATATACTTTTTTGGACATTGGCCCTTTTACGTATGTTTTGGTTAGATTTCTGGTACCAACATACTGGCACAGTATAGCATTCCTATGGTCATTGTAATGAAATAATCATTCACGTTTGAGCTGCTGTGGACTATATATCTAACTGGACTAGCATAATTCCCTTCTGATATATGCATTATACTAAAAGATACAAGAGGAGGAATATTGTAATTATGTTACGCATTTCTAATTTTCTATTCTAATCTTTTACATTTAATATGAGTAACACCCAATATTTGCGTTCGTCCGCCCGCCCGCCCGCCCGCCCGCCCGCCCGCCCGCCCGCCCGCCCGCCCGCCCGCCCGCCAAAACTAACGATTATGGTTACCAAAAAACAGCTGTTCCGGTAACATAGACCAGATAGTTCCAGTTAAAATCAGCTTCAACATTTCCATTAACCCAGAATCAACAACTCTATTACCCCAGAACATCTTTGCGGATGATGTCTGCCTCCCGAGACACTGCGTGGTAATTGTAGTGGCGCCGTGGATGTCGGTGGCTTCTTTCTCATGTTTTCCGTGTCGATATCACGGCCAGAGCGGAGTATGGCCCACCAGCTGCGGATGTCCGTGGCAGCAGTAGTTCATGTTTGTGGCAGATGTGTTGTTAACGCCAAAGTGTGCTTGATGAGCCAAAGTGTGCTTGATGAGCCAAAGTGTGTTTGATGAGCGGTCATAAAAGGCAGACCGAAATAGCTGAGAAGAGATTAGACAAAACAAAACTGTCATAACAAAAATGATGTAGCTAACCAGTAGCTGCTTACAAAGGTATTAAATTATTACGAACGACATCCTGTAATATAGGCCTATTATGTCACTGGTGCGATTTATAACATGGCTACATGAGAAAGAACATTAAAGTGTCCTGTTAGGTGTTATTTACTCTGGGCCTTGTACGTAGTGTTATTATGCATGTTATTGACGTTGCGTTATTTTATTATTTATAAATGCATGTATGTATTATGTTTGGGTCAACAATACGCTGCACGGGAACAACATCAGACGAGCGTCGGTCGTGTGATATTAGGTTTCCTCGAATATCGGTTAAACAATTATACTGACTCTCAGTTAAACTCAAATCTAAGAACGGTCGTCACCATATGTTATAACTGAGGTTGATAAGGTAAAAGGGTTTTGCAAAACAACTAATGCGTGATTCTAAACGACGGTGGAAGGACAAATGCCAATCCTAATCATCAAACACAACACGTCAACCTTTTTATGTCATTAAATGACGTAAGCGCAGTGCGCTCGACACAGTCTCTATTTGTGGAAAAAATACTAGTTAAAAAATAAATATATATTCACGGTGATATATTTATATATATATATATGAGAGAGAACAGCCACTAAATGTGAATAAATTGTTATACAGCGCAGTATGCAGTCCCTAGGATCGGCAGAAGTGCTTTACACTTTACTGGCAGGCCTGTTCCATCGAACACCATCTCGACTTTTCTAAACAGCATTCTGCCACGCTGCAATTAATGCGCGAAGACTGTTCGTACACAACTATCCACCACTGTCATATAATTCATTTATACAGCCGAGCGAACTAGAACAACGTGAAGTGAACGAACTTGCCCTAGGTTCGACACACAGCAAAATATTTGAACCCGGGTTCTCTTACCCACTGCGCCACTGCGCTCCACTCCACTATACACGCGCTAGATTTAACAAGATTGCCATCCTGAGAAATAACTCTAGATGGTAGGTAGACAAGGAAGCCCTTTGGCTTATCGAGAGTCCAACCCTTTTATTTACATATATCCAGCCCTTCTGAGGTATGTGTCGATTTAATTTTAAAACATATTCGCACTACTAGCACCCACACAATCATAAGATAATCTGTTCCATTCATTCACAGTCCTTTATGAAAATGAGAACTTTCTTACGTCTAATCTACACTGCTCCTTTACTAATGTAACTTCATGTCCTCTAGTCTTTCTATCTTTCTTAACTGAAAAAAACATATTTCTATCAATATTTTCATAACCATTCAATATTTTAAACACTTCTATCTGATCTCCTCTCAATCTCTTGGTCTCTAGTGTTGTTAAACCACATTCTTTTAGGCGTTTTTCATAACTAAGATCCTTAAGTTTTGGTATCATTTTAGTCGCTCTCCTCTGTACTCTTTCTAGCATATCTGTCCTTGCAGTATGGCCTCCATGCTTGTATACAATATTCTAAATGAGGCCTAAATATTGTTTTGTACAGCGGTATTATTAGTTCTTTTTCTTTATATGCTATATTTCGCCTAATCAATCCAAGGATTTGATTTCCTTTTGAAGCTGCAATTCCACACTGCTCTGAAACCTTCATGTCAACCATAAGTCTTTTTCTTTTACAGTAGTACTTAGTACAGTTCCCCCCATTGTATATTCTACATATTCGTTCCCATGTCCTGTGTGAAGGCATTTACATTTCCCAAAATTTAACAACATTTGCCACTTTTCAGACCATTTGATCAACCTGTCAAGATCATCTTGTAAATGCTGTCTATCTCCATCACTTTTAATCCTTCTAAACACTTTTGTATCATCTGCAAATTTCAACACCTTGCTAGCTATATCATCGTCCAAATCATTTATATATATTAAGAATAATATAGGTCCCAGTACTGATCCCTGTGGAACCCCACTCAAAACTGATTTCCAGTTTGAAGCCTCCCCATCAACAACTACCCGTTGTCTTCTGTCAATCGGTCATTTTTCTATCCAGTTAATTATACCATTTCCTATGCCATGTGCCTTTAGTTTCAGCAGTAATCTTTGATGTGGCACTTTGTCGAAAGCTTTTTGAAAATCTAAGTAGATGATATCTACTGATGATCCATCATCTACCCACTAAGTGATATCTTCCAAAAAACATATTTGTTAAGCATGACCTCGCTTTTAGAAACCCTTGTTGAGATGGGTTTATCAAGTTATGTTTAACAAGAAAATCCACCATATGATCTTTAATTAGTCTTTCTGATAATTTACAAATCACTGATGTTAAACTAACTGGTCTATAATTATTTGACTTGTTTCTCGAACCTTTTTTAAATAACGGTATAATGTTTGCTTCTTTCCATTCTAAAGGAACCACTCCCTCTTCTAATGACAAGTTGAAAACTGTTGCAAGCGGTATGCTAATCTGTTCTACAATTTCCAATAGTAGTTTGGGTGGAATACCGTCCACTCCAGGTGATTTATTATCCTTCATAGCCCTAATTTTCTTAGCTACCAGTTCTGGGGTTACAATTAACTGTCTTAAATAATCTGATTCTGCCCCCTTGAACTTAGCCTCTGGTACTGGCAGTGAACTAGTGTCTTCTTTGGTAAACACTAAACTAAAATACTCAATCAGGTCTTCTACCATTAAGAATCCTTCTGATATTATATTTCCAGCACTATCTTCTAGAGGACCGACCTTATCCTGAACTTTCTGTTTGCTTCGAACATACGCATAAAAACTCTTGCTGTCATGTTTTATATTACAAGCTAATTGTTGTTCACAGCTTCTCTTTGAATTTCTAATTTCAGCTGTAGCTTGGTTTAGTGCTTCTTTATAAATGTTGTAGTCTTCGTCATTTCCAGTACGTCTATATGACTTCCACATCATTTGTTTATACTTAATTTTTCTAATGGCTTCTTTCGATAAGTATTTCTTTCTGGCCCTTTTTTATAAGGGAACAAATTTATCTATGATGCACTCTATTTCATTATTTAAGATATTCCAGCATTCTGTTGCTGTCTTATTCTTCAGTGTGTTATTCCAGTCTATCTTTGCTAAATATTTCCTCATTTCCTTATATCTTCCTTTGTGAAAATTTCTCCTGAACTGCTTTTTATTATTTCTTTCTGATTTTACTTTGTTAGTCAGCAAACAAGTTAGCCATGTGAAATATGGCGGATTACGACAGTTGAGCAATCCGTGATGTATTGGCGAAGCGTCGTTATGACGCAGTTTCTAGCGAGCGCCGTCGGTGATTACAGGGTTGGCCTGCCAGCAACTCCCCTGGTAGCACTACTTCGCAGTCGACGCCAAACTGATTGATATCTGGCTGATGTCAACCATCCCGACTCCGAGAAATTTTGTTAATGTAGTATGTCGAATACGTTAAATGACGTCATAGTGGAATAATCTGTCAAGATTTAGCGCACATCTACGCATCATGTTGATGAGTAATTCCGTTCCCGTGTCGCCAGATTATCACTTTCCATTCAGAAATCCGACTTAGCCCGACGCAGTGTGATAAATACGCGACAGTGAGGGAGTTCACCAACGCCCCGCCACATTCCCAGTGCATTAGACTTAATCAGTTCGCGCATGCGCCGAAAGATGTAGTTCCGGTCCCACAAGACGGTCCCCCTTACGATGAGGCGTTGGCGGAAATGAATAAAACGTGTCTTGTTTAGACGAGACCCGGTCTCCAGACATTCACAGTGATACCTTCTTGTTCTGCTGGACTACTACATTCGCTGACATTAACAATAGTCGGCGCGGGAGAGTCTCTGGGGTGAAAAAAAGCTACATTGGTCACTGGTGCTGATCGCAGCCCAACGTTCCCATTTAGCTCGTTCCATGTTTTGGCAGAACGGTCGCTTCTACAATCCGCATTTCAAACAAAAATATAAACGAACAGACAGATGAGGCAGTTTTTACATTTCTATCACCTCTTTTAAAATGGCGATTTCATAGTTGCTACAAGTTTTATATTTAGGAACTGTGTTTGAAAAATGTACGTTTAGCCACGTAAAAACCATCGTCGTATAATACATAATATAGTGTACAGTGGAACCTCGCTATTAATAAATAAATTATTAATTATTAATAAAACCTTTGGGACTGGACAAAAGTGACCTGCATAGCGAGGTGACCGTATTAGCAGGAATAATACCCTTTACTCTACTGTCTGTGGGAATAATTAGGAACTGTTGTAGGGTGGCCTTAATTGCGATGTGGCTGTATTACTGAAGTGATGGTAAATTGAAGTTCCACTGTAGCATAGTAATACAATCTACGACTTTACATATGTTCATAATTTAACGTGATATGTCGCGTCGATCTCGCACACGCACCGACACACGCACGCAACGCGCACGGACACACACACCACCACCACACACGCATACCCGCACACATGTACACACGCACGCGCACACACACGCACGCACGCAAAATAATTTTATAGGCGATCGCAGATTATGCGCAGTATAGTAACGGGCAGGATCAGTCGAGTAACAGTCCCTTTCGTATTAATCTCGCTTATGTTGGACTTTTGCCCCGCCTTCGTGAACTCGCCAAGAAGAGACACGCAAAGATAACGGTGCAAAGAGAGGCGCACAACCAGTATCACCATCTCGCGGTGCCTATAATTGTTAACGTGGTCGCGCATACATTTATCCGGGCGTTAAATACTATCCGGGTGACGTTTCTGCGCGTGCGCGTATCTAGGGGAATGTATTTAGCACCAGCTACGACTGTCGCGCTTTCACTTATCCGGGCGTTATGTATGTTTATATGTATATATAATATATTTATATATATATATGTCTATATATATGTCTATATATATATATACATATATATATATATATGTATATATATATATATATATATATATATACATAAATTATTAAATGTTTGCTTCACACAGACATAAACAATTTCTGTCGTAAAACGGTTCCCTCTCCACGCACACGTCACGTGACTTACTCTTATACTTGGTCACAAATCTGAAACAGCAAATTGTAATTATGTACTCTAACTATAATGCTCGTATTACGACAACAAACGAAACATATTTAACTACTGGATATTATTTATTACTAAGTGATCTCTACTGGTATAACATTTTATGCCTTATATATGCACATAAACATCACCCGGATACAATTTAACGCCCGGATAAATGTAAGCGCGACAACGTAGGTTACAGTCGTGTGGTTGCATAAGAGTGGCGCCACATGGCGGGCTGGGGACCAGTCTATTCTCCCAGGTACTGAAACTGCCGCCACCTCACGGAGCCTATAGGTAACTCTGGGAAATTGACGCGTCACCTGGCGATTATATTTGCAGATCAGAAGTAACTGCTGCCATCTATGGGGTTCGCACAGACGCAGTTTTTAGATAAAAATCGGCGGGAGCTTCCTGCAACACCTCCACGTACAAATGATTGGTTTGACATGCAAAACGGGGTTATGTTTACGGTTATGTTTTGGATTGGTTAAGAGTTTGATCGAAGGTACTTTTAACAAGATTTACACCAGGTGTTTACATGCGTTTGCACGGGTTGGGGTTGCGCAGAACGCGCTCCTGGAAATTCAAAATTCGATATAATTCAATCATGGCCAGCAGATGAATGTGCAACCTTCATTTGATGATGTTTTGAAGGAGACTAAAGCACTGCCGCACCGACAAATGTCTCGGAGCTTTCGTTGAAAGAGGCCAAGTTATTATGTCCATGTGAAAATGGTACTTTCACTTGGATGTAACAACTTTTTGGAGGGCCTCTGCATATAGATAATGCTTTACACGTTGATGATGCGTGTTCATTGAAGTTTTAGATGAATTGCGAAGGAACACATAATTATTATACATCACCGGTTTCTATATCTTTCAGAATTTATGGATTCGATATTTTGAACTTAGAAGTCACAAATAAAACTGGAATTATTTAGTTACGTACCCATGTTAATCAGATTGTGAATCAATTTGTGAACACATTTTTTTAATTAAACTGACCTTTTTTGTCTATGCACGATAATTTCTGTAATCATTTATGGCGTTGAGAACGACAAGGGCGAACCCGCCAATGGCCCGAAAAACGTTTTTCGATTATATCGGGTAACAGGGTATTTGCTTTATTATTAGGACAACTCGCGGTATGGCGGGCTCGCTTTTCTCGACTTGTAAAATCCATTTCCTTGTAACTGGTGTCTATGCCTTGTGAATAATTTAATACGGCAACCTTAATTAGACCGATGTCGCGCTTACATTTGTCCGGGCGTTAAATAATATCCGGGTGACGTTTCTGCGCGTGCGCGTATCTAGGGGATTGTATTTAGCATCAGGTACGACTGTCGCATTTTCATTTATCCGGGCGTTATGTATGTTTATATGTGTGTATATATATTATTTATTATAAAATGTTTGCTTCCCACAGACTTAAACAATTTCTGTCGTAAAACAGTTTCCTCTCCACGCACACGTCTCGTGACTTACATTTATACTTTAACTATAACGCTCGTATTACAACAACAAACGAAACATATTTAACTACTGGATATTATTTATCACTACGTGATATACTGGTGCCAAATAGTATGTCTTACATATGCACATAAACATCACCCGGATAAAATGTAACGCCCGGATAAATGTAAGCGCGACACCGACAACGGCGAAGCGGCAAGCTACCTTGCGACACGGAATGCCGAGTTAGAACGAGAACGGCGAAGCGCCAAGACACATTTAGATGCGGAACCGATCAGCGTCTCAGAGACTATAATTATATGTATCGGGAAATCGTGAGCCATGAGCGTTGCGTTTTCAGTTAGCGGTATTTTTTATGGAACAATGTCTGAGTTAAGAATACTTGTTCGCTATTTTTTGCGAATAACATATTTAAAAGGAGTTCCAATGATGGTGTTGGCGGGCGTGGGAACTCGAGGGAAAGAAGGACGAATGTGAAGGGGTGGAAAAGTGTGAAAGCTAAGTTGAAGGGCAACTCAGGTGCCGAATACGTTAGTTGTAAGACCAACAAACCGGTTGTCCATCGAGTTGTGGGTCATGCTTGAGGCTGTGGCTGTTTTGATAACCTAACAAGAGTTGAAATTGGTTTACCGCTACGCCGGTGCAACTTCAGCTTCTCCGCTGCTGTCTCGGCTGTGAAATCATGACATCCGAACAAACACGAGGGGATAGTACTGTTGTGTTATTTTTTACGTGGCGTCGCTGCTGTCAATTTACCTTCTCCAGCTTCTCTCCGCTGAAATGATGACATTCGAAGAAGGGGAATGGGGATGGGGGTGCTTTTAAAAAATGTATTCGCCACCACGCCGCCTATTACTGGTAGAAACAATGTCTACCCTCCAAATGCACACACCTTTCACAGTCGACAAAATACACACTAATCGTCTCATAAAATTTACATTTCAACCCGCCATTGACGCTTGCCACAAAAACAAACATTCACGCTCACATTTAATGGGGGGCGGGGCAGAACCACATGTCTGCCCCCAGAGAATTTCCACGGGGGCAGCTGCCCCCTGCCCCCCTATTCCCGCGAACCCTACGCCAAATAAAATACCCCTTATTTTATGACAATACCGCGCAGAACTTGTTATAGCATACATGTGGAATAACAGAAAGGCATGTCAGCTGTTCTAGCAAAGCAAACAGTGAGTGGCACAACCGAATCTGACCAACGTAGTAAGGCATATGTGTTAAGAATTCCAGACCGAAGAAGGCAGTCATTAAACTGTTTTTGAACGAGTACAGTTGTAGGAGCCGCTTATAAAAAAATTGAATATTATTATTGTATTATTATTTAATTTTTTTAGATAGAAAGAATGACCTCTTACACGGACACACCTTCAAAGTAAAACCTAGTTTGTTAATATTAGTTAATATTTTATGGCTGCTTATTGTTGTCAAACTTTGAAGCTTGGTTTCTCAAAACTTGAATTTGGTCTGGTTGAGATGGTGTTCGATTGAACATGTCTGCCAGGGGGTAGGGTGTTACAAGTGTAAAGCGCTTTGGGCAGTCCTAATTACTATATAAGAACTTACCTTTACTTACCTTTACATTATCACCGAACAGTGTTGTAAAACGTCGTTTTTATGTTGAAAGTGCTATGTTTGGGTCCTTGTAGTTTTATAGTATCCTTTGCTCTTTTGACAACGGAACGCAGCATATTAGGGCTTGTGAACAAGTGGATTTATTTTGTCATGCAGTGATTAAATTGAGAGTGAATTATGGGGCCGCTTTGAATTACAGCATTTTCCAAAAAAACGTAACGTGTACATCTCAAAGACATTAATTCAAGTAATAGTCACGTCTCACGCTACCGCCACGAGTTCATAACTTCTATATTATAAGTCATAGTTTTATTACAGCAGTAGCGAACGTCTTTGAACATAACGTGAAAAGAAAAGCTAACATGCATAGCCATGACCGTAGCTAGCATAAGACAACTGGGAGGTATTAAAAAAATTACACTTTACAGTAAAGCATAGAAATTCACGCGGGGTTCTCTCAGAATTTTTTTAAAATGTACTACCTCTTGGTGCAATCTAGCGTATTTTCTGGAGAATTTCGCCCATGCTGGGTGGGAATGAAAAACATACATACAATAATTAATATCAAATGACAATGCATTTATAAAAATTGACATATATGCATCATATACGGAATATCGGTCCAACTGCTACATTCGTCTGAAATTGTTTTACACGATCACTTCCACTCTCGCCGTTGCGTGCAGTGATTTGTTAATTGGCTTTACACAAATAAACCTCTTCGGGGTGGGAAGATAGTTTGATTTTCTGTGGACATACAGCATTCCGAGGCCACCGAGTCGTGTTTCTGTTATTGTTGACCGACTCCACCTCTTGAGGCGTCGCAGGGCAGAAAAGGACCGCTAGCAAGCAATGCTTCCGACTGGTGTAGTGAGGAAGATGTGTACGATCTTGCTGATGAGGCAAATGTTTGACCACATCCCAAAATCAGTTCACATTAAGACGAAGGTCGTGGAATTTGAGGGTCATCGCACCTCTTTAGCCAATTTGTAGTAGTCAGTCAGTCCTGTGTCGTCTAGTCTCCGTATGTTGGACAGCAAGCGGGCTTGAGCTGCACTGAATGTATGTTATGGTGGTCATCCAAACATCATTCAGCCAACTCGCCAAGGACGTGATCAATAAATGGCTCTGTCTGTCGGAAATATATGAAATGCGAAAGAGGGCGCTACTTGTAAGCGTGTGGACGTGACTAACGACAAGTAGACCTGGTGCACGTTAAAGCTGCAATCAGGGTTCATACAGACAACTAACAATTAAATTCAAGGGTTTTTTGACATAAAAACATGCCATTTTCAAGGGTGTATATTTCAGTTATTTATTTAGCTTTTCAGCCCCATTTTTACCGGACCAGTCAATCATTTCATACCTGGGGTTTACAAGTAATCAACCGGCCATTGAAAAGATCGGTTACACATCAATAAATCAAGCAAGCACACATTTCAGGAATGAATGAAGCAAATAAACAGTCAATCACAGGACCCTTAGCCTTAGAACAATGAGGGGGATCATTAGCCAAACATTCAAATAACAAATCAATCTTGACGAAGATGCTTAAGTTTTACGAAGTTTTAACTGCCTGTTTATTACATACAGTAAATGAATCAAGAAACAATAACGTTCATTATATACTGTTGCTGTCAGTGTCACATTAGTTTTTTCAGGTTTCTCACTTCTTCTAACTCAACTGGCGAACTAAATATGTTCCTGGTGTAGCCAGCATGCGGCGCAGTTGCTAATTGTGTTTCGCGGACACGCTGTTCTTGTGCGTCGCACTTTTAACATGACTGTCCAGGCTATATCGACCTCCGTTCCCGATGTTGATAGATTTTGCGCAAAATCGACATCGCGCAGAACACCCATTCTTTGTATTCCGCGATTGCCAAACATTCATCTTTAAATTTACAGTTTCCTTTCTCGGGAACAATCGTAATGCAAATTCAAATCGACCGATAATATTTTCAACGAACACGCTTTTGTCGCTTTCCAAAATGGCAACTTAATACCCATATGTAGCGTTACCCGTATGATCGGTACTTATGGCGCTATCTAGCGGATAATTATTAATATAATTCTTGGTCACTTGAACTCACTCCTCGTGTTTTGTCAATCGCCTTTTAGTTTTGACGTTCCGACGTTGAATCGCACATTTACTTTCGCACTTATTAAATCATTTCTATTACAATGACACGGCTGAGATATAATAGCTTAATTGCACATTTAAAGCAAAAACATGCATTTTAAAGGGTTTATTCTGAAAACGGGTGATAATCAAGGGTTTTTGGGTACCCTTGAACGTAATTTCTAAATTCAAGAGTTTTTAAGGGTTTTCGGGGATCCGTGCGAACCCTGGCTGCAATATAATTTCGATTGTTATCCTCCTGGCTTTTCTGACTAATTTCCCGAAAAAGCAAAGCTATCAAGTATCCCCTATAATATCCTAGTTCATTGGTGCACTTGTGCTACTTCGTTTTGTTGAAATTAATAAACAAACTGCGAACTATTTCGAATTTGGTTTCGAGTCGAACGAGTCGAAACTAGCAACACTTACTTGAACATGGACATGCACCTGGAAGTGGAAACTTCATATAATAGTATCGTGTTCGCGAATTTGGGCGAGACTGACCTCTGACCATCAAGATTGATGCCTCGATCAAACCGTTTTTGTTGATAGTAGTGTTCGCAAGTGTTTATACAACACGTTCTTATTTTATGGCATTTACGCCGGCGATTGGACATCCCCGGACATATGCCACCGACGCAGCGAAAAAGGGCCAAATTACGCAGACAATGACAATATTCGCGCCAGACGGTTTATTTGGGAAAAACCAGTATGGATTTGTGGAACGACACAAGACAACTGTGTGAACTGACAAGTCACAAAAGAAACAGCTGGAGTAAGACTAGTCTAAGAACAGACGCTGCGTTCGCAAAACTTCTTCTAGACAGGTTAGTAATTTCAGAGTAGTGAGCCTCAGCCACGCATATTTATTCGTATGGATATAATATTATGTTGCTTATTATGTTCAGAAAACCACCACCCCTCAATACTGTGAAAATGTCCATCACAATAACATGTATCGATAGCTTGCGACTGATTTATGTGAGAGAGCAGAGAATTACCGTTACTATACAAAGAATTGCAGCCCATGTTTTGTTAAGATACAAATCCTTTTGTACATGTAAATTATAGAAGTTATGTTTTTAGTTTGATCTTTCAAGAAAAAAAGCACATCTAAAACACTACAATTTATCAATAACATGCATTTTGTAATTTATACTTCTACATTCATACATTTTGTAGAAAAATGTAAATTTATTTTCCGTTTCATTTAATTAACTTCATCTTACTTTGCAACAGTTGCGTGATTCAATTAAAAAACAGCCAGGGTTGACAGCTAACTTTCTGACAGGACAGTTTACAAATTGTTTGCACGTTGATGACACTGAAGCCACAGAGGCTTCGCTTCATGGAACATACTTTCCCAGTCAGAAACCTCTACTTAATAACCACAGTTGCAAGTAGTTGAAAGGCCATTATCATTTTTGTTTGTTAAATCAAGCCAGGAAATCCATAATAAAATGCCTTTGTTGCTCTCATAAGAGACATGACTAACTGCTGGAATCTTCTTCTAAAGACTTACAGTGGTAATCCACCCTCTGAGTAAACAGTAGAACTTTGTGGACACTGCCAGGGGTTCAACCACTACCAGCCAAATGTCCTCCTCATTAATTAGCAGTGTTAGGTGAATGACACATTGAGATCACAACTAAGGCATTGGGTATTTTGTATGGTTTACTATTGAATTCCTCAAGCTTTGCTTTGTTGAACTATCAGTGAAAAATTGCAAAACTTTTTATTTATAATTTTTTTCTCAAATAAAATTACTTTGTGACTTTATTTCCTGTAACCTTCTTTCCAGCCCATCTGTGTTCTACCTGTACTTAGTTAATAAGTTGACACTTTTAAATTGTCCATTTGTTTGTTATGTACTACACTTTTATTATATATATACGATAATAACTTTGCCACTCTCATATCATTGTAATTTTTTTCACAACTGGACAAATGAACTTTTCACACTTGAGTGCTGAGCAAATGACCATTGGGCAAAAGACCGTGCAACATATTTTTATGTTAATGAAAAAAAAAGTTTACAAGTTACATACCACACACACATATATAATATTATATACTATTATATATATATATAATATATATTAACAGGTATTAGTGCTGTAAAACCATGTTCATTTTCACAAATAATCCGACTCATTCCATATTCCAATTCATGACTTTGTTTGACAGCTTCAACACAAAGGTGTGAACTACCTCGACACCACTGCAGCCATCACATATGACAAGATCTGTGGTGGCTCTATCTAGCATCAGTGGTCATAGCAAAGGCAGCTCAGGTGTCCAGTCACTTCCTGAGGCTGGATGCAGCTCGGGACAGTTAGAACAAACGTAAGTATTAATTGATGCTGCTATGCAAACGTGATATATATATATATAAATCATAGCATAATAATTGGAAGATATGCAAACATATGTGATTGGTTTTAACAATTATGTTTTATTCTGACCAATGTTATGTGGGTACATCATCTTTGGTTGATAGTACTTTTGTGAAACTTTCAATTACATTGTATTTGTACATTTCATTTGCAGTTCACTTTTGGAACTTAATGTTCTATTTATTTAATTTGGAATATTTCTATTACAAACATAAATTCGTATATTATACAGTGCAAGTAAATACACGTGAAACAATATAGCCAAGCTTCAGTGAGGATTGTACTTTCATAGTAATCATGCCTAAGCAGTGGCGAAAATGTTTCAATAGCAACTCCCCCCTCCTTCCGATATCACCACTCCAGCCGAGCGGCTGAAGTTATAGTTATGGCGGCTTGGTAGCAACAAAATTTAGACTACACCATTTGGTTCAGCCGCTAGTGGAGGTTTTTGTGCCCCCCAGGCTCGATTTCTGGATCCACCCCTGTATGTGATAGTTTTGTTTGTCTGCATGAGGATATTGCAGTAATGGGTGCCCTCGTTAAATTGCATATTGTTGTTAGAAATGCATGTGAATTAAAGTAAAGACAATGTAAATCAAAAACATTTTATTGAAACTATTTGATGAGATCATGACTACAAAATTATGAAAAGTACAAATCAACTACAGGTACAATCATTGCACTTGATGTGTATAATGTAATAATTTTTATAACACATACACATAATATGCAAAGCAACAATAGAAACAAAAATTAGGAAGAGGTTGAAAAAATGTCAGGTACATATAACAAAACAAACAGTTACTTTTATCACAATTCTTTGTTACAAAAAACAACAACACTAGTACATGTGATATCAAATGCTAGTTGTATGTTTACAACTCACAAAATTAGTGACTAAACAATTATGTGTATTTAACAAATTTTAATATTTAATGCCCATAAAATGGAAACCAATGAGAAACAATTACTTAGGAAGATGTTTAGTTGAACAAATTTAATATGTACATATCAAATAACTATAATTATGATTTTTTTTAAAACATCAATAAGATATAAAATTCAAAAATGTTGTAGTTTGTGCAATGCTTGGTATGTTTACAACTCGCAAAAAATAGTGACTAGACTAGACAGGGTCATCGCCATGTGACTGAGAATTACACGTACAATCGCTACTTGCTACATTGCTCCAGTTTACTGAGCTGTATGAAGAGTACCGGCTACAGACGATGGATATTTTGTATGAATAATCTTTGCATATTAATTTCAGTGTGGCTGAATTCTTCCCACATAAGTCAAGATGGTGTTTTCGATTTAACAGGTCTGCCAGGGAGTAAAGTTTAAAGCGCTTTGAGTAATCCTGAGGACTGGATACTACACCATATCTGATATCAGAACTAAACTTACTCAAGTGTTGTTTAATTATCATGCAAAATTAAAATTTATGTAAATTATCTGTGAAAATATAAAACAGTGATAAAAAAGATTAATTTTGAAAAATGATACATGGCATGAAACATATATAACAGTCCTCGTGATACATAGAGAATTTAAACAAGTAAAATGCTGCTGTCAGTGTATCAACAGATTGTTGTTGAAAAATGTGAAAAGGCTTTCAATACCATTACAGGGTGTACTTCCTCACAAACATGTGCCTGGTTATTGTTGCAAGAACTCAGCTGGCTGCCACTGACTATCAGCAACACAAAGACAATGAAACCCTACCACTGTAACAATTCTGGATAATTAATGTATTTTTTCATGGACACTGCTAAAAGTTATAGTTGAATTGAATACAAATACCTTGTATTATTGACTTTTGATAAATGTGTCGTCACATATAAAAATATCATGCATGTCTGAGCCATCCTAATTGTCACTTTGTCTCCGGTATAGGTAGATGCAGACGTACAGCAAAAAGTCAGGAAGCTGGTATGCAGTACCATCAAAGACAGCGAAAACATAGTGATGTCATCAATATCTAAACCGATGCAGTTCATCGAAGAATGCTCGACACTGAACCTGTCTGACAGCATCGAAAGTTGTTGCCGTATCTGCAAACCCTGGCACCCACCGTTCCATCACCAACTGCAGAGCTAGTCAAGCGTCACCACATTCTTATGCCGAGCAACCTGCAGTCAACATTGGTTTCCAGTCAGTCAAGCTAACTAACTGACCTGGAAGCCAGTGTACACCCCATCAGCACTGGGGAATCTGTCACGGATTCAGCACGACACAATTGGGATCACTCAGTGGACATTCATATGACGAACTGTTATTATGCAGCATGTTGCATGGCTGTTGAATCTTGTCCGAGATCCTGGACAAATACAACTGCCCAGTATGCCATATTAACTTGGAGAGCTAATGATACTAAGCACACTAGTTCAATCTCCTGTAAAAAAAACATATTCAGTAAACAAAAACAGTCATCATAGTAGTGTTGGGAGTAAATAATGATGATGTGTTCATTGTTATAATCGGTATATAATAATGTTTCTTGTATGACCTGCAGCATTTCACAAGAAAAAAGGCAGCACGAAATGTTCTACTACAGCTGCATCTATACATGTTGATACCTTAGGAACAGTCAGTGTTTACCAGGGTTGTTCCGGGGAAGGGTGGCTTGATACAGCATGCAGACATTAGTGGAATATGCAATTTTTCAAAACTGAACAATTTTAAAGATTTTTCTTTACTAGATGTTCATTGTCATTACATGAATTTAAAAGTGTTAAATTTCATTACAGTGACGCTAATCATTAAAGCATCAGTAAAGCGCATTTATATATTTTTTGTCTTGTTTTGAGTATACAAATTCATGTCAGTGTCTGCCATGTATAACTACTATACATATTCATGTTTGACATTTTAAGCCTGAGGTTGAATGGTGAATGTTGGAAATGACAGAATGAGGTGTTATTGTGATGCTAACAATTCATAATACATATGTCTACCTTCTTCAAGAATGACTAATTTATTTTATAAACTTATTTCAGAGTCATCGCCATATGCTAAATACTGTTTAAAGGTGTATTAATATGTCTGTGTTGATACACTTGTGGGTATAATATACAAGTGCAGAAGTCAATCAACTGTTCTATGCCCAAGATGTTATTATTAAAATGTGTATGAAAACAAATGTGGTATATTTAAATGTTCACATTAAAATTTGTTGATAACTTATACGTGGTTGATTGTTATAAATTTGAAATTACCTGGATTGATCAAATGTGGGCCTGCCACAGACTATGTATCATCCCTGTGTCTGCCTGGGCCGGGTGACTGCCTCTTGCCCCTCCTCTCATTCTCATTCATGGGTTGCAGTGTGGTCTCTAGCAATATCATAATTCAAGTTACATATATTATTATGTATGCTGTGGTGAGAATATATACATATATTGGTAAATACATAAAAATAGCCGGCATATGTCAGTTGAAAGGTATCACAGGATACCAATTAATGCATTATATACACTATAGCCAGGCATCAAGGACCACAATGGAGACAAGTGTGTGCATTTTCTTGTGTAATCCTTATATATGGTGTACTCTAGGTATATTGATATTTTATGTATTTACACGTTTACATTTTTATATTGAATAAAATCATCACCATCATGCTTGTCATATCAAAAACTAAATTATTTTGCATAAAATACAATGCAAATCAACAATATTCTGCAGTAATAGTATAAAAAAATGAGTAACAAAAAATGTTTTAATAATTACGATCACCAACATAATACTCCCGTGTTTGACGTTTTGTTGCACGAAATTACGGATGCTCCCTGACTACATTACTCGCACGAACAGCAGGGGCCTGCTGCCAAAGCAATGTTACTTGTCAGTTCGCACCCTCGCGTCATCTACTCTCAATATGTATTGTCGGAATAACAGCTTATTAACAACATCCTGTGTAACCAAATACAATACATATGAAATATGCTCGTTGTCACTCTCTGGCTGAGCCTGAGTCTGAGATGGTGACTGTCTTACTCTTAGACGTCTTACGGTCTTAGTCTTAGTCTTAGACTTTTGACAGGCTCGAGTCGAGTGTAGACGTTCGCAAGTTGCAATTCTCGTTGAATTAATACACGGCTACGCGTTCTTGTTGCTAACTGCGATAGTGTAATGCGTACCTTCGTACAACCACTTTGGAATTATAACCTTCATCTTGATACGTTAAACCACGTGTGTGTTGTTATTGTTTTCGAATGCCTGGGATGCCGATCTCGCGTAAAGCACATGACCGAAGTGGCGCAGTAAGCAGACAGCGCAATTGGCTTTCGCGCCAGCTACCCGATGTAACGACAAATCTTTTTTTGTCGATTAAAAAACAAGTACGCATTTTTTATTTATTAAACAGACTGTGCGCACTCATTAAACTATCCACACATTACACATCTGGACATAAAAGAACAGGATTGGCGATGGGCAAACAAAGTGATTATGCACCTTTAAGCGCTGAGGATTTTTAAACGTCAGTACATTAAAAACTACTCAAAATTTCTGCATATATCCAGCGACATATTTGTAGATGGCATAATTATCTTTACGATGATATAGAAAAACATTAAATTCCGCGGCTGGAACTCCACGTACAGCCTTGAAATATTGAGCCCCGCAAGTTCTGGGGGCAACTGCTCCCCCCCCTCGCTAGCTACGGTCCTGTTGGCCTGAGAGTTGGCTCGTGCGTGTGTTTGTGTGCGTGCGTGCGTGTGCGTGCGTGTGCTTGTGTGTGTTTGCGCGTATGCGTGCGTGTGTGTGCGTGCGTGTGTGCGGCGCGCATCTATCCCTATAGGCTTGGTCTATTCCTGTGCCGTGGTTATCGATTGACCCCCCTCCCTACGATGAGGGTTAATAATTAAAACCTGTTTTATTTTATTAACCCTGTTTGGCTAACCACCTCAACCCGAGACGCCCTATAGTGTCCTACAATTAATG
The DNA here is from genome assembly GCA_963995525.1 of Escarpia spicata. Lineage (NCBI taxonomy): Eukaryota > Metazoa > Annelida > Polychaeta > Sabellida > Siboglinidae > Escarpia > Escarpia spicata. The sequence goes on along the minus strand of OZ023205.1, from coordinate 20,754,164 downwards.
CCAACGCCCCCCGTAACGATCGCCCGGCGCCGTAGAACGCGCAGCTGCAATCGATGAGGTCTAAGTTTGCGCCGTCAGTGTAGCCACGCCGCGGAATGTCGTCTGCTGCGCCGGGAACGAGGCAGCCGATATTTCGGGGCGCCGAATGAGGGAAGGAGCTGCTTCGGTAGATCTCGTACACGGGAAGATGGCGATGCAGGTGATACCCTCATCGACTGTACTAGTTGCCGCACAGCTCGTGTTTATGTGCGTCGGAGTGGGCAGCGGGATTCCCGACTTCGGCATGTGAGTAGAACAGACCGAGTCAATAAGTTGTTGATGTTTTGATGCCGTATAGACACGAGTGTAAGGCGTCCCGAGGCAGCGCCGAATTTGGGCCGTTTCCAATTAGAACGGGCTATATTTAGCAAAGCATATGGCATAGGGCGATACCAACAAACTGTGATATGATCTCCTGGGAATATAGTAAAACTGTTACGAAGTGTAACACGAAGTAAACCCAACAAAACTGTGACAGTTCTGCTGATCGTAGTCGATATGTGACGTTGTCCCCGCCAGCGGCCGTTGCGTGGACTCGAGTCTCGGTCGCTGCGCCACACCGAACACGGCATGATTTAGCCCTAAGTGGTTGTAACGTTGTTATTATTACCTAAATAATAATCACTTCCCCGGGTTAAGCTTTAAGGACCAGTTCTCAATTTGTATAAACTTCTGACTGTACTCGGAATATAGGCATATAGTAGTGATGTACTCACGCACTCACAAGTGCACGCACTTAGCTAGGTACATCAGGTAAAAATTCAAATACATTATTTTTTCAATTAAATCGTTCCACAAGATAGAGTTTGTTATGAAGTTTATGATAGTTTTTGAATTTTTGTGATATCTTCATTATTTCCGACGTAATTCCACTTTTTGTTTCAGAAAAACAACACTTTTTGGTATTGAATTTCAGTCCATTTCTTGTACACAAACTGGCCCCAGAAGCTTGATGTACTGCATTTTATTATATAGGAAAACGGCCATAAAATTGTGTATATTGAAGATATTTATGCGAAATAAGAAGTTATGTGACCCCAAAAATCATATTGATATGATTTGACCTTGACCTAATTAATTGACCTTCATTGTATATTTGACCTAATTACTGTGATTATTTGCTTTATTTGAATGTAATTAATTAGGAAATGCCTACTAAACTATTAGAGGTTTGAAGATTGTTAATATATTATATTGTTATAGCATACTATGAAATTAGTTATTTAATGACCTTATTAATTGACCTATATTTAATAATTAACCTATTTACCGTTATTAATTACATAAATCGGGTAGGAAAAGGCCTGTTATAGGTTGAACTCTGTCAGTCAGTTTATACAGTGACTGTAATATATTATGACTGCTACCTCTTAAAATCCATAATTTGTTGATGACCTAATTAGTTAACCTAATTTCTTATTTGACCTATTTACGGGGATTAATGGCATGATTGACCTACAATTAATTAGGAAATGGGCATACCAATCTTAAGAATGAAAAAAATTGTTAATAGATCAACTTGAAATGTTACCAGTTATGCATGACATAATTAGTTTAATATTTTCCTAATTAGTTGAACAATTTTAAATACTTAATTCAGTAACGAGGATTAACAGTATGAACAATTTGTTAATACAACAATCTGAATTCAATGTGACTTTGTAATAAAATGCACGCAGACTAATTGATAAACATTTCTGTAATTAGTATGCCACAACAGGTAAATTTAAAGGGAATTATATGGATAAACATTACAACAGAATGAATATTAAGAACATTTATTATAACAGATTCAAACATAGCGGCAACGTGAATAATTTCATGAAACACTGGATGCATATAATGCAGTGCAAATGTATTGCATAAATGTTCAAATGTCCAACATTATCAAGTCCTGCAGATGTAGAGTAGCATGTTCTGTAATTCAGGCAGCACAGCAACATGCAAAGTCCTGCACGTACAACAATAGTTGTAAGCCTACACAGTTAAGCAATGTTTTTAAAGTCATGTAGTTATAACGAGTAAAACGTCTTGCAGGTAAAAATCATTTGTAAATCTTTGTCTAGTAATTATTGTCAACTCTTGCATAATTTTGCATTATGTCTGTAACTTTCAGTTGAACAACTGATGTATAATTCATGTTTTGCATGAGGAGCCACATCAGAATATTGTCCGCAGAGAGAGGATCATCTCAAATCAGCTTCATGCAGCATTCGTTTGAAGTTTCGGTAGCAACAGTGAATTTGTGTGAAACTTGCTATTAAGAATTCATTGCAACTTGAGGTGTGCGGTAATGTTCTTCACTTTTAAAGCAGTCTTTTTGCATGTAGTGGGACTTGCAAGCGTATCAACTGATGTGTAGAGATGTTGATACCAGCCACTTGCAGAGATGCCAGCTGACGAGGAAGAACAAAATATTCAACTACAATTAATACAACGAATATATATATGCTATTATAAATTTTGTACTACAATAATGTAAATGGTTTTCAACAATTTCAAGTAAATTCAAGCAACAACTGCACAAATTAATACAAATTAATTTCCATCATCTTACAACTGTCTTGAACACTTAAAGATAAACACCATTCATAACTATTCAACTACAATTTAAATTATTTCAACAATTGCAACTGTTTTATTTGTGACATATTAATTAGAAAAAAACAATCACTTAATTACAAAATTAACTATATTTCACTTATTAATTAATAATAAAAAAATAATATTATTAATTAGACTATTAATTAGACTATTAATTAGTCCTACAAATTTAATAACTACCCGTTTGATCTTCCAACACTGAAACATGAAAGTCACACTGAATCACTTGTCTAGACTTGATGGAAATGATGTGGTGTAGTATGAAAAAAGAAATGTCATAACTAAAGACATAACAAAATAAATTTGTTAATATAATATTAAAAAGTTAATTACATAATAATTAGTTATAACTTTAAGTACAAAAGTAAAAGCAATTCATTTTATAGATTGAGATGGTTTGGGATTTAAATAACGATGCTATGCCAGAAAGCGTCACTAACAACAGACACAGATTCAGTCAGCTTGAACACATTTTTCTTTAAACATTTAATTTTGGCATGTTAATATCAAACTAAAAACGGTAAATATTAATTATATATAGATCTTGTCACTGTTACAAGTGAACAATAACACCAATTATATGTGATGGTTGCGATGGATATGGATTTAATTAATGCTGCAAAAGCGCCTACTGATGCCAGCGTGATACGGCGTCGACTGTTGAAAATGTACGCCTAGAACACCAAAGTTGCCCATGTCGGTGTGTTGCTCGGCAGGCACGTACACTTATGCAACATATATCATTTTAAAGCTAATATTTAAATCTGCACTAATATCGCTATTTCATTACGTAATCTTTACATTTTATTTACGCATTTAGCAAGCATAGAAAACATTAAACTTCACTTACCTACACACACAAAACGCCGCGCTCAAAACGAAAAAGAAGTATCTCCATATGTAACAGAGTTATCCATTGGTCGATTCCATGCTCAAACGTCATGGTGACATCATTTGCATAGCAGCAGCGACGTATTTTCTGCGACCATGTGATCTCTGACGTGGCGCCGCGCCGGCGTCATTTTCATGCACAAGAAATGGATCAGTTTTGGCCGCTAGAAGGCAATACGCCACCTAGCGGATTCTGATATACCTAACTTAGCATGCACGCATACACACACGCACACACACACACACGTGCACGCGTGTGCACTCTCACATGAACACGCACGTGAGCATGCATGAGTGATGCAGTTTTAACAAAACCAGAAAGAAGTCTTTCGTAAGGGATCTATGTGCTAAATCTGCAACACGTATTGCAGTGATCTTCCGTATATATATATATATATATATATATATATTGGGAAGGCAGGAGGGAACTGCAAATAATGGAAGATATATATATACATATATATATATATATATACATATACTAAGACAGCTCTAAGAGGTGTATAAGAGTTGCATCATAATAGCCTACATACCTCAGATTGCTCATTGATTATTCACCGTATAGTTACTATAATAATCAGTCATTGGACCATATTAACCTAACCAGTAGTGCCTGGCCCTCGCTCTGTATTCAACACTACACAATACTCTCCAAATCATGTTAACAGCTGTTACAACTTCTTCACATTTTATTGTCTATTCCATGAGTCATGTGCATAACGCAAGCTAGCAGCTACACAACTGATCATTCTAATGTGGAACTTAGCAGTAAACTTGAGTGTGTAATTTAAACTAATTTAAATTAATTATGCCAGAAGAAAGAAGTGGTGATAGTGAAACTAACCAGATATAATTATGGCTTAACCCATATGCCAATATTTGTTTGACAATAAATTAAATATTACCACTACTACTAATACATTTCTTGTATAACACCCATTCCAATAATCATTCTGTGGCACTGTACTATATTACTAAACTATTACTAAATCACCATAACTGTAAATATGTAGCAAATTGCAACTTACTACAGTTCCCAAATTCCCACTCTGGTTACACCGAAGAGTTACTCTAATACCTTGGCAGTTTATGTGTGATTAATTATGTCCACTGCCCTATTTAGGCTATAGAACCTACATGAAAAGATTACTACATAAATCCCCACGGAAGTGTGTGTTGTGTTCCAGCCCACCCTGTTAAACCAACTTGCCGCTCTGCAGCAGCTGACTGTTGCAATGGAACCACTCCCTTGTGCCAAAGTCTGCACTGTCTTGAGCATCTAATCCCAATTTGCCTGTTTCATGAAGATATGAAGAGATTCATGGCAAAACGATATAGATTTTGTATTTAAAAAACAACTTATTTGCTTCTTTTCAGAGTGTGAACAAACACTAACTACACAATATTGAAATAGACCGAGAATTTGCAATCACAGTAACTGGAAACAACGGCTGAAATCTTTCTTGCAGATTTCAATTAAGAAATATTGTCCATTCAAAAAATCCACCCAGATTGCATTTGTTGAATATTACCCTGAAACATTTCACAACTTTGATTTATCATTGTATTTCTTATTAAATTATATATTTCTTATGAACTTCTACTTTCTACTTGTATTTTGATTTTTATGATTCATAGACACACCCTGAAAGGGCAGGACACGGCATCTGCATCTACTCTTATCACATGTCGATGTAGAAAGACAGTTTATGGATGTTCCTGAAGATGAAACTGAGCACATGAATGTATATATTTATGGAAACCCAGCATTTCTGCTGCTTGGAATTAAATCAGCCATATGATCTAGTGGTCCTGACATCTCTGATCACTCCAATCAACGCAGCAATCACTGGCAAGTTATGACACTAATTGAGTACTTGAGAGTGTGATGACTGCACGAGACAGTAAACTACAGCGTCCAAATCTACTGGCATCTCAAGCATGTTCTACCCTTCACAAAACAACCGGTTTCTCTGAAAGATAACTAAAACTAAATACATGTGGCTTTGTGTGCAATCGTTGTGTCTGTTAGTGTTAGGTAGCTATCAGAGAAGTGAAATGACCACTATAAGGTGACTTTGATGCACTGTGTCAGACTGGCAGAACCCAACATCAGTGTGAGCATCAAAGGTTGGCTTGATATCATGACATGATGTTCCAACTAGATGAATGAGACTTTTAAAGTGATCTAATCTGTTCCATTATGTATCATCTCAAACCAGGGGTGGTACAATAGTTTTACCAAGATATTTATAGTATGTCCCACTTGTGATCCTGGTTGTGAAATCAGACCAGTCTAGGCTAGCGCTGGGTCAAAAATTTGTTTAGCCAATTTGGCTAAAGGTAAGCATTTTCTTTAGCCAAATGAGATTTACTTAAACCAATTTTTTTAGTAGCACACGCAAAACACGACATATATTGAACAATATATTATACACAGATAGGAGCTTAAATGCTCAAAAGAATATGAAATACCCAATTTAAACTATACATTTATGATATTATTAATATATAAAAGAAAGCCAAACATGTTTAACTTTAAAGCTACTATAATTTCAACATTGTTTAATTATAAAAAAAGAAAGTCGAACACCCACTGTTAATTTAGCAAACGCCCAAAATAAATTAAGGGGCATCTTTTAATTATTAAAAACCAAACACCATCTATAAAACTAACACCACACTGCTATAATAAGATTAATAATAATACTTTAAGTATAGAGAAAATAACAAGGCTAAATCAAAACAATCTAGGCCTAATCATGTCATCTACCTCTTGTTGCCTCGCAGTATTTAAAATGTAGCATAAAAATACTTGAAAACATTATTTGATTGTTCAATAACTGATTACTTAAATAGACTCATTTCCCGAATTACTTAGACTGAAGGTAGTCCTAGTCTGGGTGATACAGGCTCTAAATTTAAAAATATGTTTTTAACACGTGTTTTAAATATCCACTTGTAATGTGTTCTGATGATGACACTTATCAAACATACATGAATTACATCAAACTTATATTGGCATTTTATAAATAGTTAACAGATGGCACATCGATTGATGACCAATGACTATGTGACCATGTGACTGTACCCACCTCAAACCTGGCATGGTCACTGGTTATTTGGGTCGGCATGATGAGCAGTCGTTTAAAACAACTCTAAGGGAGGCGGGAAGTGAATAATCCTGTGATATACCACTGATAATAACAATAATGACCATAATAACGTTTCGCCAATTTGGTGAAGACTTCAACTTTATTTTCGCCAAATAGCAAACCTTTTCGCCTATGCCACAATTAGCGATCAACAGCATTAGCCGAGCCAGTTGTGCAGAACTTGAGAAAGCAATTACGGGAACTTGTGGTTAGCCCCACCTGTCTCCACAGCAGCTGTGTATACCGTTTGATTCTGAATGTTTTTTATACAATTTGAATGTTTAATTATAAACATCAGATTTAAATAACCACAACCTAGAAATAATGTGCAGTTCTGGAAAGTAACGTGACAATTCTGTTGCTAAAATGAATCATGGCTACAGTGCAAATTGATTTGATAAATTTAATTGATTTGTATATCAAATGATGCACTGCTTCTGCATACTGTATATACTACGTATATGTACATACACACACGCATGCACACACGCACGCATGCACACACACACACACACACACACACACACACACACACACACACACACACACACACACACACACACACACACACACACACAATTTTCTATGTAAACCCATTATTTTTTGATATTTTGTTACTTGCTCTTCTTTCTTTCAGAATCCAGTCATGGGTAAATGTACTAGATACAGAGATGAAGACCTTTCTGGACCAAGCTAGTGGTATTTCTGAGCTGCAGAAGGTATGATTTGTTTTATTGTTTCTTAAGTAGCTTTGATCAATGAAACCAACCACAATTGGAAATCATCTTATTGGTGAACTGTTTTATTTATTATTCTTCTCATTATAGCTACTTCCTGTTAATGTCATATATATACTTCCAGTTATAGCTACGTTTTAGTCCTTTGGCCGAAGGACCAAGGGACTATTGCCATCACTCTGTGTCCACCGTCCGCCGTTAGCTGCCGTATCTCAGAAACCGTTCAGCAACTTTTTCTCTAATTTTGCATAGACATCTTAGAGCACTGCCTCTATGCACGAGAAATCTGTAATTGATTGAATCATTTTAAGGGCTCCCTAGGGCCTCCAAGGACCCCAAAACTGGTAAAAATGTAGCATTTTGCCTATTTTTTCAAAAACTGTTCAGCAACTTTTTTTCTAATTTTGTTTAGATGTATCTTAGGGTGCTGCCACTATATACAAGAAATCTGTATTTGATTGAATCATTCTAAGGGCACCTAAGGGGCCCCCAAAGTGCAAAAGTTTTACATTATCTAGTGATGTGGTTTTGAGAAGGGCCCTTGAGACCACACCCAACAGTAGATTTTGTTTAATGTGCCACAAAGTCAACAGCATGATTAAACTCTGCAGCCTAGTGCTACTGTTCCATTGAGACCTTGACTAATCTTTAATTGGTCACAGCGCCCAGGCAAAGTAGACACAATTGACCCCTGTTAGACTGAACAGTTGCCTAACACATTTTATCTTCAAAACTATTGATTTTCTATAATTGCAAGTTGTGTTTATTTTTATGTCCATTTAATTATTACAAAATGGTGACTGTGGTGTCTATTGGTTAAAGATGTATTGTCTGTAGAAACCTGTAGGTGACAAACATAGAGAATTAATATTCTATCACCTGTAGGAAGAAGAGTTGACATAGTTCCGCTATACACAAGCAAGAAATCTGTATTTGATTGAATCATCCTAGTGTCATCAGCATATAGTAGAACATACATTTTCTACATCAGCATCACTAAGGTTGTTGTAAATTTCACCAGCTGCCATGTCAAGTCCGTTATAATTGTGACTAACAGTGTTCAGAATGATTCAGGTAAATAGCAAATACCAAAGGACACAAGTTTTCTCCTTGCCATACCTATACATCACATGAGAAGAAGGCTGACACAGCCTGGCCCTGATTTATACATGATTTAGCATTTTTGTACATGTTGTATACAATTTTCAACACAATACCATTAATACCGCATGAAATTATCTTAGACCACAGGGAGGACCGGTCTACTAAAATAATCGATGAAGGCACAATAAAGCCTTTTGCGTCGAGACAAATACAATTCAACCAATACCCCTATTTGAACACTGCCTGTTCTTCACCTATTACATTCGCTTTGTTTAGGTATGTGGTCAGTCTGATGTTCTGAACAATCACTAAGAATTAATGAACACTTGTGCAGAATGTCACCCACTTGGCAGGTTTAATTGATCTATTCAGCAATGAGGACACTGCTTAGGCCTCACTCTGGACACTGTGTTGTGTATTGTCTTAGTTGGTGCATTGAGCTAATCTACTTGACCATGAATCAGTGGTGGCTCTGGTTGTGTATTACACCCAGCTGTGAAGCTAAGATTCTCTGCCTGCTATTGTTTTATGGAAACTGTGACTAATGTGTAATTGGTCACTGGCAGTAGCTTGTCAACAGACAGCATTAAGCCACTAGACCCCTGTTAAACTGGACAGTTGCCTGTAGGTTTTAAACTGTGTCAAACAGTGAGTCTACGTTTTGCTCTAAAATAATCTGTCCTCTTAGTTTTACACATGAATACATAATCTGGCATAACTTGATAAGTCTTTGTAGCAGCACATTTGTACTTCCAGTGTATCATTGCAACATAACATACATATTACATACTGTGTGCCACATTTGAATGTTGTGCATGTAATATTTCCATGCAATCCATTTGCATATATAATGTCAACTTCAACAGCCGTTTTCTTTATTTTCACTTTTTGATCCCTACCATGTTCAATGCTCCATAACTTTGCCAATTTTTGTAGCAGTCATATTTTTTTGAAACCGTGTAAAGCACCCTACCAAACCTTTACAAGGATGTAAGAAAACAATGTTACAATTTTTCCGACTTATCACTCATTTGGTCAGCCGGGGTCGCTTATAGACGTATTAGTCCAAAGGACTTCAGGGCCACTTGGCCCATTTTTTTTCAGTAAAACCATTTAGGAAATATAACTATTCTTTCAGAGTCAGTGGACTGAAAGTAATGGTCTGGTCACAACGTACTGTTCTTTATATGTTTTATTTAAAATCAGAAAGGAATAGCAAAAAGCAGTATAGGAGAAATTTCCACAAAGGAAGGTATAAGGACATGAGGAAATATTTAGTAAAGATAGACTGGAATAAAACACTGAAAAATAAGATGGCAACAGAATGCTGGAATATATTAAAGAGTGAAATTAAGTGCATAATCGATAAATTTGTACCCTTCAAAAAAACAAGGAAAACGGTCCAAAAAGAAACACTTATCGAAAGAAGCCATTAGAAAAATTAAGTATAAACAAATGATGTGGAAGTCATATAGATGTACTGGAAATGATGAAGACTACAACAATTATAAAGAAGCACTTAACCAAGCTACAGCTGAAATTAGAAATTCAAAGAGAAGCTATGAACAACAATTAGCTAGTAATATAAAACATGACAGCAAGAGTTTTTATGCGTATGTTCGAAGCAAACAGAAAGTTCAAGATAAGGTCGGTCCTCTAGAAGATAGTGCTGGAAATATAATATCAGAGGGATTCATAATGGCAGAAGACCTGAATGAGTACTTTAGTTCAGTGTTTACCAGGGAAGATATTAGTTCACTGCCAATACCAGAGGCTAAGTTCAAGGGGGCAGATTCAGACTATTTAGGACAATTAATTGTAACCCCGGAAATGGTAGCTAAGAAAATAAGGGCTATGAAGGAGAATAAATCACCTGGAGTGGATGGTATTCCACCCAAACTACTATTGGAAATTGTAGAACAAATTAGCATACCACTTGCAACAGTTTTCAACTTGTCATTAAAAGAGGGAGTGGTTCTTTTAGAATGGAAAGAAGCAAACATTATATTCAAAAAAGGTTCGAGAAACAAGTCAGAGAACTATAGACCAGTGAGTTTAACATCAGTGATTTGTAAATTATTAGAAAGACTAATTAAAGATCACATGGTGGATTTTCTTGTTAAACAAAACTTGATAAACCCATCTCAACATGGTTTTTTTAAAGCGAGGTCATGCTTAACAAATATGTTATGTTTTTTGGAAGACATCACTAAGTGGGTAGATGAGGGATCACCAGTAGATATCGTCTACTTAGATTTTCAAAAAGCTTTTGACAAAGTACCACATCAAAGATTACTGCTTAAACTAAAGGCCCATGGCATAGGAAATGGTATAATAAACTGGATAGAACAATGGCTGATTGACAGAAGACAACGTGTAGTAGTTGATGGGGAGGCTTCAAACTGGAAATCGGTATTGAGTGGGGTACCACAGGGATCAGTATTAGGTCCTATATTATTCTTAATATACAACAACGATTTGGATGATGAAATAACAAGCAAGGTGTTGAAATTTGCGGATGATAAAAAAGTGTTTAGAAGGATTAAAAGTGATGGAGATAGACAGCATTTACAAGATGATCTTGACAGGTTGATCAAATGGTCTGAAAAGTGGCAAATGATGTTCAATTTTGGGAAATGTAAATGCCTCCACATAGGACATGGGAACGAAGAGGTAGAATATACGATGGGGGGTACTGTACTAAGTACTACTGTAAAAGAAAAGGACTTAGGGTTAACCGTTAGTGCTGATATGAAGATTTCAGAGCAGTGCGGAATTGCAGCTTCAAAGGGAAATCAAATCCTTGGATTAACTAGGCGAAACATAACGTATAAGGAAAAAGAGCTAATAATACCGCTGTACAAAACAATAGTTAGGCCTCATTTAGAATATTGTATTCAAACGTGGAGGCCATATCGCAGGAAGGACATAGATATGCTAGAAAGAGTGCAGAGGAGAGCAACTAAAATGATACCAAATCTGAGGGATCTTAGTTATGAAATACGCCTAAAAAAATGCGGTTTAACAACACTAGAGACCAGGAGATTGAGAGGAGATCAGATAGAAGTGTTTAAAATATTGAAGGGTTATGAAAATATTGATAGAAATATGTTTTTCTCAGTTAAGAAAGATAGAAGGACTAGAGGACATGATCTTGCATTAGCAAAGGAGCAGAGTAGATTGGATATAAGAAAGTTTTCATTTTCACAAAGGACTGTAGATGAATGGAACAGATTACCTGCTGATTGTGTGGGTGCTAGTAGCGTGAATATGTTTATAAATAAAATCGACACATACCTCATACGGGCGGGATACACATAGATAAAAAGGTCGGACTCTCGATAAGCCAAGGGCTTCCTTGTCCACCTGCTACCTAGAGTTAATTCTCTGGGTGGCAATCTTGTTAAATCTTGTTAAATCTATTTGTTATTTTTAATCTTTCATCACTATTTTGTTTGAAAAGTGTGTTCAGTGGTTTAAAATCTTATTCCAATTAATGATAGTTCCATTTTCTGAAAATGTATGTTTTGTTAATTAAAATATTATTTATTTTAATTTCAGAAATATTTCTCTGTTGACAGATTAGTATAATTAATGTGGAAAGTAAAAATGTATTCTTTGTTTAATCAATTAATGCCTGTGATCACGTGGTTCTGAATGCAATTAGGAATTTAGGACATATCGACAAAAATAGTAACTTATATATTGGCAGTTTCTTTCTGAATTTGGTGTAAATTAAAACTACAGAAATGGCTTCAGCTTAATATACTTAAAGCCATCAACTAATTATGTCTGTTGCAGTCTGACATTTTCACAGGCTGGAGGATGGATACATGTACTCTTTGGTTATTGATGAGGTAATCATGAAATAGGTGTCTGTAATATTTGTTTATAGAATATGACAGCATCATTATCAAATGACAGCTGTTCAAAACGCTTCTGGTAACTGTCAACAGGTCATTTATGATATGGAAGTAAATTATGGATGCTCTTGAACTTACTGATGTCACGGATGGCATTGACAATTAAAGTAGACACATTACCCTAGAAGGCATGTCGTGACTAGTTAGATGTCTTCCATTTCGTGTCAGAATGGTGATCGCCATGTTGACGTGTTGCATGTTTGCAGAAAAGTTATCACAAATTTAACTAAAAACACATTCACTGTCGCTGTCTGATACGTTTGAGAAAAATCACACAAGTAATGCTGATTATAGTTATTTATTTCAGTTGGGAATTTTTATTATAATTGTGTAGTTAGAGTTAGATTAAAGGGAATAAAAACACCTATTGCTTGAATTCATGTTATATTACATCCTGCTATCTATTTGCATGTCCACCAAGCCAAAAAAAATCAAAAAATTCTATGAATTAGAAATTCCACATTTTATGCTGTGTATCTGGTCATTTTCGAATATGCATATTTTTGGCGCGCTTTTTGGGATGACGAGATGTGACGTCACTTATGACTCAAACTCGCATCAGACCGTTTCCATGCATTCAGAGCATGTTTACAAGTATAGCTTTTGGGTCGAAACGAGCGTCAGAATGAGTTATTGTGCAATATTCCGATGTAATACAAATGTTTTGCACCCTCATTGATTGAAATTGATATCGGAGACAACAGAAATATCATGAAATAAAAATGATGCCTTTTTTGTGTTGTTTTATTGCGTTTTTGTGTGGACATCGGATCGAAAATGGCGTGCCGATTTGTGACATGAAAATAGGCATGTTGGGATGTGCATTCAAGGACAAGATTGTAGACTGAAACACTCGAATTGTGCCTTTTAAAGCATCATTATACCAATATCTACCAAACAAGCTGCTCGATAATCTTTGCTGAGCAATATTTCATGTAGATATTGCAATGTTTTGATCAGGATCAGCTACGTAACGCTTTGCGTCCGGACACACACACACTTTCCCTCGGTGTGTAGCTTGGCGTATGAATACACTGGACTGACGCTATCAGCACGAGCATAACAAGCACACGTGTAGTCAACACGTTTTCAGAAGGATGGCTATAGTAGTTTGTTTTAACCGTTGAAATTAAATTTTGAAGTTGCCACTCTGGAACCGTGTCCGTTTTTGAGCGTTACGTGCCAATCAGAAGTGACAAAAGATGTGTAAGGACTATGTTTTTAGTAGAAGAAGGTCGCCTGTACTGGCGGAAGAATATCAGTACACATTCTTTCGGATGATGCTGTGGGGTTGCCTTTGTGGAAAATTTTGTCTGTGTGGTGTCTATTCGCACGCGAAAGTTACGCGGCTGATGCCAGCGAGAGCAAACTGCTCAAAGGCATGTTTTGATGCAGATTTATGGACGTTTTCTTGTATTTTCTTGTTTCTAAATGATTGTTATGAAATTGTCTTCGCTTTACAGTATTTTGTCAACGAACTAATTATCGTTGCACAATTTTTTTTAAATGATTTGAGGACTGCCATTTCGGCCGTTGTCGGCAAGGACCACACTTGCGACGATCAAAACTGTTTGACAACGGCTATTCTGATTTAATTCCTAGAAATATTTAGTTATAGTGTAGTTAAGTGATTGGTACGAGTTTTGAAGAAGCATGAAGCCTCCAACGAAAGGTTTTAGTTAGATATGTTTGTCGATAGCCCTCGCCATTTGCTCCGTAACGAGGAAGCCGACTCATTCGCCATGACTAGTGTCTTTGTGACGAGGTTGATCTTACAGTGAGAAAATCGTGCTTTTTATAGTCCATTCCAGACCAGATAAGCACTGTATACTTTAAATAGTTGCAGTTGTCTTTTTAATTGTATTTTTTCTTTGAAAATGTCTTCATGAAAACATGTAAATAGATGACTACACTGCAGTGTGTTGGTTTTCCACGTCACGCGGTGTCTTGGTTACGAAGCTGATTTTCGAGGTCAGTTTTTCTTTTACTGACTCAATCGAACAGAAATCGTTTCTTAGTCAGATTACCTTTTCGTGTAAGCTGACCAGGGCCCGAGGTTATAAAGCCGTACTCGGTGCTCGGTGCTCAGAATTTCATGCTTAAGCCTCTCTTTCACACCATGCTCATACTCACGGAGATTATAACACTTTCTGAGCACGTAATCGTACTCAGACTTGAGCATGAAACGTCTACATTCTGAGTATGCTATGGACCTTGTTCAACGCCGTACTCGAACAAACAAAGATGGCAGCTCACGTAGAAATTAGTCGAATTCGTTGTGCAAGTTCGATGTTTTCGAGAAGAAACGCAGCTCGATACCAGCGTCCGTGTCGCTTCCGAGATGTAATCAATCCATTTCAAGAAGTGGAGCAATAAGAAATTAGTGAAAGATTCCGTGTTATGCCTCAAACTGCATTATTTACTGAACATTTGTCAAATCTAGCGGGAGACACTACGACACAATGTTACAACGTTTATGTTTTGGTGGCACCTTTTTGACGACTGGGACCATTCATTTACCGCTAATGCTTGGCGATACAATTTCACGATCAACTGCCGAGCAGTTCATACGAAACACTTCTCCAAAACAGTGTTGTTTACCTGGACGATTAATAAAATACCACGCCAGACATTAAGCCATATCAATACAACATACATGTGTATACCTTAAAAAATGTAAAATAACTAATAAAATTACGAGGTCACAAGGTTTAACCCTCAACACAACCAAGTTTTGTTATTGCTTGAAACTGTTATTAATATATCATTATTTTGTAGTGCCATTTTTTCAATTGGGAATAATGGAGGAGTACTAAGTAGTATAAAACATATATTATTTACATTGTTTCATCGTTTTTAATATGAATAGCATACTAATAATGAAGCCCATGCAACGTTGATATAATTGGTAGCCATGTCCAAGGCTTTGTGGATGTCATGGTATTACAAATTTGTAATGCCTATGATTTTGAAATCCAAGGGCAGGAATAAGACTTCAACACAGAGGTAGACGATACACAACATATGGAGACATCCTCGATAAATTGACAACTTAAATGTATATATGATTATACTGTCATTGGTGTGGTCACTCGGTCACTACTTTTGTTAAAGTGAACATTTAGAAAATGAATATGATCACATTTACAAGGCTACCACAATTTAACTAGGTGGATGAACTAACAAGCAATACATCGTTTATATCTTTCTAAAAAAATGGTTTATCCTGTAGTAAAGCAATGTTTTCCAAATAAAATTATACAAACTATACCAATTATACTGAAGCAATGAATACATAGTTGTTGAGGGGAATGCTGCACAGCTGACTGAGATGGTTATTGCATCAGGACGGAAGACTATAACACAACTGTGTGTTTGCCTCATGAGCTCAAACCCAGCATGGTGGTGAAGACAGTGACTAATGTAGTGCAGTTTAACCAAGTACTATTTCAAAGATGCAACAAGCAAATGTGAAGCAAACTATGTAAAACAACTTAGAATGTGGTTATTACACAAGTATGTTATGTGTATATAATTATTATTATCCTTTTAAACGTGTAATTGAATAGCAAAATATAATAATATTATATACACATATCTGTATAAAAACAATTATTGCCACAGAATTGCACAAATTTGGGACACGCAACAATCTGATTGGAGGTGAGCTGAATTTCAGATCAGAGTATGTATGTCCCCAAATCCTCCGGCACAGTTGATAAATAATGGCCGCTCCCATACAACTACTTTGTCAGTTCATTTGTTGCAGATAATGTAAGTTGTATCACAAGTACGAATGCCAACTCAATTTGATGTGTGTATGGTATTTATTTATTATAAACACGGTAACATTGACGCCGTCGAACCCGAATTCATCGTACCTAGTTACTGTTAGTGTTACAGTGATACAAAATATCAGAAATAATACAGCGTGACTGACCAGTGGCAGGTCATGTTACTACTGTTTTATCTTTTAAATTGTCTTGTGCCATGTCTGTTCCATCGTGCACGGCGAAGTACTTTCCTCGCAGCGTTATTCAGTTGACATTCCTCTGCATTTCACCATAAAATAAACACATTCACAACGGCGTAGGTCTTCGTCCAAGTTGATATTGTTTATAAATAGGTGTAGGTTTGTTATCTTCTTGAACAAGAGAGCTCCGAAAGAGCTCTTTGTTTTGCTCTCGTACTCAAGACGGCGTACTCAGTTGAGCACGTACTCTAGAAGTTTTATAACCACAGTGAGCATGGATTCTCCAGTGAGCATGAGATCTCGAGTCTGAGCATGGAGTTGAGTATGAGCACCGAGTACGCTTTATAACCTCGGGCCCAGGGCTGAACTATTGAACATTCGAACTTTGTTTCCAGCTGATTGCTAGATTGTTATCTCACCCACGTAACAGAGACACAGCATTTTTCACGCCTTTCTTACGTAGCTGAACTTTGGAAGGGAAATTTGTAATAAATCTACTTTTAACTGGATGTGCTTTTTATTATGAGAAAGAAACCAACGTTGGGATTAAAGGTTTTTTTCTCCACAAACAGTAAACACTGTGATCCTTTAATACGTGTATTGCAGCTTCTTGTGAAAGTGCTCTCAGCTCCGTCACCGAGACACCAGCACGTTTCGGTCTTGAGAGATTGAAGGGAAACTGTTAACTTGATTTGCTTGTTTTTCTGAGCTGTAACTGATAAACATGTGATGTAACAGGGATCAGTGATTTTGATAGGAGATCATGAGGTTTATTTTTTACAACACCAACATTTCTGGCCTCCTATTTTTTAAGCCCCTTCTCCTGCGGCCCAGTCCCGGCCACCCCCGCCTCCTGTGGCCCACCCTCAGCTAGACCCTCCTCCTGCGGCCCAGCCTTGGCCACCTCCTCCTCCTCCTCCTCCTCCTCCTCCTCCTCCTCCTCCTCCTCCTGCGGCCCAGTCCCGGCCACCCCCGCCTCCTGTGGCCCATCCTCAGCTAGACCCTCCTCCTGCGGCCCAGCCTCGGCCACCTCCTCCTCCTCCACCTCCTCCTCCTCCTGCGGCCCAGCCTCAGCCAGTCCACCCTCCTATGGACCTGCCTCAGCCAGCTCCCAACCCAGCCAGAACCTCCTTCTCAGGTTGGGAGCTTTATCAAGGTGGAGCTACAGGAGAGGGACAGGAAGGTGCCATTTTATGGCAAAATACTTCACATTGATTCAGAATCAAAGGACTTAAAGGTGCTGTACTTGAAATAGCGTCCAGATTCAGGCATGTCTGTCTGGGCTGATGAGGCCTGGCTTCCAGCTCACCACCTTGTGACTTGTGTGTCCCCTCCCACTCTTGCACCTGGTCGCGGGGTTGCGTTTACATTTTGAACAAGATGTATTGAACACTCTGTGACAGTGTTTCACTAAAATGTCATATGCTGTGCCATGTCAAATGCCATATGATTGGCATTAATTTGTTTCTTTTTTGTTTTGTTTTTCTTTACAAAATAAATGGCAGTTCTTTAAAATTTATGAGTAATCATCTCAAATCTTTTGATAAACGTCATTCTTGTTGGACAAAATAGAAGTGTGTGAACACAAAATTCTGATCGCTATGAACCAGTTCGTGAATAATGCATGAAATATGACTTCTAGACACTGCCTCAATGTACCAGAATATTTGTATGCCGTTTTTAGAGGTTACTAAAACATATCCTTGAAATTTAATAGACTCTGGGGTTCTCTTCAAGCTGTTTGTAAGAAACATTTCGTGTCCATTTTACACGGCCAAATTTCGTCATGGCCGACAACTTTCAAGTTTCTACTGCCAATATACTTTCCTGACTTATCTTTTTTCTCACAGAACTACTTTCTATGACCATGTGTCTTTAAAAAAAAAGCATTTCATATTTTTTTGAGCATTTTTATTTTTGGACCCCAGTGTCACACTTTGGGGCCCAGTTGCAAAGAACGACCCATAATCTCGTACTATCACTAAAAATTGTACAACTTATCATAACAACTTAAATCAGTCAATGAGTTTCCGCTGGTGCCGCTAGCTCAGTTGGTAGGCGCGTTGGTTTCTTGTAACTTATTTTACAATCGGGCGACGCCGGTTCAATCCTGACACCATGCAAATCATTGATTTTCTTTACACTTTTTTTGTTTATGTTTTCACCAAGTAATATAAACCAAATCATTTTATACTATAATGCACTGTTTGTACAAAAGAATTTTTTATTTTTGTAATAATTTATTTGCCACAAAAATGAAAATATGGTCATTATAAATTATAACGATGTTTCTAAATTTTATTTATCCAAACAAATATAATGTAATGGATATATAATTTATTAATTGTACATATATTGTATGGTAATATATTATAATTATATATGTGAAAACAAATTGTGATCTGTCTGGATAAATAAAATTTAGAAACATTAGCGGCACCAGCAAAATTTATAGACTGATTTAAGTTGTTATGATAAATTGTACAACTCCTTCATATATCGATATTCTAGTGATATTATGAGATTATATACGTTATTTTCTGTAGGTGGATACAATATCTGTTGGCTATGTATTTTTATTGCGTATTTATTGCGTATGTTCGAAGCAAACAGAAAGTTCAAGATAAGGTCGGTCCTCTAGAAGATAGTGCTGGAAATATGATATCAGAGGGATTCATAATGGCAGAAGACCTGAATGAGTACTTTAGTTCAGTGTTTACCAGGGAAGATATTAGTTCACTGCCAATACCAGAGGCTAAGTTCAAGGGGGCAGATTCAGACTATTTAGGACAATTAATTGTAACCCCGGAAATGGTAGCTAAGAAAATAAGGGCTATGAAGGAAAATAAATCACCTGGAGTGGATGGTATTCCACCCAAACTACTATTGGAAATTGTAGAACAAATTAGCATACCACTTGCAACAGTTTTCAACTTGTCATTAGAAGAGGGAGTGGTTCCTTTAGAATGGAAAGAAGCAAACATTATACTGTTATTCAAAAAAGGTTCGAGAAACAAGTCAGAGAACTATAGACCAGTGAGTTTAACATCAGTGATTTGTAAATTATTAGAAAGACTAATTAAAGATCACATGGTGGATTTTCTTGTTAAACAAAACTTGATAAACCCATCTCAACATGGTTTTTTTAAAGCGAGGTCATGCTTAACAAATATGTTATGTTTTTTGGAAGACATCACTAAGTGGGTAGATGAGGGAACACCAGTAGATATCGTCTACTTAGATTTTCAAAAAGCTTTTGACAAAGTACCACATCAAAGATTACTGCTTAAACTAAAGGCCCATGGCATAGGAAATGGTATAATAAACTGGATAGAACAATGGCTGATTGACAGAAGACAACGTGTAGTAGTTGATGGGGAGGCTTCAAACTGGAAATCGGTATTGAGTGGGGTACCACAGGGATCAGTATTAGGTCCTATATTATTCTTAATATACATCAACGATTTGGATGATGAAATAACAAGCAAGGTGTTGAAATTTGCGGATGATACAAAAGTGTTTAGAAGGATTAAAAGTGATGGAGATAGACAGCATTTACAAGATGATCTTGACAGGTTGATGAAATGGTCTGAAAAATGGCAAATGATGTTCAATTTTGGGAAATGTAAATGCCTCCACATAGGACATGGGAACGAAGAGGTAGAATATACAATGGGGGGTACTGTACTAAGTACTACTGTAAAAGAAAAGGACTTAGGGTTAACCGTTAGTGCTGATATGAAGATTTCAGAGCAGTGCGGAATTGCAGCTTCAAAGGGAAATCAAATCCTTGGATTAATTAGGCGAAACATAACGTATAAGGAAAAAGAGCTAATAATACCGCTGTACAAAACAATAGTTAGGCCTCATTTAGAATATTGTATTCAAACGTGGAGGCCATATCGCAGGAAGGACATAGATATGCTAGAAAGAGTGCAGAGGAGAGCAACTAAAATGATACAAAATCTGAGGGATCTTAGTTATGAAATACGCCTAAAAAAATGCGGTTTAACAACACTAGAGACCAGGAGATTGAGAGGAGATCAGATAGAAGTGTTTAAAATATTGAAGGGTTATGAAAATATTGATAGAAATATGTTTTTCTCAGTTAAGAAAGATAGAAGGACTAGAGGACATGATCTTGCATTAGCAAAGGAGCAGAGTAGATTGGATATAAGAAAGTTTTCATTTTCACAAAGGACTGTAAATGAATGGAACAGATTACCTGCTGATTGTGTGGGTGCTAGTAGCGTGAATATGTTTAAAAATAAAATCGACACATACCTCAGACGGGCGGGATACACATAAATAAAAAGGTCGGACTCTCGAAAAGCCAAGGGCTTCCTTGTCCACCTGCTACCTAGAGTTAATTCTCTGGGTGGCAATCTTGTTAAATCTTGTTAAATTGGTGTAGATTATCTCCCGTTGGTTGCATTCGATATAATTATTATGAAAATGAGCCCAAGCTAAGGCCAAGCTCGGCGAATCCTAGTCGACTTATAGGCCCATTCGCATTCATTGTTTTGAATAAAATTGGATTGATGTGGAACCGTAAGATAACTGCTTGTTCCTCTATGATGATTAGTGTTTGTATTATATCGGAATATTGCACAATAACTCATTTTGACACTCGTTTCGACCCAAAAGCTATCCTTGTAAACATGCTCTGAATGCATGGAAAGGGTCGGCCTGATGCGAGTGTGTGTCATAAGTGACGTCACGATACCACGTGATCACCTAGCTCATTAAAATAAAATTTTCCGCGGGAATCGCTTCACAGACGGGTTTAAAATCGAATTTATGCTAACAATTTATTTTTCTGTATTTTTTTAATGTTCTCAAATGTTACATACAATGTTAAACTTTGTGTACACTTGGAAAAAGGATTTTAGCTAATGCCTTATTTTTATTTCCTTTAATGACACAATTGATTTGCTGTGGATAACATTAATTATCACTTACTGTAAATAAAACTAGTATCACGGTGTAGATGGGCATGATAAATGTACCATGTATCAATCAGTATATACCAGGTACCCATCAGCCATGAGAACATAGACATATCTTTGGAAAATACAAATTCTGTTGGTTAGTTAAGCTATAGAAACAGGACCAACAACACAAGATGGATCATATTATTCTTTTTATGCTTTGCATTGATTACCGCTTTGGCGATTTTACATGTATTATTAAAATTTACAGTCTGCATTTGTTTGCAAGAGCTTGATTTGAACTATACAATGAACATTGGCTCAAGATCATACAAATTTATATATTGTTTCTTTTTCATGTTGAATATGTCTTTTGAAATTTCTATTGTAGTTATAATTGATTAACAATTACTTTACTACTTTGTCATGGATGTAATGTTTGACTAGTGAGCTGCATTTATACCACACATTTGAAGCAGCCATTGATATGCCAGGAGTGTACACAAATATACAGATGTATCAAGCCAAGTCTTTCATAGGTTACCCTTGAGTTTGATACACTTGTAAGCTGTAATGATGAATCAGTTGGGGGGCAAAAGGCAATAGTTGTTGTGGGAATCAATTTGATTTTATAAGTGATCCTTGGTTAGGCCAAATCAATTGATGATTGATTGTAGTATTTGTAGCATTGGTTCATGGACAGCCCAGCCTCTCTAAGAAAAGTTTGATTGCTATTTGGCAGTCTAGTGCAACCAACTTTAAGCAACTGACACATAAACAATTAACATATATTTGAAGATAATACATGCATCGCATCTTCCTGTACTGTTAGCATTCCAAACACCATGTATTGACCATGAGCATAGCAAGTTTGAACGATGTCAGTGGCTTCTTTTTCACAAAACCTAATTGGGTTTTGGCCTTCTGGTAATCATAAAAATTTCACTCCAAACATATATTTTGTATAATCAAAATGATCATCAATCACACAATATTGTAATCCATTAATTGATTGGAAGCTTGGGTATCAATCATTGACAATATTTATTAACTAGAACAACACCAAGCAATAGATCATTTAATCGCAAGCTTAATTTATTTATTATCTAGAGAAAAAGCGTGTCTACACCGTTATCTTCTGCATGAGTTTTCCTCGTACGTTCTCATGCCTAAAGGAGCCTGATAATAGTTGGCTTAAGCTATAAGCACCGCCAGGAGTAATCGTCAGAATTTTTCCACTGCCACTAATGCAGCACCTGACCAGGCTATTTTCAGATTAGAGTCGGTGAGGCCATGACAGCTTATATATATACTAGTGTGTGGGCTCTTGCCTCCCTTGGCAGAGACACCAGGCAGAAAAAACCACCTGCTATTAATGTCACATTCGAATGAGACAGGCAATGTGGTGTGAACACTTAACAGACCTTGGTGTTAACCATTTCAGTGCCAGCGCACAAGTCCCGCCGATCACTGTTTTTTGTAGAAGAGCCATGAAGTGAATTTTGTCGATTGTGTTTTTGCAATGTTTACTGGGTTACATACTTTTCATATTCGTGATGAATAATAATGATAATGGACTGGAAAATAGTTGCAAATATAATTTTACAATTTCAAAATTTACAGATGAAATCAAATTGTGTCTTTGATTACAAGTCACTCAGATGTACGTGCGATGAAACAGCAGGAACATTGTGTTGACAGAGTTATTTACGTTTTTTTTCAAAGCTTCGATTCCCCTTGATAACCACTCGGACAAGTTAAAATTTTGGCGGACAAGTAGATTTCAAAACTTACTTGTCCGGTGGACAAATAAATATTCTGGCTTATTTCTATCGCTGTACAAGCACATCTGACTTAGTAAGTTCCCTATCACTAGTATCAGTATCAGTTGACATATCTTTTGAGAAAATAGCTGTGATGCAGCGGGAGAAACTTGGAGAAGAGTACCGACGGTACATGGCATGCATAAGACATTACTTAGTCACCAGAAAACACTTGGTGTGTGAGAAGCATAAGGGCAATGCTGTCTTGAAGACTAGGCAGCAGCTCTGTGTGACAAAGTCGTAAGATACACACGCTCTGAGACAAAGAGACAATATTTTGTTGCAAATAATTACAGGTTACGCTAATTATGAGGTTTTGTTACATGTACTAACAGTTACAAAAGTAACCATAACGTAAACTATAATATAATTGGGTCATGCATAGTTTCGACAAACACCGTGTTTAAGCTGGCCAAAAATAGGCGCTAACCTTTGACATGTACAGTGTGTATGCAAAACAGAACCGGAACTTACTCTTAGACCGGAACTTACTTCTAGACCGTACAGCTGTGGGACAAAAGTAGGCGCTAACCTTTGACATGTACAGTGTGTATGCAAAACAGAACCGGAACTTACTCTTAGACCGGAACTTACTTCTAGACCGTACAGCTGTGAGACAAAAGTAGGCGCTAACCTTTGATATGTACAGTGTGTATGCAACACAGAACCGGAACTTACTCTTAGACCGGAACTTACTTCTAGACCGTACAGCTGTGGGACAAAAGTAGGCACTAACCTTTGACATGTACAAGTGCAAAACGCAAAACGGAACCGGAACTTACTCTCAGACCGGAACCTCCTTCCAGACCGGTACACCGGGTTTCGAACTCAGAGCGCTGGCATGCCAGGCAGATGTGCTAACCACTACACTAGCCGCGCTCCCTACATGACCTGTGACCTGCATGACCCAGTACTGGTAAACAAGAACATTTATGATGTTTACCAGCCTTCCATGGACAGTGGTATTGAGCAACTCTTTTGTAGTGTTGTCCAGTGGGCCTCCATAATGTGTCCACCTGTTGAATGGACAGGGCTGGTAAAGGCAGTGAGTGCTGTGGAACAATGCAGGTGTCTCAGGTACATTCAGTCACAATTTACCTTATTTGTGTGGAAAATTTATAGTGGGGGCAGTGTGAGTCCTAATTCTATGGTGGGTGTCAGATAAATATATATATAATAGATATGTCTATAGATGTCATTGAATATGGATCCCATAGAATGTGGAATCTGGGTCCTTTTTCTATGGGAGTCCATATTATATTACATATATAGAAAATGGACCCCCATAGATTATGGACTTGGGTCCATTTCCTATGGGGGGGTCCATATTCCATGACACAGGAAATGGACCTCCACAGATTATGGACCCCCACCTAGGTCAAAATTCTAGGGTGGGTCCATATTCTGTAGGAAAAATGGACCCGGGGTCCATTTTGTATGGGGGTCCATATTCCATGGGGTCCATATTCCATGTGACACAGGCACTAAACGTCTTTTTATGGGAGATGTGTCTCAACAGATCAACCTTCTGTTATCCCGTCTAGGCCACCGAGGTGTATAGAGTTAGGGCTTAAGGCTGTTTATTGATGAATAGATGAGATTTTCCTTCCCCAAGGATCTCACACCAGTCTATTGCAGGTTAATCCCCCTTTGATGGGCGTCTAGTAGGCCTACCCACAGACCTGGAGCAACATGGTGTGAATGAAACAGCCCTGTAGCCTGTCTACTTCTCTTGTTTTCTTAGATATATACATAATAATACATATCCCAACATTGAGTTGTCGCACTGTTAGAAGTAGTGAATCCTTAACATGTTATAGATTTATCTCCAAAAGTTTATGGTCCTCTCTACCTGGTGTCTATGCCTTTGGATAAATCACCCAATAAATGCAGCAAAACAGAACGTTTGTGGATTCACACAGCTGGCAGTCTCTGTAGATCAATAAAAGAACATTTTCCTGTTTGGTTCATCAAGAGCACATCACTGTCCATAGCTAATTGTTGCTCCTTATGACACAATGGTGGCATAATGACAATGGTCCTGGCAGGTCCGTTACAATAAACATAATGACAATGGTCCGGGCAGGTCCGTTACAATAAACATAATGACAATGGTCCTGGCAGGTCCGTTACAATAAACATAATGACAATGGTCCTGGCAGGTCCGTTACAATAAACACAATGACAATGGTCCTGGCAGGTCCGTTACAATAAACATAATGACAATGGTCCTGGCAGGTCCGTTACAATAAACATAATGACAATGGTCCTGGCAGGCCCGTTACAATAAACATAATCACAATGGTCCTGGCAGGCCCGTTACTATAAACATAATGACAATGGTCCTGGCAGGCCCGTTACAATAAACATAATCACAATGGTCCTGGCAGGCCCGTTACTATAAACATAATGACAATGGTCCTGGCAAGCACGTTACAATAAACATAATCACAATGGTCCTGGCAGGCCCGTTACTATAAACATAATGACAATGGTCCTGGCAAGCACGTTACAATAAACATAATCACAATGGTCCTGGCAGGCCCGTTACTATAAACATAATGACAATGGTCCTGGCAAGCACGTTACAATAAACATAATCACAATGGTCCTGGCAGGCCCGTTACTATAAACATAATGACAATGGTCCTGGCAAGCACGTTACAATAAACATAATCACAATGGTCCTGGCAGGCCCGTTACTATAAACATAATCACAACGGTCCTGGCAGGCCTGTTACAATAAACATAATCACAAAGGTGCTGCATGCCCGTTACAATAAACATAATGACAATGGTCCTGGCAGGCCTCTTACAATAAACATAATGACAATGGTCCTGGCAGGCCCGTTACTGTAAACATAATCACAATGGTCCTGGCAGGCCCGTTACTATAAACATAATCACAAAGGTCCTGGCATGCTTGTTACTATAAACGTAATCACAAAGGTCCTGGCAGGCCCGTTACTATAAACATAATCACAAAGGTCCTGGCAGGCCCGTTACTATAAACATAATCACAAAGGTCCTGGCAGGCCCGTTACTATAAACATAATCACAAAGGTCCTGGCAGGCCCATTACTATAAACATAATCACAAAGGTCCTGGCAGGCCTGTTATTATAAACAAGTATGTGGGTACGGTAATGTTTTCTTCGTAGATTGTTTGCACATTTAGCGGTTCAGGTACGACCATTGGAAGTGGAAGAAAAATAACACCTTATTTCTTTATATTCCCAATGGGTTACTTATGCAGTTTTACATGTTTTAGGGTTCATATTGAATGTTAGATGAATGTAAATAGATTGTCCATGATGTTACGCATATTGTCTATGACTGTTCCGAGGACTGCCAAAAAGTTGGTGACATTTTACATAACTTGTTTTACAAAAACTGCACAAATCTTCGTCATAACTGATAACAAACACCAGTATGAATATTTGTGGAAACCTTCTTCTGCACCAGTATGTGTCTGGTTTGTTAAATAATGATTACTTTGTGTGGTACAAGATGGTTTAGTTATGACCAACGTGTTAAATCAATATAATTATTCTGGCACTCTTGTAATCTGTGATACCTTGGAAGAAAAGTATGTTTTCAAAATTGCCAATAGTTTTCTGTAATCAGTTTTAGAGTGTGTCATGGTTCATATTGTTATGCATATTTTCTGTGATTGTTGTGAGGACGACCAGTCAGTTGTGTACGGCTTATGAACAACTGCTCAGATTTACATCATAAACGTCCATGTAGTTAGCGCTATCTGATGAGGGGCATTTTTGTTAGTTTGTTTAATATTGATTGCTTTGTGCGGTAGAGAATGGTTTGACCAAAGTGTCACATCAATCTTCGGTCTCTGTGGCCTGGACCTCCATGTGACTGTGGCACAGTGAGATATGATGGCGTCTCAATAATTGAATAACTGTTCAATCTGCAATAGGAAACACCTGCTCCTTACATCTCCCAGTGTATTGTCTCTCGGCCGGCCCCGATTAGCCACAGGCCCACAGCCAATGTATTCCTATCCATGTTTCCACATGTTTACTCTACAAGTGCTTGCAGGTAGCACACAACAGGTTCAGTGCATAGCCATGAAGCCACTGTCTTCCAATTACCATTTTGTGCTGTTTGCACAAAAAGTGTGAGTGAATTGTAACATCTATAGCCAAAGAAATGAGGCTCATCAGTTGTAGTAGAGATTATTAGCATCATGTGCCTCTAGAGGTGACATTTGTAGCTGGAGACAGCGTCGGTTTTGTGTCATTTTGCATCCATCAGTTTGTCAAGCAAGAGCAATTTTTACTGCAGGTGTCACCAGTGAGGTAATTGTTTATTGATCTCCGGTTCTCTCTGTGTCTGCGTTTCATCATATTTACATCTGGTGCTTTGATGACGTACATGGAATATGTGAGATTAAGTGTGGACACCCATCTTTATGCAATCTTCTCTTTGTAATTGTGGTCAGCCACCTTTCCTGTGGCCTGGCTGTTTCCCTGCCTCTCTCTCACAGTCTGCTGCAGTCAGAACTAAGTGGCCTGGCAATAGCAACTGCTTATCACTGAGCCTACAGTGACATTTTTGATTGCATCTGCCAATTATACCTGCTTCAACACTGGTTTGACTTAAGAGCAGGTGTTACTGATAATGTCCCAGTAGGCAGTCCCAGATGGCTAAACACTGGCAAAATGGAAGACATTTTTTTAAAGTCATTGCAGTAGGGGCTAAAAAAATTAAATTATGTCACTAAACAAAGGCCTATCATTTGCCAGTGTCTGCATTCGGCTGATAACAATTTGTTTGTAAACAAATTACCAGTTGGTGCACTCTCATTTCTGTGTCAGCATTAGCAAATACATGGCTTCAGTACTCTTGTGTAAATACAGGATTAATCTAGGGAAAGTTCCATTCATTTGTCAAGATTGTTTGCTGGTGAAGGGAAGGTCCCTGACTGAATGGATCTGAGGATCATCGCTCTAAACCTTTAAACCTAGATTAGTGCCCTGCAACACTTGACAAAGTGCCTGATGCAGTGAAGTGAAGAAGTTACATGACCCAAAGACAGACGTTGGGAGAGTGCGGCTGGTGCACAGTAGTTAGCATATCCGCCTGGCATGCCAACGTCCTGCGTTCAACACCCAGACCGGGCTGGCATGATATTTGGTGTAAATACCTGGCTCTCAATATTGGGGTCTGTATCCCATGTGACTCGGAGATCACGTTAATGGTAACCTAAAATCCTGTAACGACTGGCATACGTTTCCAATAATCACATGTTATGACCAAACGCAACATGATTTTATATTTTAGCAAGACACACTTTTTTCATTGTCACTGGATACCAGCACCCCATATAACATGACAATATTCCCAACCACCTTATTGTATGTCTTAAAATACAGGGAACAATATTTAAAATTTCATGACTGTATCTTGTATAGTTTTCCTGTTCAGATTTTTTCCATACGGAACATATGCCGAAAATACAATGTTGAGAAAAGGGCAAAAAAATAAAACATGTTTTGTAAAGTTGATGTGTCATCATGACGTATATCATTAACTACCCATCAAACATCTTATAGTGTGCACTGCAATACTGGAAATAACTGCTGAAAATGTCATTCATGTATACCTAATATTTTTATTGTAATAATGTTTAAACAATTGACATGTGCTAAAAATTAGTGTCAATAAATATTTGAAAAACAATGACTGGTATCATTGAGGTGTGAAAATTATGTTATTCACTACCACAGAAACACAGTATTGTATTTATTTCAATGCATGCTTCTCATTTGATCAGTTGAAAGATTTACCAGATGGCAAGATATCACAATCACATATTTTGTTCACAATAATATTCACAAGATTGGATGGAAATCCTGAAATTATTATATAAAAGCTGCGAGACTCACTTGAAGTTAATATATTATATCAGTATTCCAAGAAACAAATTTAAACATGCAGTAATGTCTTTCAGTGTAACTAACTAACATTGCAATGTAATTGGCATTGTAATGCAGAATACAACAGTTTATACAGTGTCCACTACCCACTCTTGTGGCTCGTCCTCAATTCCTCCTTTAGTTGACAACGTGCCCGAGTCTCTTCTCATCCATGTGCAGTCCAATAACCAAGCGGTTGCTTGCAAACTCAGGCTTCACAACTGAAAGAAGAATTAATTGATGTAGCAAGTGTAAATAAATGTTCCTGTGGCCAGGTGTGGTGCAAAAACAGGTATTATTAGTTGTTTACTTGTGAAAAACAAACAACTTACACCACTCATTTACGAATGACAGGATAGTAACAAAAATATACTGAATGAAGAAATATATTTAAACTAAATAATTAATCAATAAAACTTTTGATTTTCAATTTGGAAAATAACTCGCAACAATGTTAACATGACTTGTCTTGATAAAAAATATTATTGATAACAACTGGCATGTGACTGCATGCCCGGCCCATGGCCATGCCATGTGACTGCATGCCCGGCCCATGGCCATAGCACATGCCATGCCCATGACAGCACTGCAAAGCCAGTGGGCGTAGCTATTGATAAAATATTACGTTATCGTTTTCATTCTACTCACGTACCCAATTCAATCCTGCTTTTAAACTGACACAAGGTAGCATCTTTTTATAGCAATACCTACCGCAATGGTCCAGCATAATAATCCGATTACTAACAACATCAACATTGTCAACATGAATAATGTGTCAACGGAATGAACACGAAAGAAACGAGACCATAACTGTCGCGATTTTAAATAATTTTCGCATTGACGTGAATTTATATTAATCTTAGCTTAACTAATACATACTTACACACCTGTCTTCACTGGTTTACTACCTCCTGCCATGTTCCATATGCGCTTTTGAATATCAAATCCATTGGCTTCAACAAACGTAGTGCAGGACGACGCCATTGTTCTGTTTGACCAGTCTGGGGGCGCGGCCCGCGGGAACGCCACCGATTGGTTGCCGCGAGTATACACAGCAGCTCATTGGCTAGCTAGTGCATGCATTATGATAATGAGTATTTAAGCACGTTTCTACGTTGTTTTGACGCGGGAATGGAGTCAGGCATTACATTATACACATGCAGGGACTGTCTAGACGCAGAGTTAAGACTTTTAGCTGTCTGTTGAGACCCAACATCGTGGCATTGCGCCATCGCTTCGCGTTACAATCGAAGCAAATAAATGGCGTGTTTTGTGCATATCAATCGGATAACGTGATGATTTTTAAACTTCTGGACCAAGGGGCATGCAACAAAGTACTCGTTTTCGTGTATTTCTAATCAGTAATTTATAGTGAAATTTTCAGTCCGGCCGTGCAAAATATCAGTGTACAAAAATGACGACATCCAAAAAGTATCCAAAAAATTGTTTTTAACCCGCGCCTAGCCTTAATAGAACATTGTCGAGTGCTCGAAACAACTAGACAACTAGACAAACTAGACAACTAGACTAGACAATGCGTAAACTACTTTCAGTTAGAGCTGAAGTTGTACATACTATGTGCATTATTGCTTTGGTCTATGTCAGTTAATTTTCCCCAAAATGGCATTGATTTCCAAACTTCGGACCTAAACAAATTGTCCTGAATATCTTTTCCACATTACATACCTCATCAAATAATGATCCGGAGGTGCTGTAAGTATAACATATAGCATCAACAAATATTGAGGTAGATTTTTGAATTGTTGATGTAAGACATTTCAGAATTTTGAATTTGAGTGGGTTGTGTGAGGAGGAGGGTTGATGGATGTGAGTGGGGGGTGTAAGGAGCATTGATGGATGTGAGTGGAGGGTGTGAGGAGGGTTGATGGATGTGAGTAGGGGCGTGATGACGGTTGATGGATGTGAGTGAAGTGTGTGAGGAGGGTTGATGGATGTGAGTGGGGGGGTGAGGAGGGTTGATGGATGTGAGTGGGGGGTGTGAGGAGGGCTGATGGATGTGAGTGGGGGTTTGAGGAGGGTTGATGGATGTGAGTGGGGGTGTGAGGAGGGTTGATGGATGTGAGTGGGGGTTTGAGGAGGGTTGATGGATGTGAGTGGGGGGTGTGAGGAGGGTTGATGGATGTGGATGGGGGTGTGAGGAGGGTTGATGGATGTGAGTGGGGGGTGTGAGGATGGTTGATGGATGTGAGTTGGGGTGTGAGGAGGGTTGATGGATGTGAGTGGGGGGTATGAGGAGGGTTGATGGATGTGAGTGGGGTTGTGAGGAGGGTTGATGGAAGTGAGTGGGGGTGTGAGGAGGGTTGATGGATGTGAGTGGGGGGTGAGGAGGGTTGATAGATGTGAGTGGGGGTGTGAGGAGGGTTGATGGATGTGAGTGGGGGTGTGAGGAGGGTTGATGGATGTGAGTGGGTGGTGTGAGGAGGGTTGATGGATGTGAGTGGGGGGGAGGAGGGTTGATGGATGTGAGTGGGGGATTTGAGGATGGTTGATGGATGTAAGTGGGGGGTGTGAGGAGGGTTGATGGATGTGAGTGGGGGGGAGGAGGGTTGATGGATGTGAGTGGGGGATTTGAGGATGGTTGATGGATGTAAGTGGGGGGTGTGAGGAGGGTTGATGGATGTGAGTGGAGTGTGTGAGGAGGGTTGATGGATGTGAGTGGGGGTGTGAGGACGGTTGATGGATGTGACTGGGGGGTGTGAGGAGGGTTGATGGATGTGAGTGGGGTGTGTGAGGAGGGTTGATGGATGTGAGTGGGGGGTGTGAGGAGAGTTGATGGATTCGTTAAATGTAGTATCATAATTTTGATAATGTTAACCTGTTATTACACAACTAATTAATACAAGTTTGTAAGCTACTATATTGTCCTTGTTATGTGCTCTAGTGCATAAAGATCAGTTTAAGCAGCTGAGAAACAGCTCTAAAGTGCCTCTTTATTCCTTCCTGGCGTCTGTAGAACATGAAATAAAGCGAATGACCAAATGTGACATTCAAACAGTGAATGTCATGCGTCCTTAATGATGCCACCTCTGTCAGACTGATCTGTCAGATATGGCCGAGATTTAGATTACTACCTGAAAGGACAAGGGGCATAAATCAATGCACTGACTGTCTCCATACAAATGTGTTAATTAAAAATAATAATTATCTTAAAGTCAGATTAGATCACCACCTCATTAGTTTGATCAAGAATCCAAGATGAATGATTTTCTTTAGTAAGAGACATGTTGAACATTGATACGATGAGGACTGCCGGCTAATCAGTGCATATTAATGAACGCTATTTTTCAACACAACACAGCACAGGTGTGGATTGAGAAATGTGACCAGATTGGTGGTGTCTATTAAATTATTTGTGGAGCAGATGTAGACTTGTCTAAGTGTGTGACTGGAGTGTCAACTCTACTTCCAGCTGTGAGTCGTAGGTGCTCCCATAAGTCTAGCATCAAACAAAGACATATTACATATTGGTGCGTAGTGAGCGGGTCTTCACCACATTCTTACATATTGGTGCGTAGTGAGCGGGTCTTCACCACATTCTTACATATTGGTGCGTAGTGAGCTGGTCTTCACCACATATATTACATATTGGTGCATAGCAAGCTGGTCTTCACCACATTCTTACATATTGGTGTGTAGTGAGCTGGTCTTCACCACATTCTTACATATTGGTGCGTAGTGAGCTGGTCTTCACCACATATATTACATATTGGTGCATAGCAAGCTGGTCTTCACCACATTCTTACATATTGGTGTGTAGTGAGCTGGTCTTCACCACATTCTTACATATTGGTGCGTAGTGAGCTGGTCTTCACCACATTCTTACATATTGGTGTGTAGTGAGCTGGTATTCACCACACTGGAAATGACAGACACTCTTTTACAAAGCTTAGACAAGGGTAATATTCCTATATCCCTTTTTTTAGACCTCTCAAAAGTGTTCGATACACTAGACCACTCTATTTTATTTTAAAAACTTGAACACTACGGCATAAACAAGACACCATTACACTGGCTAATCAGTTATCTTACTAATAGGCTTCAATTTGTACAATTCGGTGATGTAATATCCTATAAATTACCCATCTCTACAGGTGTCCCTCAGTGTTCCATATTGGGACCATTGTTATTCATCTTATATATAAATGATATTCATTACGCCAGTGATAAATTTAATGCGATATTATACGCCGATGACACTACCCTGATTGGTCCACTCTGTTCCTTCCAATCTACTTCAGATGTGTTTGATAACATTACTTTAAGCATCAACATAAATAATGAATTGGAAAAAATAAGTGAATGGTTATCAGTAAACAAACTGTCTCTTAATGCTAGTAAGACTAAATATAATGTTGTTTCATTTTCCTCAACGCAGTACCGCACGTATCGAATTAACGCTAAAAATAGATGACCAACACATTGATCGTGTTCAAGAATTTAACTTCTTAGGCACAACTATCCATGAAACATTAGATTGGACAGCACACATTGATAAAATTGCCATTAAAATATCAAGAACTCTTGGTATATTAAATAAGTTAAAGCACTTCTTACCTACATGTGCACTAAAGATAATGTACAATTCCTTAATTGCGCCACACTTCAATTATAGTATTTTATGTGGGGCTTTAATTCAAAAAGAATTTCGAAATTGCAGAAAAAGGCGATAAGAATTATAACCCACAGCGAATATAATTTCCACACAGAACCTCTAATGAAATCACTAAAGTTATTGAAGGTCGACGACATTTTCACGCAAAAATGTCTTATATTTTATCACAAATTTGTGAATAGTATAGTTCCTTCTTACTGTAAATCTTTATTTTCACTAAATACCACACACCATGGCCATCACACTAGGCAAAGTCATTACATCTCTATTCCGTACAGCCAGAAAATGTATAAGATACTACCTGCCAACTCTACTCAGAAATATGCCACCTAGAATTACGGAAAAAGTCAATACTCATAGTCTTCACGGTTTCTCTTTATATCTGAAGAAATATCTATTGGATCAATACCAAGAGACTTGCACAATTGCAAATTGCTATATATGTAGGCAAAACAATAATCTGTAATTTTAGAAAGTGAATACTTTTTATTATATAATAAACTGCCTACATGCTTGTATTTGCATAAATTGATGCGAAACCACAAAGATTTCTTAATTGTATCCTCTTTTTACTAATAGGCCGATTTCTAGGTGTATTCCCGAACCAGAGCAGCCCTGGTTATGAAGATCTAACCTGTCTCCGCCTATACTAACCTTTTAGTATTTGTGTCGTGTCTTGTCTTTCATAATGTACGAATGCAATTGCGACTAAAAGTAAACTATAATTTAGTCTAAACTGAGCATGGTATTCTGTTCTCCAATGAAGTGTTTTTCTATTAAATGAAACAGCCATTCATAAATCACATGTAGGCTCATAATTATTGTGCTGGATTATGGCGACCTTGTGTATATTCTACCAAATCACTTCATATTTTTACTGTGTGCACCACGGTGGGAGAATACGGATATGAATGACATAAAAGTAGTCTACTGAATAATCATTTACTATGTTAAATTGACTACTTGCAGTAAATATTCTCTTCCCATGGGTGGCTCTCACGCTAGCGGCTTTTGAGGTTTAGTGAGAGTCTCCTGACATAGACTAACTATTGTAAAAATGTGTGTTGCAATGTGTGCTTTTGTTTGTTTATTGTCGAATAAATTGTTCCAATTCCATTCCAATTCAAAATTCCATATATTACATATTGGTGTATAATGAGAAACTACTGCTTGATATGTCGTGAATGCTTTGTGAAACCTGGCACTGATCGAAGTCCACGTGTTATCTCGTACACCCACTTTAAGTTTAACTTTATATTGTTTGGATAATTTTTATATGGGGGGGGACAATAATGTGGATCTACATTAGCGCCCATGTCTGCATAACCGCCCACCCCCCACTTTTAGAATATCTCGACCTAATCACCCATGAGCATACTGTAGTCAAATATGGTAATCATCACAGGAAACTTAATGAATGGCAGTATTTGTGTACTAGAATATTTATTTTGTAAGTGTATTGTATGGATAATTAGCTGAGTACAGTACATGAAACGACCAAAACCCCGTAGGCATACCAACAATTGATATTAAGGAATCAACAAGAAGAAACTGTGTCTGATAACATGGAATTTGCTTTGATGAAATAACCTTTCTTCCCTACCAAAAAACT
Organism: Escarpia spicata; assembly: GCA_963995525.1. Classification (NCBI taxonomy): domain Eukaryota; kingdom Metazoa; phylum Annelida; class Polychaeta; order Sabellida; family Siboglinidae; genus Escarpia; species Escarpia spicata. The sequence continues at coordinate 20,718,801 of OZ023205.1, read as the reverse complement.
GTTGCCATTTAAGACTAGTTAACATTGTGGCTATAATAGGGCATCTTAAATAATCATGTCATAAGGTATTGAATTATTTGCATTAGCAGGAGAGCTAGATTAGCAAGTAAAGGAAGTTAGTGACGAAGATGCATAATTCATGATATTGGAGATTAGTGTGACTGGGACAGCTATCGTATGCCCATTTTATCTTCATTTGCTTTGACTGAATCTGTTACTTGGTTATTAGCTAACACAATTACTTATCTCTAATCACATTTTACAGTAAAGGTAACAAATAGTTCTATATTATGGGGTTTTATACAACATTTCAGACAGCAATTTTTCCTGTGTGTCAGGTAGCAATGATGTGAGGAAAGGTCAGATGCGACAACTTTTAGGATAGAATATGTGTAATGCTTCTGTAAAAACATTAAAAATAAAACTGGCCTATTTTGAAGTTCAGAATCATTTAATTAGCAGTGTTTCCCCTGGTATAAAATTTGCCAAAATTGCCGCCTCGTAGCTATTTTATATGCCCATTTTTTTTTTTTTTGCGATATATTCGGCGCTGGCGAGCGGCGCGAAATGACACCACAAAATCAATTATATTCCTACAAAATCGCAGATTTGTGGCAACATCGTTTAGTCGTCTTAATGATAACGTCGCTCGGAGCGGTTAGGATTTAACTCCATTGGACAACGTGAAAGATATCGCTTGTCAGTTGTCCAATCACGAAATATTCCTGCGGTATCCCCGGTGTCTCCAATGGTGACACCTCGCGGAGTTTCGACATACTAGAAATTCTTGACATTCATGTAAAATGGCGCCTATGTGGTTACTTGCGTTTTGGTTTATTACGGTGGTGGGAGTGAAAACTGTGCAGGCCGATGACACTACGTCACTAGTCGGCACTTGTGTCGAATCCGGACTCTTTTGAAGCCCAAATAAAAACCGTGCATCCTATTCACTAGTCGGCACTTGTATCGAATCAGGACCCTGTTGAAGCTCAAATAGCGACCCGGTTTGCGCTAGTCTGTTACCGCACAGCGCACGTAAAATGAGAGCTATTATATGGCTTATGCTATACTATAGCTGCGTATATTTATACAAACCGGGGCGCTATTTACGCCTCAAATGGGCGTAAGACGCAATATTCTTAAAGGTAAATATGCCTAGGATAATGTTAAATGATGGAACTAGGATAATGTTGAATGATGGAACTAGGATAATGTTGAATGATGGAACTATCTCACTGAGGCAACATCAATTCAAGGTGGGTCCGGGGTCCGGATTCAACGCAAATGCCCACAGTGTCAGTGACAAGTCTATTCAACTAATGTTCTATGCCGTTTTTTTAAAGCAAAATAAGGAATGTGATTCGTAATATATCTTTGTGCTAAATATATAATAAATATTCCGACAAAGTTATGCAAATAAATGTTTGGGAAAGTTGATTTGAGTGAAGTATTTACTTATAAACCACCAAAGTTCACATCTCATAAAAGACGCCTACTGCCCAAAACCGTGTATACTAATGGGTTATCAATAACTTGGGTTAGACAATGATATGTTTGCCCAGAAATTTGATATATTAAACAACTTATCCTGTTTTATAAATAGGACACAATTTGAGAAACGTTCTTGCGATTAATAGAAACATACTTTTGTGGCATTCCAGGTATGACTGTAATTAATTGCATAGCATGCTAGCAGCAAATAAAATATAATCTTTGGAACATAAACCTCCAATTTACCATAATATTATGATATTATAATCATTTAAAGGTGATGATGAAAGAGTCTTCAGATGATACCCCTGGATGCTTCCCAAGAAGTCAAGATGGTGTTTGACTGAATAAGTGTAAAGCGCTTTCAGCAGTCCTGCGCTTTATAAGAACTTACCTTTTGATTTTGACTCTGTCAGCGTGGTAACAAGGCCAAGGGTTAGTGTAAGAAAAACATAACCACAACCAAGTACCAGTGGTCAAGTGAAAACCACACCTCTACTGAGTACCAGTGGCAAAATGGAAACCACACCTCAACACGATGAAACAATCATGATTACTGACTTTTATCAATCATGATTACTACATTTACAAGTAGTGTCTTGTTGTTTTATATCTTCCCCTCTATATTCAAGAGTAAAGGTTAAAACATACCTCAGAATGCACCATTTTAAAGCTCCGGACCCCCCTAGCAACGCTTCGCGCCTGCGGCACTCGCCTACCCCATCCCTGCCACCTGGCCCATCATTTTACCCAGGGGAAACACTGAATTAGTGATGCCCTTTCAGTGTTTCCCCTGGGAAAAATGATGGGTGAGGTGGTAGGGGTGGACTGTTCGAGTGCTGGAGGCACAAAGTGTTGCTAGGGGGGTCCAGGGGCATGTTTCCGCGGATATTTTTTTTAAACTAGCTTTAAAAAGGTGCATTCTGCGGTATGTTTTAACCTATACTCTTGAATATAGAGTGGAAAATAAACAGGTTTATTACATCACTTGTAAATGTAATAATCATTATTGACAAAAAGTCAGTAATCATGATTGCTTCGAGATGAGGTGTGGTTTCCACTTGACCACTGGTACTTGGTTGAGGTGTGGTTTCCAGTTGACCACTGGTACTTGGTTGGGGTGATGTTTTTCTTGCCGTAACCCTAGGCCTTGTCACCACGTTGACAGAGTCAGTGACAGCGGTATCATCTGAAGACCCTTTTCCCCATCATCACCTTTAGATGATTATTATGTCATAATATTATGATGTTAAATTGGTGGCTCCTATTCAAAGATTATACAAGTTTATTTGTTGCTAGCATGCTATGAAATTAATTAAACAGTCATTTCTGGAATGCCACAAAAGTATGCTTCTATTAATCGCAAGTACGTTTCTCAAATTGTGTCTTTTTATAAACCAGTAAGTTATTTAATATATCCACATGCCAAAATGACATAGTACATTAGTTGGATAGACTAGTAAGCACTTGTATCGAATCCGAACCCACCTCGATTTCACCTTTATAACTTGAGTTTTGCCTAACTCTGATACCTCAGTGAGTTAGTTCCATCATTCAACATTATCCTAGGCATTTAAGAATATTGTGTTTTAGTACCCTTTTGGGGCATAAATAGTGCCCCGGTTTGTATCAACATCAGCTGCTATATTTCTCATTTTACTCGGATGATGCGGCAATGCACGACCACTGCAGCACAGACTAGCGCAAAGCGGGTCGCTATTTGGGCTTCAAAAGAGTCCTGATTCGACACAAGTGCCGACTAGTGACGTAGTGTCAATAGCCTGCATGGTATTTACTCCAACCACCGTCATAAACCAGAAATTCAACATCAGCTACACCAGAATTCTGATTTATTGTGGGTGCATACCATAATAGTAAAACTGAGCACAAAAGACATCTTAGGTTAGCTACCATTTTCTTTGCTTTTTACCTGAGTTCAGCATGTCTCCCAAACGCAATTACAAACGTTTGGGCACTATATTACATGAATGTCTAGATTGCTAGTATATCGAAACTGCGCAAGGTGTCACACAAGGGATCCCGCAGGAATATTCCGTGATTGGACAACTCACAAGTGATGTCATTCATGTTGTCCAATGGAAATAATTCCAAGAGGTAAACCCTAACCGGCCATGAGCAATGTTAAGATGACTAAACGATGTTGATACAAATCTGCGATTTTGCAGGAATATGAGTGACTTTGTGGTGTCATTTCATGCTGCTCGCTGACCCTGAATATATCGCGAAACATAAAAAAGGCCACTCAAAATAGCTAAGAGGTGGCAATTTTGGCATATTTTGGACGGCGCGGCATAATAAATGGCGAGGTGGCCCACATTGCTCGTCATATACCAGGGGAAACACTGCCCTTCAAAGATAACATTTCAACTCGGCATCATAATGCAATGATATTCCTGTCACACAGACAGTGTAACACGCCAGCTCTGCTAGACTCTGTAAGGGTGGGAGTTTCCCTAGCAACTACCTGCCAGGAAAGATCTTGGGCTAAGCAACAAATGGTATTACTATTATAAATGCAGTATTCATTTGAAACATACACCTACATACAATGCAACAAATACATCCTGCTTTGTATGTTTCTAGTTGCTATGGTAACTGGTTAACAAGTAAGCTACTCCTGGGAGTGCTACAAATAACAACCCACTTAGTAGATTATCTGTGTGATTAATGTAAGTAATGCCAGTGTTCAGACTACGCCCTCAGACACCCTGGCCCCCCTCATCCAGTCATAGTAGACCCTTGAGAATCAGTTCTTATATACCCTGACAGTCGGTTCTTATAGACCCTGACAGTCAGTTCTTATAGACCCTGACAGTCTGTTCTTATAGACCCTGACACCCAGTTCTTATAGTCCCTGACAGTCAGTCCTTGTAGACCCTGACACCCAGTTCTTATAGTCCCTGACGGTCAGTCCTTGTAGACCCCGACGGTCAGTCCTTGTAGACCCCGACGGTCAGTCCTTGTAGACCCCGACGGTCAGCCCTTGTAGACCCCGACGGTCAGTCCTTGTAGACCCTGACGGTCAGTCCTTGTAGACCCTGACGGACAGTCCTTGTAGACCCTGACGGTCAGTCCTTGTAGATCCTGACGGTCAGCCCTTCTAGACCCTGACGGTCAGTCCTTGTAGACCCTGACGGTCAGTCCTTGTAGACCCTGACGGTCAGTGCTTGTAGACCCTGACGGTCAGTGCTTGTAGACCCTGACGGTCAGTGCTTGTAGACCCTGGCGGTCAGTGCTTGTAGACCCTGGCGGTCAGTGCTTGTAGACCCTGGCGGTCAGTGCGTGTAGACCCTGACGGTCAGTGCTTGTAGACCCTGACGGTCAGTGCTTGTAGACCCTGACGGTCAGTGCTTGTAGACCCTGACGGTCAGTGCTTGTAGACCCTGGCGGTCAGTGCTTGTAGACCCTGGCGGTCAGTGCTTGTAGACCCTGACGGTCAGTGCTTGTAGACCCTGACGGTCAGTGCTTGTAGACACTGACGGTCAGTGCTTGTAGACCCTGACGGTCAGTGCTTGTAGACACTGACGGTCAGTGCTTGTAGACCCTGACGGTCAGTGCTTGTAGACCCTGACGGTCAGTGCTTGTGGACCCTGACGGTCAGTGCTTGTGGACCCTGACGGTCAGTGCTTGTAGACACTGACGGTCAGTGCTTGTGGACCCTGACGGTCAGTGCTTGTGGACCCTGACGGTCAGTGCTTGTGGACCCTGACGGTCAGTGCTTGTGGACACTGACGGTCAGTTCTTGTAGACACTGACGGTCAGTGCTTGTAGACCCTGACAGTCAGTTTTTTGTGAAGCTAGTGATTTGATTGATGCTGTAATAAGCGTAACAGAACGAGAATGGTCGAGGGACATTAATGGTAATGGCCGACATGCAGCATGATTCATCAAGACCCAACTGATGTGATGTTCCTGAGTGCGCTCATCAAATCTCTTATTTGCAACCAGAAAACGTTAAGTTAAGCCGTGGATCAACAAGGCTTTTTATGAAAAAAACAGTAGCTGTAAATTTTCATCAATTTGTCTGGAAGCTAAGATTTGAAAAACGTGCATGGGTAATTGCATTTGCAGCTGTGATAAATGGCGGCAATCCACAGACGCTATTGAGGCGCATGACGCAGCGTACCGTCAGATAAAAGCTGCTCGTTTGTTGCATGTTTTAGTCGGTTTTTGTGCTTCGAACTGTCTAAAATCATGCCTCGTTATTCTCGGAAACCAAGCAGAAATGGATTGTAAACTATATTACACTGCAGATTGAGCTTCATTGAACCACCTGCTTCATTGGGGGAAAGTAAATTTCTTGTGCTTTTCCAATGGCCTTTAAAATGCACACAATTGGTGCTGTCGTATATCAGCATGTGCTGTATAGCTGCATGTGTCATCTGTTAGTATTTCCAGCGCTATGGAAGTGTTTATTGGCATTAACACCGTAATTCCAGCTCCATATATATGCAAGATAGTTTGCTACTTTTTCCACCATCAATTTAAAATGTGGACTGATAGTTTGGTATAATTTTAGTATTTAGTTTTGCACAAGAGGTGCAGGAACTTACTGACACAGTGTATGGTTAATAAGAAATCTACAGAACAAGAAACTATAAGAACTGCCCGATAAAAAATAACTTAATTTCAGCTCGTACATCAGTGTATGGGTGTGTGTATATGTATGTGTGTGTGTGTGGTTGCACGTGTGTACACATGTGCACGCACACACGCATGAGCACACGCCACCACCACCACACACATGAGCACGGTCACACATGCACGCATGCATGCACGCACACACACACACACACACATTACGTGAACCTGTTCAGTCTGAATATCAGAATGAAAGCAATGTATTGCATAACAAATATTAGTATAATCTGGTCATGCAGATCTCAGAAACTAATAGGTCCTGCGTTGCACACAAATTGCCCTGTCTGGATGTCTGATTTCAAACAACAAATACCTTTCAGTAATACTGCTTGGATGTCTGAGGTCATAAAGGCAATGTCTAGAGAGTGTAATCTGGTTGTTATCTTAAATTAATAAATATATTGCAAACAAATTGTTTAATAATTGCATAAGAATGAAATAATAAATACATAGAATAAAAAATTTCCAAATTGCTTAGGCTGGATGTTTGCTTTAAAGTAATAAATACACTGCGTAAAAATTGCCTCATTTGAAGGTGAGAATTGAAGTAATAGATAGATTGCATACAAATGGCCTAATGTGGCAATCCAAATTAAACTGATAGATTTATTACATAACAATTGCCATGTCTGATTTCAAGTAACAAATATACACTGCATAAAAATGGCTGTGTGTGGATGTCAAAATTATGACAATCTTACTGTAATTGAGCTTGACAGGATGTGTTGTGCTGTGCCTAGATGCGTTGTCTATTGAGTGCCAAACTGAATAGTTTTGCTTTTTTGTAATTCCTACGGGTTATGGGTTCCTTCTTGATGTATGACAGTTGGTCACAATGCAGTGCATGCCTTAAGTGATTGTTCCAAGTTACATGAACCATCCTCTGTCTTGTACTTGTAGTACCCTCTGGTATGTAATATCAAACTGATTAATAGACTGTTCACGTAACTATTGTAGAAAATGTGCATAGAAGCATTGTGAACAACTGTACATGATAATCACAAATGACATTTGACCATTCTAAAATGTACATTCTTACAAACTAAAAAGGTAAGTTCTTATATATATAGCGCAGTATCTAGTTTTTAGTACTGCTTTACAATTAACTCCCTGGCAGACCTAATCAATCAAACACCATCTCGGCTTCTCTGGGAAGCATTCAGCCACGCTGCAAAGAATGCGCAAAAACTTGCCCAAAGTTTGACACCACAGCACAGGATTCAAAGGCAGGTTCTCTCGCACTGCACTACTCCACTACTCCACTACTCCACTACTCCAGTACTCCAATACTCCAATACTCCACTACTCCATTACTCCACTACTCCACTACACCACTACTACAATACTCCACTACTCATCCCGTGGTTTGAGGAAGAACACGTGCTAGTAGGTTATAATAGATGACAGGTATCTGTGTCTGTGCTGGGTGGGGGGGGGGGTCTCTGTTGTTAATATGTAACACTACTTGTGAGAGTGATTCTTGTGCTGTTACACCGGGGGGAGGGGGTCTGTGTTGTTAATATGTAACACTAGTTGTAACAGTGATTCTTGTGCTGTTACAATGGGGGTCTCTGTTGTTAATATGTAACATTACTTGTAACAGTGATTCTTGTGCTGTTACAACGGGGGTCTCTGTTGTTAATATGTAACACTACTTGTAACAGTGATTCTTGTGCTGTTACACCAGGGGTCTCTGTTGTTAATATGTAACACTACTTGTGACAGTGATTCTTGTGCTGTTACATCGGGGGTCTCTGTTGTTAATATGTAACACTACTTGTGACAGTGATTCTTGTGCTGTTACAACAGGGGTCTCTGTTGTTAATATGTAATGCATATTTGTCATGATTTGACATTTATGTAATTTTTAACTTGAGATCCAACACACGCATAGATATATAATTGTTTTGGTGCATGCCAAAACAATTGCTGGAATTTGTTAGAAATCTGATTGTACATTTTATTTGAATTAAGTCGGCCAGATAGATTTTCCACCCTGCTATTTCGGAAAGGATCTATTAGGACAAAGTTCAGTGGATGAAGGCAGATACATTGAGAGCACCTGAAGTGTGACGACACTACCGCCAGAGATTATGGTAAATTACTGAAATGATAAATGAATGATATTCCACAGGCCTGCCAGTGCGTTATCATTAAACTGAAATTGACATGTCTGCAAAATATAGAGCACTCCGGAAACCAAGAAAGTCTGAAGAATCACATTGCTGCGATACACTTAAAAATGTCAGAAGTGTAATACCCATCATTTCACATCCTCTCAGGTGCTGCCCTGGCTCCTTGCAAGTATTCCTAATACAAAAGACATTTTTCTGAAAGTACAGTGGAACCTTGCTTTACAGTCACCTCAGTAATACAGTCACCTCGCAATTAAGGTCACCCTAAGACAGTCCAAAATTATTTCCACATACGGTAAAGTTAGTCCCTCAAATATGGTCATCTCACTATTCAGGTCACTTTATCCATTCCAAAGGTGACCTTAATAATGAGATTTTGTGCAATCCCAAAGATGACCTTAATAGTGAGGTTTTGTCTAGTCCCAAAGGTGACCTTAATAGTGAGGTTTTGTTCAGTCCCAAGAGTGACTTTAATAGTGAGGTTTTGTCCAGTCCCAAGGGTGACCTTAATAGTGAGGTCTTGTCCAGTCCCAAGGATGACCTTAATAGTGAGGTTTTGTCCAGTCCCATGGGTGACCTTAATAATGAAGTTTTGTCCTGTACCAAAGGTGACCTTAATTTTTAGGTTTTGTCCAGTCCCAAGCGCGACCTTAATAGTGAGGTTTTGTCCAGTCCCATAGGTGACCTTAATAGTGAGGTTTTGTCCAGTTCCAGGGTGACCTTAATAGTGAGATTTTGTCCAGTCCCAATGGTGACCTTAATAATGAGGTTTTGTCCAGTCCCAAGGGTGATCTTAATAATGAGGTTTTGTCCAGTCCCAAGGGTGACCATAATAATGAGGTTTTGTCCAGAGCCAAGGGTGATCTTAATAATGAGGTTTTGTCCAGTCGCAAGGGTGATCATAATAGGGAGGATCCACTGTGTTGCAAATACTTGTAAAAGTTATCCAAATAGTTTTATAAGACCTATCACAGGAGCATAATCAGTTTTACCACAAGAATTTTTTATCATCTGTTGAGCCATGGTAAGAGGGATATTTGTGAGAATTTCTGAATGTGGGGATCTCAGTGAAGGGGTGCACAGAGACTCAATGAATGTGGGGATCTCAGTGAAGGGGTGCACAGAGACTCACTGAATGTGCGGGTCTGAGTGAAGGGGTGCATAGAGAGACTCACTGAATGTGGGGGTCTCAGTGAAGGGGTGCACAGACTCGCTGAATGTGGGGGTCTCAGTGAAGGGGTGCACAGACTCACTGAATGTGGGGGTCTCGGTGAAGGGGTGTACAGAGAGACGCTGAATGTGGGGGTCTCAGTGAAGGGGTGCACAGACACTCACTGAATGTGGGGGTCTCAGTGATGGGGTGCACAGAGACTTACTGAATGTGGGGGTCTCAGTGAAGGGGTGCACAGAGAGACTTGCTGAATGTGGGGGTCTCAGTGAAGGGGTGCACATAGACTCGCTGAATGTGGGGATCTCAGTGAAGGAGTGCACAGAGACTCACTGAATATGGGGGTCTCAGTGAAGGGGTGCACAGAGAGATGCTGAATGTGGGGGTCTCAGTGAAGGGGTGCACAGACACTCACTGAATGTGGGGGTCTCAGTGAAGGGGTGCATAGAGAGACTCACTGAATATGGGGTCTCAGTGAAGGGGTGCACAGAGACTCACTGAATGTGCGGGTCTCAGTGAAGGAGTGCACAGAGAGACTCACTGAATGTGGGGTCTCAGTGAAGGGGTGCACAGAGAGACTCACTGAATGTGGGGGTCTCAGTGAAGGGGTGCACAGAGAGACGCTGAATGTGGGGGTCTCAGTGATGGGGTGCACAGAGACTCACTGAATGTGGGGGTCTCAGTGAAGGGGTGCATAGAGAGACTCACTGAATATGGGGTCTCAGTGAAGGGGTGCACAGAGACTCACTGAATGTGCGGGTCTCAGTGAAGGAGTGCACAGAGAGACTCACTGAATGTGGGGGTCTCGGTGAAGGGGTGCACAGAGAGACTCACTGAATGTGGGGGGGTCTCAGTGAAGGGGTGCACAGAGAGACTCACTGAATGTGGGGGTCTCAGTGAAGGGGTGCACAGAGAGACTCACTGAATGTGGTGGTCTCAGTGAAGGGGTGCACAGAGAGACTCGCTGAATGTGGGGGTCTCAGTGAAGGGGTGCACAGAGAGACTCACTGAATGTTGGGGTTTAAGTGAAGGGGTGCACATATAGACTCACTGGATGTGGGGGTCTCAGTGAAGGGGTGCACAGAGACTCACTGAATGTGGGGGTCTCAGTGAAGGGGTGCACGGAGACTCACTGAATGTGGGGGTCTCAGTGAAGGGGTGCACAGAGACTCACTGAATGTGGGGGTCTCAGTGAAGGGGTGCACAGAGACTCACTGAATGTGGGGGTCTCAGTGAAGGGGTGCACAGAGACTCACTGAATGTGGGGGTGTCAGTGAAGGGGTCCACAGAGAGACTCACTAAATGTGGGGGTCTCAGTGAAGGGGTGCACAGAGACTCACTGAATGTGGGGGTCTAAGTGAAAGGGTGCACAGAGACTCACTGAATGTGGGGGCCTCGGTGAAGTGGTGCACAGAGAGACTCACTGAATGTGGGGGTCTCAGTGATGGGGTGCACAGAGACTCACTGAATGTGGGGGTCAGTGAAGGGGTGCACAGAGACTCACTGAATGTTGGGGGTGTCAGTGAAGGGGTGCACAGAGAGACTCACTGAATGTGGGGGTCTCAGTGAAGGGGTGCACAGAGACTCACTGAATGTGGGGGTCTCAGGGAAGGGGTGCACAGAGACTCGCTGAATGTGGGGGTCTCAGTGAAGGGGTGCACACAGAGACTTGCTGAATGTGGGGGTCTCAGTGAAGGGGTGCACAGAGAGACTCACTGAATGTGGGGGTCTCAGTGAAGGGGTGCACAGAGAGACTCATTGAATGTGGGGGTCTCAGTGAAGGGGTGCACACAGAAACTCACTGAATGTGGGGGTCTCGGTGAAGGGGTGCACAGAGACTCACTGAATGTGGGGGTCTCAGTGAAGGGGTGCACACAGAGACTTGCTGAATGTGGGGGTCTCAGTGAAGGGGTGCACAGAGAGACTCACTGAATGTGGGGGTCTCAGTGAAGGGGTGCACAGAGAGACTCATTGAATGTGGGGGTCTCAGTGAAGGGGTGCACACAGAAACTCACTGAATGTGGGGGTCTCGGTGAAGGGGTGGACAGAGACTCACTGAATGTGGGGGTCTCACTTGAGGTTCCCTGATAAGTCATAATGGACATCTCATACAAAGTCTGAGTGTCGAGCACGTTGTGAGATTATGAGTACCCTCGGATATTATACAGTATCTCTTATTGATTTTTCTATCCTCTGATGCTTCAATAGATGACTAATACTAATAGCAAGAGTTCTTCTCACCACCATGTTGACATCTCCTCAGTCAAATTAAGCTTCCAGCAAAATTATGTCATATTCTGTGAAGCACCTCCACAGTCACTGTGTCCCCTGACTGGCTGACTCAACCCTGGGTGCTGATTTTATGGGAGCTCAGGGAAAACATGGAATGTAGCCTGACATTTTTCTAAGACTCAAATAGGTTTATAAAACACGATTACCTTCATATTTTTCTGTGACAGATGAAGGACTTTGAATATGTATTTCACAGGACAATTATTCTCTGGTACTGACAATTATTTTAAATGGAAACAACAAGCAGCTGCTTGGGCCTTGCATCTAAGAGTTAATAAAACCTAACCATTTGCAACTACAATTAAGAATATTATGCCAGTAGTTTACAAGAATAACTGTGTTGAATGCAACAAATTTATGCTGAATGGATGGCACCATTTTGATAGAAAGTCTGACATCACGCTTTGCTGATCTTTCCAGTTTCCCGGTCACCAAACTGTGAGCAACAGTTGAGTTAATGATGCTCAGTAACCCATGTAAGTTTCAGCCAACTATTTGTTGGCATTTGTAATAATGAGCCGGACGCCAGCTTCCAGGATATCAGAGTTTTAAAAACTTTTATTGGAATCTTCTACCGTGAGACAACATTCTGAGTATACTACTAACGTGGAAGTGTTAATTGTAGTTATAATGGTTAGTTTGTATTAACTCTTTTAGGCGCATGACACCAAAATGTTATCTTTTGTCTCCCTTTAATATGGTCATTTTGAAATGTAAATTTATAAAATTATGCACGATTTTGTTAAGGCAGATCCTCCAGGAATGATAACAATAATGTCATTGCTGAGTCGACACGATGTGTTTGAATAGGAAGTATCTTGATGTGCTATATGAGAACACGCCTTTACAGTAGAGAGAATTTAATATCCTGCACCTAGTGGTGAGAGCAGAAATAACATTGGGGGGCTGGGGGGGGGGGGGCTGAGAATGCCCACCTGTCAGTGGAGGCAACAGTTAGATAGTAAGTAGGCCCACAGCTCACAGGATGACAGCACTGAGTGCCCTTGCTGCTCCTGTCTGCCTGCCAGCAAGCACGGATCATCACTGAAATAACCCAACTTCATTTCCAGTACAAACATAATCGAATGTTGTTTTCATTTCTGGCCTTTTTCTGGCAGATTTGAGGCAATTGCTAGGAAGCTATCAAACCATCCCATTGCTAATGTGTGTGTTTCCGCCTGCTTTGATGCTCTGTTTAATCTTCCTCCATGCTATTCCCTGTCTGCCGATTAGATCAACATTGGCCTGCCTTGTTGCTCACTGTGTCTTCCTGTAATCAGGGCAGTAGGGCTGTTTCTACATAAAGAAAGCTTGGCTAATGAGGTAGAATTGTCAGGTTTTGTATAATTATCTGTTATACTGAAATGTGATCACGATGAACCATTTCCTAGAACTAATCAATAATGCAGGATTTTCAGTGTTACATATATATATATATGGCTGGAGATGGCAGAATTGTCTCAAGATCTCTCTGTTCTAACTTTTATGGTTTTGTATATTTTAGCCAATGTGAATAAGGAGCAGTAGTTCTTCTGTTGGTCTTATCTTGGTTGGATTATCACTGAAACAGTGTGACATGTTGAAGAGAATAGATCAACGCAGATGCCACACCAATGGCGCCATTGGTATTGTGATGGCAGTATCACTATTCAACACTGGTGGCGGCAGATGTTCCTGATGTAATGTCAAAGGTTGCTGATGTCCAGACAGACACTGTCTGCATGTGAAACACTAGGGGACCATTTCAAAAAATTAAACACTAGGGGACCATTTCACTAAATTAAACTAGCGGACCATTTCACTAAATTAAACACCAGGGGACCATTTCACTAAATTAAAGAGCTCATAAAAAATGTCATTAAACAGGATATGTTGTTAAAATCTAAGTGAATTGAACCTTTTTTATTCCTAATCTGAATGAAATATACTCTAAAAACAGTGTCCTGATATTCAACAAATTTTTTGTCCTTTGGGCCGAAGGGCCAACGGACTTATGCCATCACTCTACATCCGCCGTGTGCTGTTACCTGCCATATCTCAGAAACCGTTCAGCAACTTTTTCTCAAATTTTACGTAGATGTATCTTAGGGTATTGCCACTATGCATGAGAAATCTGTATTTGATTGAATCATTCTATGGGCCCTGTAGGCCCCCGAAACTGGTAAATTTCACATTTTACCGATTTTTTCAAAAATTCTTCAGTAACTTTTTATCTGATTTTGCATAGGCATTTCATGTGGTAGTGCCACTATACACCAGAAATATGTATTTGATTGAATCATTCTAAGGGCACCTCAGGGCCCCCAAAATGCAAAATTGTCCTGCTATTTCCCTACTGCTGTAAGCCTCCTGCACTGATCTCTATTTATAACCACCACTGATCTCTATAATAGTGGACTTCGCCCTATCTCTGATCACTGGGGTGGCTGAATGGAGCTGCCTGGGTGTCAGAGAGTATGCTGTAAGCCTGTGTAGTGGACTAGCCTGGGCTCACTCCATGCCATTGTCCCAGTGTCAAACAGAATGCCTCCATGTGGGCTGTAACTATAATATGTGTAATGGGAATCCCTACTGCACTGGCAGAGCCTGAGAAACTTTAAAACAGCAATAGACATAATTACCAATGCAATATAATGATATGGTCTAGGATTATAATAAAATAACTTGGGTATAAAATAATATATAAAATAAAATAACTTAGGTATATTTGAAAATATTAAAGCATATTTAACCAAAATTATAAGGATTATTATTCAGATGTTTTACTATACACATTGCAGCTATTACTTCACTCCAATTCAATCAGTATTATATCATTAATTTCTACTGTTTTTAAGTCAAAATGCATGCTATGTAACGTACCTTGTGAACATGTAAAGTTTTATCATAGTTCGTTTCTTTCTTCTTTCCATTTCTAAACTGTCTTTTCATTTAGGAAAAAATACAATCCATCGTGTTTGGAACAAAGAGAAAATTGTACAAATGTAACAATCTTAATGTTGTATGCAGTGGAAATGTCATTGAATCAAAGTCAAGTGTCACATATTTAGGGGTGACTTTAGATCAGTCCCTTTCTGGTGATATTATAACTTCTAATATCCTTTCTAAAACTTCAAATAAACTTAAATTTTTGTACAGGAATGCCAGAAAGTTTAGTCTCTGCTTTGATTAAAAAAAAATTAAGTGCAGTGGACACATAATAAGATTATCATATTTATGTTAAATGATCCACCGAGGTTCCATGTTGGTGCTAATGAATTTAAGACCGTTGGAATACTGCCTGTTGTGATAGGGGCAAAATGAGAACAGAAAATGTGTGCACATTTTTTTAAACAACCTTTAAGAGATTGCAGTTCACCAACTCTCCTGCAAGGTTTCTACAACCACTGGAAATCGGCCTAAATAGCAGAATATTGGGATAAAATTCTACAGTACTTTTAATAAGACATCAACTAATACATACAATCTTACCGAAACGTCCCCTGGTGTCGACTGTTCTGTATACAAGATCACTTAAGCAGGGAAATTGATTTTAAAGGACAAAATTGGCTGATCAATATGAGCTCATGAGAATGTCAGCAAAATGATCCCCTGGACTAGTATACAGAGGCTCCACAGGTGGGGAGAGGAAAAATTAATTAAAAAAGCATGATTAATTAAAACGACATGGATGTTTTTTGTTCATCGGTGTCTTTTATTTGGCCGGGTGACAGATGGACACACGGGTAGTAAATGTTTTGTATCAGTTGTTGCATTGACTCCCGCAAATTACATTTGCTCGGCAATGTCAGCTTTTTTCAAGTACATCGACTGCTGATTGAAATAACAAAACATGCATTGCGTGATATTTGGACTGTCTTCATGCGGCTGTATGCTAATGTGCAGCTTCAGTAGTGTTATAAATATTCAGCTCATTCATGCTTGAAAAACAGCTTTTAGTTTTAATCAAGTGGAATGCCCTGGACTATGTTTCAGCCATTTATGCCGGAGTAGTTGTTTTCACAGTGCATTATAAGACAGGTAATAGTACCAGAGACAGGGCGATTACAAGCAGACCAAATAGATGTTTTTAAATATTGAAATGTTTATGAAAACTTGTTTCGAAAAACACTGAACAAATGTAAACTATAACTTCAGCATTTTGTTTTAATGTGATCATGCTTAACTACTTTGTTAGTTTCCTCTAAAGATAACACAAATGATCTACCTTGGCTTCTAACCATGTATATTTCAAATATTTTAAAATAACTTTTTGAATCGATAAATATTTAAACCTCTGTCAATGTTGCATACTGTACCACTAATGTCCAGTCCAGAGTAAATGTTTAAAATACATGAACAACCAGTTTTGACTGGTTTTGACTGACTAGTGTTCAACCCTACATCCATACTTTGACAGGCTGTGTACCTGTCTGTCTGTCTGTCCGTCCGTCCGTCCGTCCGTCCGTCCGTCCGTCCGTCCGTCCGTCTGTCCGTCTGCCCGCCCGCACCTGGTGCCTGCCCACGGAGCTCCAATGTGGGAGCACACAGTTCTATAATTAATGTTCACCTTGGCACACGTGGCTGGGTATAGTGGATCGTTCCTCACCTGCGTCCGGGCTCTATCTCCCTCACCTGCGTCCGGGCTCTATCTCCCTCACCTGCGTCCGGGCTCTATCTCCCTCACCTGCGTCCGGGCTCTATCTCCCTCACCTGCGTCCGGGCTCTATCTCCCTCACTATGTCTTCACATAGTCGTCACTTCCCCCAGTTCTCTTGTAATTTTCCATTCTGAGATTGTTCATATTATAAATACAAATTTCCAGTGAATCAACATGCCCCATACACTATGTATGTAGTACCACTTTCCTCATCGCCATATCAACTTTTTGTAATGTTAAGATAACACGGTGCAGTATTAGAACATTAAATATCCGTGTACCATATGTTTAATAGTTTTATTATCATGCTGGCTGGACGTGATGACCGGTAATTTTACAAAATTATTAATCTCTGTAAACTGCTGTGAACTGCTTTAATAATACTTATTCTATAATTATTATTAATTACTGAATTACTAACAGAAATAACTAATGAAGTGTGTTCATTTCCTTCCAGGCGTATGAGTTGAACATTGATCAGATTCAGTTTAGTTCTGTCGACGGCAAGAAGCTAGTCAAAGAAATGGCAGAAAATCTTGGGGCAGTTCTCGGCAAAAAAATGGCCGCACTGAAGGTAAGTAGCGAGTCTTCTTTTAGCGCTCATTGAAATTAATGAAGTATTACATACGGTGATTTCCTGAATTCTTTAGTGCTGAAACTAAGTTTTGGGGCTACTTTGGTTTTAAAGGGGTACAGTAATTAACCCTCTCAAGGCCAGATTAATGCAAATATGTGCCTGTTATTGAATCCTATTAAATCGAGAGAATGTGCTGTGAGTGAATCGTGATATACTCGGGTTGCATGAATGCAAATAAATAAATAACTTGATCCGATTCAAGTAAAATTTTCACTACATTTGAGGAACTAATTCCTGGTGTAACTAGCCAAGTATGTGACATATATGTCAATTTATTACCCAAATATGAATTGCTAAAGTTTGACAAAAATAAAATACTTAAATAATTTTCAACAATTCATTTTTTTAAATATTTTTCATTAATAATTAGCGGTTACATGCTGCGTACGAAATGTTCATAAATTACTATGCTACAGAATGGAAAGCTAACTAAATGTCTATGGTAAATAAAACTGAAATAATTTCAGTTTTTCAGAGTGCATGTATTTTCAAGATTTTATAAAAAATGGCGTTCTTTGTGATCATAGCCGTCATCCCGTCTGAACTATTAAGTTGGTGTTATATTTAAAATGCGTAATCACAGTACAAAACATTCCCCTTCGATGGCAGCGTTCGTTATAAACTCGATTCGAAAATCCCATCAAAGTCCGAATTACTGGAGTTCGACATAATGACAATGTCGAGAATTACAACAAAGCTAAAAAACACCACCCGCTTCGTTGCGTGGCGCATTAATACTTCTTTACAACAAAATAGACCGCTCAAAAGTTAGCATTTAATCGTAGAAATCGCCTGCGGACGCGTGTTTTGGAATAATTCCTGGGTGCTTCCATGTTTATGCCCGCAGCAAATGTTAAACTTTAATCTCATTGGCTGAAAATCACCATTAAAATATTCACTGCTTGGTGTAAAAGAGGGACCGGAAATTGTGTGTCGCTGCGTTCAACTACAAAACCGCGTGATGGTTGGCGCTATTTAGTCACGGAAATCGCCATCATTTCTCACTTTTGATGCTTCCCAGTGAAACTTCAATATTATTACATGCTAACTGCCGAAATAAATTGCCGTTATTGGATGACACTGTTTCGCGGTACCAGTTTAAATGTGCCCCTGTATTCGGGTTGATTCGGGCGTTCTGGCCGTGAGGCATACTCGGGTTGATTCGGGCGTTCTGACCACGAGAGGGTTAAGACCAGTGTTCAAAATTAAAGCCTTTGAATCGACAGCTGCCGATTAAAAATTTGTCGCTCTGATTCAGTTTGCCAAAATGCTCACCACTAATTCACGAACACCGCCGATACCAACAGGCGGGCGGTCAAGGCTAGACGATGGAATCGAGGATCCGATGAACAGTCCATCAGAATTCTTAGACCCGACTCAGTTATAGGAGACTCTAAATGTAACTTTGGTACTAATTCTGATAGATAGTTAGTCCAAGCTCCAATCCTCATCACGCGAACGGCAGCATGCAACAGCAATGCCGTCGGCATCTAACCGCTGACAGTGTCTGTTGCTGTTGTTAACCACAGGCAGCGCAGGTTTTCAAGAATCAAGGCGCGACGCCACTTTAAGTCCCGCTGCCTCCCTTGGACGCAGTGTTGCAGTGGTTGGAAGCTGCCTTGGATGCAATGTTACAGTGGTTGGAAGCTGCCTTGGACGCAATGTTATAGTGGTTGGAAGCTGCCTTGGATGCAATGTTACAGTGGTTGGAAGCTGCCTTGGACGCAATGTTATAGTGGTTGGAAGCTGTCTTGGATGCAATGTTACAGTGGTTGGAAGCTGCCTTGGACGCAATGTTGCAGTGGTTGGAAGCTGCCATGGATGCAGTGTTACAGTGGTTGGAAGCTGCCATGGACGCAATGTTACAGTGGTTGGAAGCTGCCTAGGACGCAATGTTACAATGGTTGGAAGCTGCCTTGAACGCAATGTTACTGTTGTTGGAAGCTGGTTTGGACGCAATGTTACAGTGGTTGGAAGCTGCCATGGACGCAATGTTACAGTGGTTGGAAGCTGCCATGGACGTAATATTACAGTGGTTGGAAGCTGCCATGAATGCAGTGTTACAGCGGTTGGAAGCTGCCATGGATGCAATGTTACAGTGGTTGGAAGCTGCCATGGACGCAATGTTAAAGTGGTTGGAAGCTGCCTAGGACGCAATGTTACAGTGGTTGGAAGCTGCCATGGATGCAGTGTTACAGTGGTTGGAAGCTGCCATGGACGCAATGTTACAGTGGTTGGAAGCTGCCTAGGACGCAATGTTACAGTGGTTGGAAGCTGCCTTGGACACAATGTTACAGTGGTTGGAAACTGCCTTGGATGCAGTGTTACAGTGGTTGGAAGCTGCCTGGGACGCAATGTTACTGTTGTTGGAAGCCGGTTTGGACGCAATATTACAGTGGTTGGAAGCTGCTTTGGACGCAATGTTATAGTGGTTGGAAGCTGCCTTCGACACAATGTTACAGTGGTTAGAAGCTGCCTTGGATGCAATGCTAGAGTGGTTGGAAGCTGCCATGGACGTAGTATTACAGTGGTTGGAAGCTGCCATGGACACAATGTTACAGTGGTTGGAAACTGCTTTGGATGCAGTGTTACAGTGGTTGGAAGCTGCCTCGGCTCTAGGTCTGAGTTAGGCATGCTTTTTGTTCTCTATTTACAAAGAAATACGGCTTAAATCCAAATTTAACTAGTGACTAATGTGACAAAAATGTAACACTGATTCGCCATGGTTAAGGTCAAGACCACCTAGTTTGGTGCCATATGTGGCATCTCCTAGCGAATGAATCATAAAATAATTTAATGCCATAAATAATGAAATGTATATGAAATTAGCAATGTCAACTGAACCGGTGACTAGCTGTCATCACATTGGCCACAACATTAATTACATGTGGCAAATAAAAAAAATTAATGAGCAAATACTGTATACATGCATCTGAGTATACACACAATTGTATACTTAAAGTTGAATGCACATTTCATATATATATTTTTTATTAACCATCTACTTTTAAGTAAAAACATTATTATTACTTGTACAATAATACAAGAATTACCTTTAGAGTCCAAAGTCACTCCATACTTTGAACAGTCAATATGTTGCAAACATATTTTATTATTATAGTTTGGTAATAAGATACTAATTATACATTTTGATTATTATTATTATTATTGTGTACATACATACATTTGTGCACATTTTAGTCCATGCCTGATTTATGAATACATTCATGTTTTTCATTAATGCCACTTAGTTGCCTACATATGTAATGTTGACATTATCATTGTTTAATGTGTACTTACATATATACAATTCAAGTGATGGGCAGCCATGTTGGGTGAAAAAGGAGTGTGGGAAAATGCAAATGGTCAATGCTGCTTGTAATTAGTTGGGCCGGCTCAAATTCAATAGGGTCAGTTCAAAATGGATTTCGGCCAACAAAATCTGGGTCAGTTCTTTTTTTGCAAATTTCATACACTGTAAGACATCTGACAGACTCACGCTCAGGCTAATTTATTTTGACCGAATAAATATAATACAATCAACATATAAACAAAAATAAATGGTCACGGAGATTCCCATTAAGACATTGAGTATGGCGCTAACATGGGAGCCACCTAAAAATAAAGAATAAAAATAATAACAATTGGTAAGTCATTAATGTATATAATGAACAACAAAGATCTTAATTTTGACCCTTGTGGCACACGAGTAGTAATGCTATCCACATGCTATTGAAGCTTAGGCCATTTAATTAATTCCACATCGCCTTAGTTCATTTGATTGATTCCAAAATGATTGTGCATCTGTACACTATCAATGCCCCATTATGTGCCAGATGTGGCACATCTAAATATTCTTGTAATATATACATCCAACCTGCTATAGGACAGATTCTAAGTTGTACAGTCGAACCTTGCTTAATGGTCACCTCATTTATACAGCCACCTCGCAATTACGGTCACCCCGAGACAGTCCCAAATTACTTTTTTGTAACTGAACAGTATTTATAATCTTGCTAATACGGTCACCTCACTATTCAGGTAACTTATGCCCAGTCCCGAGGTGACCTTAATAGTGTATATGATGTGGCTGCCTGGTCATTAACTGGCTGTAATGTTTAGTGACAAGTAAATGCAACACTTGTCGACATCCGAGGCTGCACACTGATGTAGTTATGCAGAAAAAACACGAGTAGTGGGATATGGTCTGTGCTAATGCACCATCATCCATCAAACATGTACCAGGAAAATGGCATCACGCTGCAACATGTCTTTGATGCGTAACCATGGCTTCAGCCTGTGCTGCTGCTGCAGCAAACAAACATCTGTGTAGGAAGACCAGTGTCATTGTGTCACCACAGCCAGTGGAATCGCTGCTGCTGGGTGTCATTATGGCAGGTCATGTATGGATGGGTGTAATGTAATTATATGACAAGACCAGTGTCAATGTGTCACCACACCCAGTGGAATCACTGCTGCTGGGTGTCATTATGACAGGTCATGTATCGATGGGTGTAATGTAATTATATGACAAGACCAGTGTCAATGTGTCACCACACCCAGTGGAATCACTGCTGCTGGGTGTCATTATGACAGGTCATGTATCAATGGGTGTAATGTAATTATATGACAAGACCAGTGTCAATGTGTCACCACACCCAGTGGAATCACTGCTGCTGGGTGTCATTATGGCAGGTCATGTATAGATGGGTGTAATGTAATTATATGACAAGACCAGGGTCAATGTGTCACCACAGCCAGTGGAATCACTGCTGCTGGGTGTCATTATGACAGGTCATGTATCGATGGGTGTAATGTAATTATATGACAAGACCAGTGTCAATGTGTCACCACACCCAGTGGAATCACTGCTGCTGGGTGTCATTATGACAGGTCATGTATCAATGGGTGTAATGTAATTATATGACAAGACCAGTGTCAATGTGTCACCACACCCAGTGGAATCGTTGCTGCTGGGTGTCATTATGACAGGTCATGTATTGATGGGTGTAATGTAATTATATGCAAGACCATCACATTTACATGTATCCCCCCCAGTGCACTAAGACAGCATGTGGTTAGTGGTAGAATGTAGAGATGATTGGAGGGATATCTAACAGGGGTTGAAATCACCCTGGCAGTTAGAAGTAGAACATGAGACTGGTGATCGATGTGGATATTAATTACTTTTAATATGTTATTATTCACGCAAATAGGCAGATCGCTCTTGCTCTTTGTGTTTTATATGTGATGCTTGGCGTGTCTTTAAATGTGTACGTTCTGCAGTTTAACATGTTTCAATAATTCGTTAATTACCCATCAGCACCTACTCCGGCACCTATATAGGCGACTTAGCACCATCATCCATGAGGTCCAGATCTGGCAGCCGCGGGTGTAGCACGCCCTGCCTACGTTTATCACAAGATGCGGTTTCACAATGGAAGCAAACAACTGCCACGTGGCAGACTTTGCCAGCAAGACTGAGCTGTGCACATGAGCTGCAGAACAAAAAATAACGGTGAAAGCCGTTGACATCCTGATTAAAGAAGGCTTAAATTTCATGGAAGCGGTGGCCCTCGTCAACGCAGATATTACGTTCTGCAGTTTAATATATTTCGATAATTCGTTAATTACCCATCAGCACCCGCTCCGACACCTTATATATAGGCGACTTTGTGCCATCAACCACGAGGTCCAGATCTGGCAGCTGCAGGTGTAGCACGCCCTGCCTACTTTTCCCACCCACCCTGGTATTGTGGGTGCGAGACTTGGGTTTTTATTGTGTTCAGTATTAGATAGTTGCTTAGTTATAGTCACTCATAGATCTTGTAAAGAGGGGGAGACATTTAATCTGTCACTAAGGTATTGCTTATTGAACACGTGATGTT
Source organism: Escarpia spicata (assembly GCA_963995525.1). Taxonomy (NCBI): domain Eukaryota; kingdom Metazoa; phylum Annelida; class Polychaeta; order Sabellida; family Siboglinidae; genus Escarpia; species Escarpia spicata. Next base: position 20,695,889 of record OZ023205.1, on the reverse strand, counting down.
CTTGGATTAAACGTTCTATGAGTTCACCCATACCATGTCTTGGTTTGTAATTACATTTATATCTTTTCATTCACCGTGGGTACTCTGTACACTGGCAGTTTTATGCTTCTCAGCTGGTAGTGTATAATTTGATAGTAAATCAAGTATACCTGGCAATTTTAAACTTCTGCAGTTTTATTTACCATCAAACTCTGTCAGTCTGTGGTGGGGGAATATAAGATCCCGCAGGGGGTAAATGTGTAACCTCTAGTGGACTCACTGATTTTAAACTGGAAATAGGATGGACACTACCTTAGGAGGATGGACACTACTTTAGGAGGATGGACACTACCTTAGGAGGATGGACACTACGTTAGAAGGATGGACACTACTTTAGGAGGATGGACACTACCTTAGGAGGATGGACACTACGTTAGGAGGGTGATCACTACTTTAGTAGTCTCATTATAAGGGGATTATTGGTTTGGTCGTTGCCATGGTGCTCTTCTTGTTCCCTGCTGTACAGGGGTGAGGGTCAGGTACAATATTGCCAAACCACTAGCTGTCGTTTTGCTTTCCAAAGTTTTCTATCCGTAGCTCCGTCTCTCCGTCTCTCCATCTCCACCCGTGTATTGTGGGTGAAATAAAATGTTACAGTGGTGCCACCTAGTGAGTGAAACATGTTAATACAAATTAACGATAACAGCCATTATGGATCATAGAAATCGCAAGTCGTGCACCACTTACTGGTGAGGGGGGAGTAACCAGTGCTAAACAATAATTATTTGTTTGGCTTTGCAAATGTATGAGACCATTAGCAGCTGCATGGAAACATCCTACAACCCACTGTGGTTCAGAGAGTCCCGGCCAAAGATCACATCTTAAGGTAGATATGATTATTTTTTAAGTTGTGCAAACACTTCAATTTTTTCTGCCCCAATGCATGAAATGGATCTTACTGAGTAAAATATATATTGAACTTTTTTCAGCCAGAGCCCCGATCATTGCTCACAATAGAATATGCTGAATGCAACAGTGAAAACATTATTTATATAGCATAGTTACTCCCCGAGATATCCAGTTTTCAAATGCAGAAATTGAAAGAAATTTTTTTGGGAGAAAATGGCAGTCAAAGATTGCATGACGGATTTGATTACATGATAGTGACATGCTTGATCCATCACTAAAACTCACTTAGAGGTACGTAATTGTCATAGAAATAAACATTTTTGATAGTGTGCATACAAAGGTATAATAATCTGGCAGAAAACCATTTAAAGTATTTTTTGTCAAAAAACACAATTTCAGCTGAGGTGTCTGGCCTTCAGTTCCAAAAGAAACAATGGCATGTGAGAATGGAAAGAGAGATGGAGGATGGTGTTGTGAGACCTGACTGCTGACAGTGGGATACAACACACATGCTGTCTGCTTAGAGTCACACTTGCACCTCTCTACTCCTAATGCCAGCTGTAGCACAGTCACACCACCACCCTAATCACTGCAGTGCAAAGATTGCTGATGACAATGATCTGATTAGGTCATCAGCTGTGGTCACTCATTGGGCACTGCCTCCAGGCTGGCTGCAATCAATGGGTGGGTTGTCTCAATTACTCAGTCTTTAATGGTGTGACACAACTCCCATCTGCATGCTAATCCACACCCACCAATCTGGCTCATTACCTTCTCTCTGTCATTGTCTGTCTGTCTCCCTCTTTTTCTGTCACTTTCTGTCTCTGTCTGTCTGTCTCCGTCCCTCTGTACCTCCCTCCCTCCCTTCCTCCCTGGAGGGTCTGTGGTGCCACCTGGGTGTGATGTAGCCAGAAACCATGTTTACTACAACAAGGTCATGTGGGCCAGACTGACCACAAGTGTGAGGGTCACTGGCCAGTGGTCACTAGCAGATATCAACATCCACAGGTGTGGATTCACCTGAGTGGCCCCAGTGACAGCAGGTGCACTGTCCACCAAGAGTGGCACATGAAACACTTGACACTAAGAGTGGCACATGAAACACTTGACATCAAGAGTGGCACATGAAACACTTCACACCAAGAGTGGCACATGAAACACATGTCACCAAGAGTGGCACACAAAACACTTGACACCAATAGTGGCACATGAAACACTTGACACCAAGAGTGGCACATGAAACACTTGACACAAAGAGTAGCACATGAAACACTTGACACCAAGAGTGGCACACAAAACACATGTCACCAAGAGTGGCACACAAAACACTTGACACCAATAGTGGCACATGAAACACTTGACACCAAGAGTGGCACATGAAACACTTGACACCAAGAGTGGCACATTAAACACTTTACATCAAGAGTGGCACATGAAACACATGTCACCAAGAGTGGCACATGAAACACATGTCACCAAGAGTGGCACACGAAACACAGTTCACCAAGAGTGGCACATGAAACACATGTCACCAAGATTCTTTGTCTTGGAGTCTGTTCAAAACCGGTGGCTACACATGTCAGATTAATTCTGATTTCAGACAAACCTACACATTAATATTATTCGAAAATATATTAATGTCAACCTCAGTTATAACTGTATCTTGAAGGAGATGTTTGCATGTGGAGATGTTTGTTGATGTTGATCTGAAGGAAGTTTGTGCCAATGACCTGGAAGAAATGTTTGCGATGACCTTAAATGAATATAGCAGCCTGGAAGGAAGCTGACTCTGTGTGTTGACACACCACAACAGATGTGTTGACACACCACAACAGATGTGTTGACACACCACAACAGATGTGTTGTTCTAACAACACACCTTGATTGGTTTTTTTTATTGTATTTTTACTGCATTTAATGCAAGATGACCTTTATCAACATACTGCAGGCACTGTATACTTGAAAATGCAGGTACACTTGTATAAAGTATGCATTGGAAATGTGTTTTCCAGTCTGCATAACTTGACATTTCTCATGAGACAACAAAGAACACAGTTTTATGAGCGGGATCAGCATAATATTATTTCCTCCGAATAGCCAAATTAGAGGTAGTACCAGCATATGAAATGACCTGGTCTAGCCAAAGACTTGTATTGATTAGTGATTCCTTGTTATTCTAAATGTATTATACATACATGCAAATGCCTTAGTACTATGAATTCTTGAATACCGGCGGCACTATCCAGCCGTGATGGATGTAAAGCAAAACTTATCCCGAGTATTGCGGCCTATAGCACATGGATACACAGAGAGACACGAATAATAAATTTATACCACAAATTATTTGTAGATATGCAGAAATTTTAAGAAAAAGAAGACTAACTGTCCAATTCTTTGTCTTCATTTTTCACTTTAGACGGAAACGCCTGTCACCGTCACAAATGATGCTGTATTCCTCAATGTCTCGAGATCTCCATATATATCTCCTTGTTCAGGGGGCTGTCTTCAACAACAACGACTTATATTAGTGGTTCTTAACCCCTGGGTCGTCACCCAAAATTGGGTCACTAAGCCATTTTGAGTGGGTCGCCTAGAGTTTCGAGGAATTACAATCTTTTCCTTGCATGATAGACAATCATTTATTTGCTAATGAGTAATGTCGTAGGAATTTAAAATGTTGTGTGACATAATGCCACTTGAATTTTAAATTCATGCCTACAACTGTATTAAGTAAATTAACGACTGCGTAATTTCCTTAAAAAATTTCCAGAATCGTACGGTTTTCCCGACCATGTCCACCATGTTTGTTTTCTATTTGTAAAGGATGTTCTCATCCTATGTCGTTATGACAATGAACTGTGCACACTTGTGATGCCACTGGATTCAGCAAGCACATTTTATCAATAGTCTCATTTAGTTATTTTATCATTTATCACAAGTTGACTTTTTGGAGGCATGGGTCGCCCAGCAAGTTCTGCGATTGAAGTTTGGGTCGCGACCAAAATAGGTTAAGAACCGCTGACATGTGTTGTCTTACTGTACAGTATAATTTAATTTGGCTAATTTAATTGGGTGATTTTGCCACAACCCATAATCTAATTTCCTTTCAAAAGACTGCACTGATGCAGTCTCAACCACAGACTGAGTGAGGCTGTTCCATGCATCTGTGCATCAGTGTAGGTGGTAAATTAGTTTTTTAATGTTTAATCAACATCGTTCTTTGAATATTTTTAGTTGGTGCTCTCTCGTATGTGAATCGTTGACCCTCAATGTCACAAACTATCCTTGGAGCAGTAGGCTAGTAGCATGGCCAGTCCACGAAGGTGGGGCACACCTATCCTTGGAGCAGTAGGCTAGTAGTATGGCCAGTCCACGAAGGTGGGGCACACCTATCCTTGGAGCAGTAGGCTGGTAGCATGGCCAATCCACGAAGGTGGGGCATACCTATCCTTGGAGCAGTAGGCTGGTAGCATGACCAATCCACGAAGGTGGGGCACACCTATCCTTGGAGCAGTAGGCTAGTAGCATGACCAGTCCACGAAGGTGGGGCACACCTATCCTTGGAGCAGTAGGCTAGTAGCATGGCCAGTAGCATGGCCAGTCCACGAAGGTGGGGCACACCTATCCTTGGCGCAGTAGGCTAGTAGCACGGTCAGTCCACGAAGGTGGGGCACACCTATCCTTGGAGCAGTAGGCCAGTAGCATGGCCAGTCCACGAAGGTGGGGCACACCTATCCAGATTGCATCTAGTTTTGTAACGTTACAGATTTTGAAAAAATCGAACTATTTCTAAGCATGTTGATATTGATGGATATATATTATGTACCCAGAAATATGTCACGCGTGCAATCCTGACTAGAATTCAAACAAGTTTAATAATAATATGATTGCATGCGTAATATTCCAAAATGCAATGTTCACATTTACCACATTATTTAAGCGATCATACTATCATGCAAATTAATTAATAACATTTTAATCAACTGATTTGGGGCACATAACATTTTGAAAATGCACATAGTTCTATCTCTGATGTGCCTAAAGGGCACACGCGCATGTCTTTTTCCAGATTAATCCCTGTGGCAGTGATCCATAAATCTAAAAAAACAACAGTGATCCTTGCTGGTGGCTTTGTCTGTGATCCTCGATGCATCCTGTGGTCTCTGCGCTGACATCATCATGACCACCTGCCTCCGAATCCGTTTGCTGCGCCCATTTCACTGCGTGATTTATAACTTGTGGCTATGATTGTGATTCGACTGGCAGTGAATCAAATACTGATGTTTGACAAGTGGTCACCGAAGCTGCCTGTTATTCTGCCCATGCCTTCCTTTCTGAAAGCTCACTATTCTTTTGTTTCGGGTAAAACATTGATCCGTGAATTACTTTGATTGCTTGCATTGTTCACTGAAGGGGACTGCTGGAGTAAAAATGGTCGTTGTTGTTTGAAATGTGGGCATTAACGGGGTCTCGTTGATTGTCTATTATGGTTGACGTGGCGGAATAATACTGTCTTAATTATGACTTAATGATGTCCTTTTTATTGCGTGTTAACGTGAGTCAGTCGGACCAGAATATAAATGTGTCTTATTAACGTGGTTTTTCTTTTATTGAGTATTGTGCTATTTGAATAGAAGAAGGAAATCAATATTTTTAATGAGGCCCTGTTGGTTTTAAAATGATATTTCCTTCACCCACGTACCAACCCTCTTTGTCTGTTGTTTGTTGTATTTCCTCAGAGATGCTGTTAACCAAGTTTCTTTTACTGATGATTTCTTTGAAAGGACATTTCATATCAAGAATAGAACAAATCTTATTACAGGGCAGGAAATTGATTCAAGTTCTCATCATTGGCAGCTATTTAAATGACCACCTGGTTATTTGAACAGCTGAATTACACAATACCAGTATGCTAGGTGAGGTAACTATTTTATATTAAACAATTACGTATTTCTAATTCACCTTCACCACCAAGTCGATGTAATGATCCAGTCACAGCAGAGATTGCCGTCTATGCTACCTGACTGTTTGGGTTCGACAGCAGAGCAGAGTGCAATGAACAAGGGACCTAGTGCTGCCACTTAGTGGCTGGGACAAGTATATTTTTGTTAACCAGAATGGCAGTGTTCTGCTCAAGGACGCGTTCTGTCTTGTCTGGTAGTCCAATATTTGTTGTCGCACAACTGCAGAATTAATCTTTGTGCTTGGCAAATCTTGTCTGAATTTTAATAATCAAGTACATACACAGTTTTTATTATATCAATCGCTATAAAGAACATTTACTGCCACATATAATTCACACGATTGTATAATTGAGATAGACACATAACTTGAAAGGCCATCATATATTTAAAAAAAATATTTGTCATAACTGCGGTGGCTCCTATGATAGCGACAATATTTTCTTAATTTAATTTGTTGTATGAATATTTGTTATATTTTGGAGTCAAAAATAAACTTCTTGTTCTTGTCAATTTGTTTAACCAACTTTTTGTGAATACCGCAAATGCATTAGATTAACTGATATGAATGTTCTATTACATCACGCTTCCCCTGTTGGCATGAGGTAATGTGTCATGTTGCTACATAACATAGCAGTTGTCCTCATAAACATGGTTAGCGTTGAATTTGTTTACAAGACATTTGATTATTGGATGCAGTTATCTGGCCCCTCACAGAACCACAAAGGAAGCTCAAGGAGATTTAAAGAGAGTGTTCTGGAAGCTTCGGTGCCATTGGAACAATAGACCAACAAAGAGAGAACTTCATGTGGTTGTAGACAAACACTCACACAGTGCCTCAACCTAGCTGGTCACTGCTAATGTCAAAGTGGGTAGCAAGAATTAACACTTACTTTCGAGCGTTTAGTGGAAACTTGCAACGTTTCGATCCACCACCTGTGGATCTTGATCACGCATTGCAAGTTTCTACTAAATGCTCCAAAGTACAGCTGTAAGTGTTAGTTCTTGCTGCCCATTCAACTCTTGGAGCCATGAACAATATTTTCCATAATGTTAAAGACTTTCCTTCCTATCTTAAAATGTTTGTTATTTCCTCATTGCACTTTTTGTACTACCAGTTGGTTGTACTACCAGTTGGTTGTACTACCAGTTGGTTGTACTACCAGTTGGTTGTTCTACCAGTTGGTTGTACTACCAGTTGGTTGTTCTACCAGTTGGTTGTACTACCAGTTGGTTGTACTACCAATTGGTTGTACTACCAGTTGGTTGTTCTACCAGTTGGTTGTACTACCAGTTGGTTGTACTACCAGTTGGTTGTACTACCAGTTGGTTGTACTACCAGTTGGTTGTATTACTTAACTGCTCCATCCACATTAGTCTCATACATGTTTTGTAAATTAGTACAACGAAATGAATAAATTTGTTTGGATCGTTGTCTGCACATTTCAGTTTGTCTGATTAAACCTGTCCTGTTTCCTCATTTGTGCATATTTGTCAAGATTGAAAAATGTGGCATATTTACAGGCTGGTTAATCATGTACAACATATAATCTAATCTATTTACCACACTGAGCACACATTAATTATTTATGATGCTCCTGGATGATATTGCTTGCCTTGGCCATACGTCTGCTGGTATAAACACGGGTTGTTTACCAAACAAAGTAAAGAGACAAGAAGTATTCGTAAGTGATTGCAGGTGAAAATAGACTGTGTGCCATCATACTTGGCAATTCTGGGCCTGTATGCGTGACTGCAAATCACCAATACTACTCGTACGAGAGAACATTAGATGTTGCATATCTAATGTTTACTGTTTCAGTTGCATGACAAAAATTGATGAACTGTTGGAGAATGTTGGCAGAGCATTGCATAAGATTTAATTCTCTTCCCGTTGATTCGCAGCCTGGAAATACAGAGGACTGTGCTGTCAAGCATCTCATAAGCTGCGTTCACACTTACACTTTAAAACGGTTTAGTTAAAACGTTTTAACTAATCCAGTCAGAAAACACACGTGTGAACGCGATTTAGCACTAAAACAGTTCAAGTTGCAAGTGTGAACACAAGCGGATTAGCTAAAACGTTTTAAGCACGTCACAGTCATGCGCATTTGATCTTGCGCCTCGTCGCTTCCTGTCTATAATGTAAACATAAACAACATTTTGGCGTAATCATGTCTTCGACTTAGATCGACGCTAAATCTAAAGAACCGCAAATGCGATGCGACAATTGGAATGATGGGGAAGTTCGGCTGTTACTGGAATTGTCGGGAGACGATCGGGTGTAGTCTGATTTAGAAGGAAATATAATTATATATCGGTGCATTGTCAATCGTCTGAACCGCGACTTGAGCGAGGGCGCCGAGGCGGGGTCAGGGGGACATCGTTAACAATGACAACTGCGTGGCAGTAATGGTATCGCTGGCCATTTTTTTATGCTAGCTTGCGCATGTGCGCATACCAACTTCCTCCTTAAAACGGTTTAGCTATTGCATATGTGAACGCTCACAATTTTCAAACATGAACCGGTTTAACTAATTATTCTGTAGGTGTGAATGCAGCTATACATTCACACCTACATCTGTCATGAGCATCTCATACATTCACACGTACATCTGTCATGAGCATCTCATACATTCACACGTACATCTGTCATGAGCATCTCATACATTCACACGTACATCTGTCATGAGCATCTCATACATTCACGTACATCTGTCATGAGCCAGTGAAACATGTGGTATCACTGTTGATGTCACAGTAAAAGTATCGGTTGAAGGTACAGGAAGTCTTGTCCCAGCAAATTAAAACTATCTCTTGTCTGTTAGCAGTCCCAGTGGTGGCACTATTTGTGTCATTATTCGTGTCACTATTTTGTCACTTCTCGTTGGTGTCACTTCATCACTGGTTTATTCCATGTGGTTTTAACAAAACAGTTAAATATAAGCCTTGCAAACATTTCTTTGTAAAGGTATTATGTGTGTTTAACTTTATTCTTCCTGATTTCTTTGTTATTGGGTCTGGTTTTATTCGTGGCCACGAGGAATAAGTCAGTACATGTGCTTTGTTTAATTTAACATGCATTTGTACTATAAATAAAGGGACATTTAATATTCTTAAATATTGGTAAATATTTGATAAGGTTATTACATCATTGTTTGGCTCTTAGATTCAGACAGGTAACTTAACTACATTATAAAAGTATATATGATATTAATTTTTGTTTGTTTAATTAGAATGATACAGTTTCCTTTCAAGCAATACACCATTTTGGGAGATTTAACATCTTTCCACAACACATTCGTTGTTCCAAACCTATCACGGTGCTCATTATTCATGCTCTGTCTTTCACAAGTATGTTCAATGTAACCCAGCGGTCTTTACCTTTTTGGGCTGCAACCCAAATTCTGGTTGTGGGACGTGCTTAGCAACACATGCTTTCAAACTGTTGCTTGATAAAATATATAATTATGAAATAAATAGACGTAACAGAAATTCTTTGTAAATGAGAACATTTATTAGACAGTTCTTGCTGAATATGTAGAAACCACCAAATCAACGCGTTTAATTGGTTTATTAACGTAGAAAGGATACCTCTTGCAAATTATTCAGAGGTACCATATCTACCGCTTTCATGGTAGAACTCATGTTTTTTCTTACTTGTTTGGGTAATCTCACGGTCTACCGCTTTAGTGCTGTAATCTGCCACCATACCGATAGTTCACGGTTGATCTCAGCCGCATGTTGGTGTGTCTTTCCATCTGCCCTTCCAGTGCCTCCCAGTCTTCGGAGCTGATGTCACAGGCCTTCATAAACTAGCAATTTCCTTATCAACATATTTAAGATAATTAGGTTTATTTAGGAGTCGAAGAAAATTTGGAATCATAATTAATAAAGATGTATTCGGAAAGTAATTGATTATGCAGGTTGCATATACAGGGCTGCCTACCATTACAGATTTTCCGTAATCATTACGGAAATTCACCTCGGATTACGGCATTACGGAAACTGCTGCCGTATTACAGGATACAAATATCCAACTACAGAAAATGAGACATGCTATATAATTGCTAAATCTATAAATAATGCTGCTGAGATGCCCTGAAGAAACAAATATTTTCACTTGTTACAATTTATCAACAAATATTTAGTCCACTACAAGTTCTACAAAGTCAGTACGATGACGTCACCCAATGCTGTGCCTGTGTACAATGTTACAACTTTGACTGCCACCAGCCTGCTGATGACTGCCTTGGTGGCACTGGCACATGGGCATATTATGTCTGCATTTGTTGGTCAACAGCAACAGCTGCTAAAAAATATCAGTGTCATTAATGCACGTCTGGACAATAATAAAATTTACAGGTGTAGAATTATATAATGAAAGAAATTAAGATGACATTAGGAAGAACCGTTAAATTACATTAAAATAGTTATGGTTTTCTGAAAGTTATTAATATAATTATAAAATGTCTTAGTCTTAAAAGAATATAAAATGAGTATTATAATTGTTACCATTGCAGTATAAAACTATCATATTTTATTCAAAGGTTTTTAATTGAATACAACAATTTAACTTTGTCATTGACTGTTAGTAATAATTATAATGTTTCCTGCTGTGTGTTGTAAATTTAGAAGTTTGTTGGATGATTATTGGCTATTCATTGGCGTTGTCTTTCTCTTAGTGATGTAAACACTTGGACAGGTCTGGCCATGCATGCACTTTGACAGCTGTAATTAACACAATGTGACTTATTAGATGTTACTAAACAAGCATCCCTTTGAAGTGCTAATGGAAGACCTTAACTGCTGACAGGAGTTACAGTGTAGCACACAATAATTATGTTGAAACAAAGTACATCTACTTTTGATGATTAAATTAGTAACTTCCTGGATTCCCAGGCACCATGAACAGGCTGGGCTTGTCACTGTATCTACTGCAGAGAAAGGTTTGATTGGCAACCTTGTGGACTGGGGGGGTGGGGTCATTACGGAAATCGTTTTTGTCAGGTAGGCAGCCATGATATGAATGATAATTAATGTTATGACGCACACTGCATATTGCAAACCGTGCGCACACACACCACACATACATGCTCGCACGCACACACGCCACAGACAACACCCCACTCCAACTCTCCACACATAAACGTACACATACGCACTGTGCTTTAGAAAGAATTCACAATGGATGTGTGACCGTTGGCAAAGGATCAATGCCCAGGCACTGAACACGTGGAGGGTCATTATGTGATGGTTACGGTTCTGTCTGCATCTGGTTATGTAGAATCTCATATATTATTGGTAGATTTATATACAATAAATGTACACCGAGCTGATCTGTGACAGATCAGTCTGGCCAACCATTGAATTTGAAGATAATAGTAGGAAGAATTTATTAATAAATTGTGTTGATTACAGAATTTCAAAATGTTTGTCATTAGTTTTCATATTCTGCAGTAGTTTAGTATTTTGTTGAACTTTCAATTTGACACCAGTTGTGTACATGATTGGACCAACTTCCAGGCACTTATATGGCTCATGGGTGAACAGATACAGCAGCGTGTGTAACTAGAATTAGGAATATTACTAAGCATTTGCTCTATTTTGAAGAGGTCAGAATTGTTTTGCTGGAAGACACCGATGTGGTGGTGCAAACATTAACAACTCAAATCAAACTGAGGCAACAGGTGCAGGAATAAGGTACTTTCTAACAGCACATATGAATGCTCTGTTGCTTCGTCCCTTGTGGTACACTTTTACTTTCTGTTTCAGAAATCCGTGAAATGGGCAGAGAAGATTGCTGCCGAATATACCTGGAGGAAAGACTTAAAGGTGTGTGCCTATTTCACAGAAGTCTCCCTTTACATGCTGCGCTGTAACAATAACTGTAATTATAATACGGGGGTAATACATTTGTATATAATAATTAATAATAATAAAATAAATTCTTCTGTGCCTAAATCCCCAAAATCAAGCCCAACACAAGATCCCCAACACAAGATCCCCAACACAAGATCCCCAACACAAGATCCCCAACACAAGATCAAAAAGGTTAGTCAATTTTGAAATTGGTGTTCTGCGTAAAGTTGTCAACAGATGGTTGGATTCGCCAGGATAGTGGGTCTAAGGAGGATATGCAGTGTTATAAAGTTAATTGTTGTAAAATCATAATGAATTTAAGTCACAGTACTAAAATAATAGCAAGTATATATTGAAATAGTATTCAACTGTATAGTATTCAACATCTCATACTTATCCCATTCAGCTGTGTTAACTGGTTTTAATAACATCCATCTAGAGCAAAAATCTAAGATGACAAATAGACAAGGAATCCTTTGGTTTATCCTGAGCTCAATGTTTGTTATTAATTATTTTAGTTGTAACCCGCCCTTGTGACAAATTTGGCAATTCATTTTGTTTATGAACTAATATATATATATACAGGGTGCGCGATACTTTTAGCCAGTTGGTAGTCCGTCGGACTGGCTCACTCACAAACAACTAGTCCTGACATTTTTTTACTAGTCCTTAAATGTACCCGGTAATTATATAGATATACATATATTATAATACACACACACATATATGCTCTATCACGTTGGCCTATCGTTTGACTAAAATTAGTTAGTGATTTTATTCGAGAAGATGACAAATCAGTTCTCTCTTCAAGTAACATTTATAGAAAGAATGATCATTGACATACATATACAGTTAACGGGTACGTTGATGCTTGTTAACAGCGTTCATCCACAATTAAATGTCCATCAATTTGTTAGCAATGCTTGTCCATGATTAAATGTGCATCAACTAGTTAGAAATGTTTGTCCACAATTAAAAGTCCATCAACTTGTTAGCAATGCTTGTCCATGATTAAAATTAATGTGCATAAATTCATTAGCAATGTTTGTCCACAATTAAATGTCCATCAATTTGTTAGCAATGCTTGTCCGTGATTAAATGTGTATCAACTAGTTAGAAATGTTTGTCCACAATTAAATGTCCATCAACTTGTTAGCAATGCTTGTCCACGATTAAAATTAATGTGCATAAACTTGTTAGCAATGTTTGTCAAAAATTAAATGTCCATCAACTTGTTAACAATGCTCGTCCATGATTAAATGTGCATCAACTAGTTAGCAATGTTTGTCCATAATTAAATGACCATCAACTTGTAGCAATAGTCCTCCACAATTAAATGTTCATCCGCTTGTTAGCAATGATAGTGTTTAATTAAGAAAATACGGTGATGCCGCAACAGTACACGTGCAAAGTCATCAGATGAGATGGGTGCAGTTTGGATCTGTTCACGTCGTTCATGGGTAGAGTCACTGCTGGACAAGACGATAGCAGTAGATGGACAGGCAGCCACAGTGTCGGACGGTGTGGGAGTGGAAGTGGGTGTAGAACTAGAAGGACCAGCAATGACTCCAGTGTCGGTCGACGTCGAAGGACCGGCAATGTCGGATGATTTCGATGTAGAATGACCGGCGATGACAATGTGACACAATGTCGGTTGTTGATGTTGCGTCATTCGCTTTAGTCTTAGACGACGATTTTGGCCTCAACTTTGCGCTAGATTTCCCCTTGTATGTGATGACATGTGTTCCAGTGCCTTTGTTGGAGTTTGTTTGCTTGCAAAAATAATCACCGATTCGCCCCTGCGACATGGTCGAACGATAATATGATAGAACGCGATGCTGTCTGCAAACCAAGTATTTTGATCATGTGGTTCCACACTCATGGTCGCTAGGAGGCACCACTTACTGACGTAAACAGCGGCCATTTTCAAGTCCCGTAATCCCGGTACCGGATGAGATGGTTAGATGCAAAATTTAGTCGAGTGACAAAATGTTATCTTATCGTTTTGCCTTATTTCATCACACCACTTCACTTTCACACACACAGTATACATTCTTTCACGTCATTATAGCTAGTCCGACGGGACTGTTCTTCTAAAACTGGACTAGTCCGAGCTCCGAAACTACTCGTCCGGGACGATCGGACCGGCCTTATTTCGCAGCCTGTATATATATATTAAAGCTCTGTGCAGTGCGGGTTGTGGCTCGCAGCCCACGGGTCCCTGCGGGCTGAATTTGTTTATTTGTTGCGGTGCGGGTTAAGTTTCAATTTGTGCAGGATGGGGAGAGGCAGGGCAGGCTGTGGGCCAGGTCACTGCGGGGCGGGACGGTCTGCAGGCTGGTCATTTCTACATGCTGGTTACTGCGGGCTGACTTTTGTAACTCATTAACACCTCATCAACAGCAGCCTTAAGTGAATGGTATGGTTAAATCAAATATCAAATAGCCATATTTGGTATAATTCAGCATGTTAATATTGTAAACAACAATGATTAATAATGAAGATGGTATATTTTAATTGATTCCATGTCAACTGTTGTGGGCTGCAGGGCGGGTGCAGACAGACTTTTGACTCAATACTGCGGGGCGGGTTTGCGGGCCAAGTTACTGCGGGGTGGGGTGGGCTGCAGGCCAGGATGTGGCAAAATATGTGGGGTGGGCCGCGGGGTGAGTTGTAATATGCGGTGTGGGCTGCGGGTCAAATGACATAGTTGCGGGGCGGATGCGGGCTCAGGCTTTAGTATATATATATTCATATATATATATATTCATATATATATATATATATAATATACATGTATTCAGGCTGCTGGCATTTACATGATCAGTAGGTAATGTGTTCCATTCACCTATTCCATTTGCCTAAATAAATAATAATTATATCTGATTTGTAAATACTTCACTAACTTTGTTCTCTAATTCTTCTTACTTTATTAATTGAAAACAAATGCTTGTGTCAGGATTTTCAAACCCACTCAGTATTCAGTATCTTAAAAAACTGTCCTTTTAATCTTGTAGTCTCTAGGTTTAAAAATCACTGTGGTCTGCATAAGAAAATCTACATGTGTGCATTACTGTTGCATTAACATATAATAGTCTGGTTTGTTAAGGCCAATTTTTGGGTCGAATCGTTACTTGCCGGATAAAAGCATGAAAATAGGACCATATATATAAAATTTCACGGCGAATCCGATTAGAGGGGGCTCCACATCAGATTTTGTGTTCTTGACCTTGATTTTCAAGGTCAAACATTACTGAACGTGAAATATATCTTTTTCAATACTGTTTTGTATATGTGTACGAATGTGTATGTATAATTATGTATGTGGGCATGTTTGTTTTTGTTTGCATGCATGCCGGATCCAAATCTGATGGGTTCTTGACCGTAAAAGTCATGGTTACATGTCAGTAACCTGGAAATGTCATTGTCAAATGGCAATGATGGGGGAATTTGTATTCTTCAGCATGGTGACTGTTTTTGTGCATATATGCAAGCTAAATTTATATACTGGTCTATTTTATTTTATTTCAAAGCCTACTTCTAACTAGGTAAAATGAATGAACGGGAATTAGTAGCGTCTACATGATGCTGAGCTACGATCAGCATGCACCTGGACAACATGAAGACATTGCTCCATGCAGCGTTGACGATATTCACACAAGGCGATTGGGCAGTGCCCAAATCGATTCGCCAGTTCCCAGCAATGCCCGTTGCCCAGGTGCACGAACAGGCAAATGAAGGTGTGTAGAGGAAAGGAGGCATCATCGGTCTCACTGAAAAGGCAGCAGCTCTTCAAAGATGGCTCCTCGCAGGACCATAGTTGGTACGACTCCTGCAAGAATTTGAAAAACAGATATCACCCGCAGCACAGACAACAACCAGCCAGATGCACCACGAAGAAACCTTGGCTACTCGGCGAAAGTGCCACGCCGATGTGTCTGCACTCGTCGGTGTCATTCGGCAACACAGAAATCCCTTCGAGCTTGAGTGCAGCAGTCTGGTTGTGCTCCACAGCCAAGAATCCATGGTGGAGACCATATGGAAGCTGAAGACTGTGGGCCAGGCACAATAAGAGGCATTCCGGTTGAATGTTTTACACGAAAGGAGCACACCGTTCAGCACCCTGATCAAGAGAAACGGCTTTCTCACTCTAAGAAAACCGAAGCTGGAGAAGAAGAGAGGTCCGCCCGCAACTGTCGAATATCAAGTCAGATGCATCACTGTTTGGCAAGTTGTACATTGCAAATCAAGTCCGCGATGGCGACCCTGCTGTGTTTATTTGCGCACGAGAACCAACCTTTCCCGCCCTCTCTATCACAATTTGGGGAAGTGAGGTTTGGTACAAAGTCGGACCTGCTGTCTTGTCTTGATGTTTGTTCTGGACCAACCGAGGCTCCTCCATTTGCAGACGCAAAGGGTTTTGACGGACCTGTCCGAACTCACATGTTGACCCCCACAGGCTGCGCAGTGTTCCAGGAATACGCCGAACAAGTGTTCATACCATTCATCAAGAGGGAACTTGAGTGTTGCGTTCCCACAAGGAGGCAGACACGCAAGTAGTGTACCACTCACTACATGCTCTTCAGCAAGGGGCGAAGACAGTCGTGGGGCGCACTGTAGACACGGATGTTGTCGTCATCTTTGTTGGGTTGTTCTTCTGTTCGACAACGACCGTCGGTAACTTCCAACTGTGGGTGGCATTCGGAAGAGGGTGAAATTTCAGAAACATTCACGTCAACACCGTTTCAGACAGCCTTGGAGAGCGGAAGGCTAAGGGACTCCTGATCTTCCATGCCATGACGGGCTGTGATGTAGTTTCAGCGATCCATGGCATGGGGAAAGGTCGCCTTGGAAAACTTGGTCCCTGGTGTGACAGAGGCATTTACAACCATAGCGAGGTTATCGTTTGTCAAATTAGCTGTGGCTAGTCCAGAATTTAAGTTGATAGAGAAGTTCGTCATCACAATGTATGACAAGTCAAGGGCAGCATCATCTGTTAATGAGGCAAGACGAGTACATTTCACGAAGAAAAACTGTGCCTTCGAGAAGTGACAAGTGATTAGCTGGCCTGCCGTGCACAGACCTTTGCACATGTTCCTGTGTCGAGAAGTGACAAGTGATTAGCTGGCCTGCCATGCATAGACCTTTGCACATGTTCCTGTGTCAAGAAGTGACAAGTGATTAGCTGGCCTGCCATGCACAGACCTTTGCACATGTTCCTGTGTCAAGAAGTGACAAGTGATTAGCTGGCCTGCTGTGCATGGACCCTTGCACATGTTCCTGTGTCGAGAAGTGACAAGTGATTAGCTGGCCTGCCGTGCACAGACCTTTGCACATGTTCCTGTGTCGAGAAGTGACAAGTGATTAGCTCGCCTGCCATGCACAGACCTTTGCACATGTTCCTGTGTCAAGAAGTGACAAGTGATTAGCTGGCCTGCCATGCACAGACCTTTGCACATGTTCCTGTGTCGAGAAGTGACAAGTGATTAGCTGGCCTGCTGTGCACGGACCCTTGCACATGTTCCTGTGTCGAGAAGTGACAAGTGATTAGCTGGCCTGCCGTGCACAGACCTTTGCACATGTTCCTGTGTCGAGAAGTGACAAGTGATTAGTTGGCCTGCCATGCACAGACCTTTGCACATGTTCCTGTGTCAAGAAGTGACAAGTGATTAGCTGGCCTGCCATGCACAGACCTTTGCACATGTTCCTGTGTCAAGAAGTGACAAGTGATTAGCTGGCCTGCCGTGCACAGATCCTTGCACATGTTCCTGTGTCGAGAAGTGACAAGTGATTAGCTGGCCTGCCATGCACAGACGTTTGCACATGTTCCTGTGTCAAGAAGTGACAAGTGATTAGCTGGCCTGCTGTGCACAGACCTTTGCACATGTTCGTGTGTCAAGAAGTGACAAGTGATTAGCTGGCCTGCCATGCACGGACCCTTGCACATGTTCCTGTGTCAAGAAGTGACAAGTGATTAGCTGGCCTGCTGTGCACAGACCTTTGCACATGTTCCTGTGTCAAGAAGTGACAAGTGATTAGCTGGCCTGCCGTGCACAGATCCTTGCACATGTTCCTGCGTCGAGAAGTGACAAGTGATTAGCTGGCCTGCCATGCACAGACGTTTGCACATGTTCCTGTGTCAAGAAGTGACAAGTGATTAGCTGGCCTGCTGTGCACAGACCTTTGCACATGTTCCTGTGTCAAGAAGTGACAAGTGATTAGCTGGCCTGCTGTGCACAGACCTTTGCACATGTTCCTGTGTCAAGAAGTGACAAGTGATTAGTTGGCCTGCCGTGCACAGATCCTTTCACATATTCCTGTGTCAAGAAGTGACAAGTAATTAGCTGGCCTGCTGTGCACAGACCTTTGCACATGTTCCTGTGTCAAGAAGTGACAAGTGAATAGCTGGCCTGCCATGCACAGACCTTTGCACATGTTCCTGTGTCAAGAAGTGACAAGTGATTAGCTGGCCTGCCGTGCACAGATCCTTGCACATGTTCCTGTGTCAAGAAGTGACAAGTAATTAGCTGGCCTGCTGTGCACAGACCTTTGCACATGTTCCTGTGTCAAGAAGTGACAAGTGAATAGCTGGCCTGCCATGCACAGACCTTTGCACATGTTCCTGTGTCAAGAAGTGACAAGTGATTAGCTGGCCTGCCGTGCACAGACGTTTGCACATATTCCTGTGTCAAGAAGTGGCAAGTGATTATTGTTGGCTTATGCGACGAAATAAAAATATAAAAACAATACTTACATACATATTTACTAATATAGTATAGCCACGCACAGCCGCGGAAATGTGTGTGTGCATTCATATATATATATATCTATATATATCATTATATTATAAATATGTATATTTTATAATATATATATATATATATCACTTTCAGTAATACTTGACCTTGACATTTAGGGTAAATAACATACATACATACACAGATATACTCACCTATATACATACTTACATACACACATGCATGCATAAGTACACGCATATATTCATATAAATAAAACTGGCGATTTGTTTGGTGAAAAAAATGTTACCTTGACATTCAAGGTCATGGACACACATAAATGCACACATACATGCATACATACAGAATTACACACATACAATGGTACATATATAGAAAAACAGATATGGTATTGAAAAATATGTATACCACGTTCAGTAACATTTGACCTAAAAAATTCAAGGTCAAAGACTAAAAATCTGACGTGGAGCTCCCTCTAATCGGAATCGTTGTGAAATTTTACATAAATGGTCCAATTTTCATGCTTTTATCCGGCAAATAACGATACTATTCCTTAGAGACCCTACTATAAATGAAAGTGTGAAACAACACACGCTGAAGCAGCATGCCTGGAAATACACTCCGTTGGGCAGACATTACTTCAACTGCTGTCTTCACTGAGTAGAAGGGTTCTACTTTAATATAGATCTTCCTCCCAGTCAGCCACTCATCCGGCAGTTATTTCAACAAGCAATAGGACAATGTAGATAGGACTGCCATATTATGAAGTCCATCAGTCTACACAGAGCAGGTGTTGGGGTGTCAATGTTCTGTGTCCTGACTCATTCCCAGATGGGAGCGCATGCTATGCAGTCTTATCTCATGATATATTAGATTAAGGATTGATCAGAGATGAAGCAGGATGGAATAATCATGTTTGCTAATGTCCCAAGACAGAAGCAAACAACTGAACAAGATAACAAAGGAAGATTAGATGCTGACAAAATTGACGTGTCCTGTAGTGTTGGGACAACATTGAGGGCAATGTCACCATCTTGTGTCTGTCATCTTATCCGGTCACTCCATCTCAATTGTCTGTCAAAGTCCTTCTGATGCCAGCATCTGCCTTTTCTGGGTCTCTTTCATATCCGTTGATCTTCTTCCATCATCTTCTGCCGTTCCTCTTGTGGCAGTTTCTCCTCCTTCGTTCTAGATGTAGGACCATTCTTTCCCAGGAGCAATATGATGTCTTCGGCTACATAAATCCATTAATCAAAGGAAGTCTTGCACATAATGTGTTCATTAAAGATCCGCCTATCTCATACGCTCGTTAAGTGGTTGAATTAAGTGATCTGTTGAACGGTTAATTAATTCAACATAGCTGCACAGCCGAACAATTTGCCAAGACTTCACTCACTTGGCTGGCCGGCTGTTGCTTAACGTGCACGAGTGCACATTTTAGAGTGTGCACGTGCACATCTTAAACATGCAAGAGTGCCTGTTTCATCTGCGTGCATCTGAGCAGATTATTCTCTCAGGAATTTTGCCAGTAATGGGAGGAAGGGACCAACATATAGAAACTGCAAGAGGATGGCGATCAATGCATTAGTTGAGCAGATGTGTAAAGAAGAGTGGGTGGGATTCGTAGATTTATGGAGGTACTTTGTTGGGAGGGAAGATATGTACATGAGAGATGGCCTCCATCTAAGTGGAAAGGGGGCAGCAGTTTTCTCGGAGAACTTGCTGCGATCTGTTGACAGCACAAATAAATCAGCAAAGAACAGTCTGGAAAACTATCTGAAGCTGGATATAAATGTGTTTGTTTAAACGCAAGGAGTATAGTAAACAAAAGAAATGAACTAAACATTATGGTAGAAGATATTGATCCTCACATAATAGGTATAACCGAATCACGGGCCACCACTAATATATCAGATTCCGAATTGGGACTAACATGCTATGTAATGTTCAGGAAAGACAGAATAGGAAGATGGGGAGGTGGAGTTATTTTATATGTTAATTTAAAGAATCTATCCAGGCTTATGAAATAACATTAGAAAGTGAAGCAGATTGCGAAGAAGCCGTTTGGTGTAACATAGTTACAGGAAACTCAACGTTAACGGTGGGGTTAGTTTATCGAAGTCCAAACATAAGTGTAGAAGAGAATGAAAAAGTACAAAACGCTATAAGGGAAGTTAGCAAACAGGACTGTATTATTTTTGGAGATTTTAACCGTGGTCATATACAATGGAAATCTCTACATAGTACGGGGAGTGAGGACCACAAGTTTTTAGTTTTAGTAGAAGACAGTTTTCTTTCTCAACATGTGTTACAGACCAACCAGGGGTGAGAATGTGTTTGACATAGTTTTGTCCTCACAGAATGAATTACTTGACATGTCAAATTATGCGAGCCACTGGGAAGTAGTGATCATAACCAGATACATTTTATCATCAAAGTAAAATCAGAAATAATAAAAAGCAGATCAAGAGAAATTTTTACAAAGGAAGATATAAGGTAATGAGGAAATATTTAGCAAAGATAGACTGGAACAACAGACTGAAGAATAAGTCAGCAACAGAATGCTGGAATATCTTAAAGAGTGAAATTAAGTGCATCGTTGATAAATTTGTTCCTTTAAAAAACCAATGGAAACGGTCCAGAAAGAAATACTTATCGAAAGAAGCCATTAGAAAAATTACGTACAAACAAACGATGTGGAAGTCATATAGACGTACTGGAAATAATAAAGACTACCGGTACAACATTTCTAAAGAAGCACTAAACCAAGCTACAACTGAAATTCGAAGAGAAGCTATGAACAAAAATTAGCTTGTAATATAAAACAAGACAGCAAGAGTTTTTATGCATATGTTCGGAGCAAACAGAAAGTTCAGGATAAGGTCGGTCCTCTAGAAGATAGTGCTGGAAATATAATATCAGAGGGATTCTTAATGGCAGAAGACCTGAATGAGTATTTTAGTTCAGTGTTTACCAGGGAAGATATTAGTTCACTGCCAGTACCAGAGGCTAAGTTCAAGGGGACAGAATCAGACTAATTAGGACAGTTAATTGTAACCTCGGAAATGGTAGCTAAGAAAATAAGGGCTGTGAAGGATAATAAATCACCTGGAGTGGATGGGATTCCGCCAAAACTACTATTGGAAATTGTAGAACAAATTAGCATACCGCTTGCAACAGTTTTCAATTTGTCATTAGAAGAGGGAGTGGTTCCTTTAGAATGGAAAGAAGCAAACATTATACCGTTATTTAAAAAAGGTTCCAGAAACAAGTTGGAGAACTACAGACCAGCGAGTTTAACATCAGTGATTTGCAAATTATTAGAAAGACTAATTAAAGATCACATGGTGGATTTTCTTGTTAAACATAACTTGATAAACCCATCTCAGCATGGGTTTTTAAAAGCGAGGTCATGCTTAACAAATATGTTACGTTTTTTGGAAGACATCACTAAGTGGGTAGACGAGGGATCACCAGTTGATATCATCTACTTAGATTTTCAGAAAGCTTTTGACAAAGTGCTACATCAAAGATTACTGCTTAAACTAAAGGCCCATGGCATAGGAAATGGTATCATAAACTGGATAGAAAAATGGCTGATTGACAGAAGACAATGTGTAGTAGTTGATGGGGAGGCTTCAAACTGGAAATCGGTATTGAGTGGGGTACCACAGGGATCAGTACTAAGACCTGTGTTATTCTTAATTTATATCAACGATTTGGGTGATGAAATATCAAGCAAGGTGTGGAAATTTGTGGATGATACAAAAGTGTTTAGAAGGATTAAACGTGATGAAGATAGACAGCATTTACAAGATGATCTTGACAGATTGATAAAATGGTCTGAAAAATGGCAAATGTTCAGTTTTGGGAAATGTAAATGCCTCCACACAGGACATGGGAACGAAGATGTACAATATACAATGGGAGGTTCTGTACTAAGTACTAGTGTAAAAGAAAAGGACTTAGGGTTAACCATTAGTGCTGATATGAAGGTTTCAGAGCAGTGCGGAATTGCAGCTTCAAAGGGAAATCAAATTCTTGGATTAATTAGGCAAAACATATCGTAAAAGGAAGAAGAGCTAATAATACCACTGTACAAAACAATAGTTAGGCCTCATTTAGAATATTGTATTCAAGCGTGGAGGCCATATCGCAGGAAGGACATAGATATGCTAGAAAGAATACACAGGAGAGCAACTAAAATGATACCAAAACTGAGGGATCTTAGTTACGAAATACGCCTAAAAAAATGTGGTTTAACAACACTAGAGACCAGGAGATTGAGAGGAGATCAGATAGAAGTGTTTAAAATATTGAATGGTTATGAAAATATTGATAGAAATGTTTTTTCTCAGTTAAGAAAGATAGAAGGACCAGAGGACATGAAGTTACATTAGTAAAGGACCAGTGTAGATTAGATATAAGAAAGTTCTCATTCTCACAAAGGACTGTAAATGAATGGAACAGATTATCTCCTGATTGTGTTGGTGCTAATGGCGTGAATATGTTTAAAAATAAAATCGATACACCTTAAAAGGGCGGGATACACGTAGATAAAAAGTACTGGACTCTCGATAAGCCAAAAGGCTTCCTTGTCCACCTGTGATCTAGAGTTAATTTTCTGGATGGCAATCTTGTTAAATATTGCCTTGTTGAATCTGGCCAAACCTGCAGGATGTTTAGATGAAACATTTTCTTTATCTTTCTGAAGTGAGAGTTCCCCATATTAACCTTTTAGATCCCAAGTCATTTTATGAAACACTCCAAATCCCCTCATCGTGCCCACATAATCACCAAGATACGGGACCACCTTGTTTTTTGCATTTAACTTGTTTGTACTTCGTTTCCTTTGCAAGTTGAGCTTATAAAGATAATTAAATTCTGCTAAATCTACTAATCAACTTTTAAGTTAAATGTGTAAAATGCAATACGCTGTGTCTGGATGGGTTTGCATAAAATACAATGCATATCTACACACACGCCAAATTTTTTGTCAGTTGATATTCTCAAATAGTGCTCAATCAAAAACTTCGAATACAAAGCCATATCTCAAACACTTACACTACACTAAGGAATCTAGTGACACAAGTTACACAAGTGTCCAGAAGGTGATGCCACCTCCATGCGTCGTCAAACCTAAACAATGCTTTCAGACACTTGAGGAAGCAGATGTTTGGCAACTTTGGCAAGGACACCATCTTGTGTCTGTCATCGTATCCAGTCTCTCCATCTCGGTTGTCTATCGACCTCCTTCTGATGCCAGAAGCTGCCTTTTCTGGGTCTCTTTCATATCCGTTGATCTTCTTCCATCATGTATGCATGTATTATTTATCTGCTGTTTTTATCGAATGGTTTTGTGGTTTTATGTACATATTGCAGTCACGTCTGTTCTCACCCAAGACAAATTTCTCAACTCCATAGTTGAGAGACAATAAAGCATTTTGTTATTGTATGTTAACTTTCGGACGTTCATGTTGTAATGGGTCAAGGGTCAATCTCATGGTTATAAGACACAACACAAAATATGGATTTACATCTGGTCTATGAAATGTTCTCTTCCCTTAGGCTGTGACCATCACATACCATTCGTATTCAGTCACAGTAATACAAAGTTGCCTGTTAGCATTCTAAGTCAGCACGATAATCAACCATGCTCAGAAAATAAGCAACATTTTGGGAAAACTACATTGCTGTGTGATACAAGACAAACATGCTGTCAATTCCAGCGTGTTGCACGTCAGTGTTCTGGTTCATCCATAATTAAGTAACAATTTATAGGGGCGACAATTGGCCACATGGGTTGGTTTCCAGTGGATGCAATAAACACAAAATTTGTCAATACTTGGTATATAAATACATAGGAGTTATGTGCACATAATTGCTGCATCATATGTTTAATTTCACACAGTTAAAATGATAATTGCAATCAATGTTTTGGTCATAAACGGATGACATTCCAGTAGCACAATCAATTAAACTCCTGCATGAAACACTTGTTCAGTTCAACTCTGAATGAAACACTTGTTCAGTTCAACTCTGCATGAAGCACTTGTTCAGTTCAACTCTGCATGAAACAATTGTTCAGTTCAACTCTGCATGAAGCACTTGTTCAGTTCAACTCTGCATGAAGCACTTGTTCAGTTCAACTCTGCATGAAGCACTTGTTCAGTTCAACTCTGCATGAAGCACTTGTGCTGAGTTTCTGATACTAACTGAACTATATCTAAACTCCATTTTGTGGTGTTTACCCCTGTCCCCTCATCATCCCACAGGGATCATTCATGCCAAGTTCAGATGTAATTTGTCCAACAAGTTTGTCCAGTGACCAGGTAAAGATGCATAAAACCAGTAGCTGAGCAGTTATTTCCCACGGTATCTTTCAGCTGGGGGAAGTGGAGTATATCCACGCCAAGCGGATCAACATCAGTGGTCCAGATTACCAGTACAGCGAGAAGTTCCGGCAGAAGGTTGGATTCAATGCATCCAGCATCCACATTCCGGTGGAGATCTACGAGGGAGGTGAGTCACTGTCAGACATTACAATAATACATGTGCATTACATTGAGCTTTTACTTGAAACATTAGCCATCAATGTGCTTCACAATGCCTAATAATAAAAATAGGAATTGGCAGCAAAATAAGTTATTTTTCAGAGTTTTCTGAGTCATTGTTAATGTAATGTTGCACCCTTCTGTGTTTATATAATGTTCCATTTAATCAATTTTGTTGATGATTGGTTAGTTCATGCTTTTGATCAATTACTCGATCTCAAACACATTTTGCAAAAAAGACATTGTTGTTCAACTGTTGCGGCATGTTTGGAAACCTCATATTATGGAAAGATGTATGGATTCTTTAGCGGTGACACCCCTTTCCCCAATGAGTGGGGTGACTGTGAGTCTCGCGAGATGTGAGACTTAGTACTGAGAACTGTAATTGACATGGTTGTAGATGCTATGGTATTAATAAAGAAAATATAGTAAATAGTATGTTTACTACATGTATAATGACATGCATTGTCTGCCAGCAGCAGGGTGTAAAGTAAGAAGGCTGTCTGCCCAGTAAAGAGTTAAGACTGCCATTGTCTGCCAGCAGCAGGGTGTAAAGTAAGAAGACTGTCTGCCCAGTAAAGAGTTAAGACTGCCATTGTCTGCCAGCAGCAGGGTGTAAAGTAAGAAGGCTGTCTGCCCAGTAAAGAGTTAAGACTGCCATTGTCTGCCAGCAGCAGGGTGTAAAGTAAGAAGACTGTCCGCCCAGTAAAGAGTTAAGACTGCCATTGTCTGCCAGCAGCAGGGTGTAAAGTAAGAAGGCTGTCCGCCCAGTAAAGAGTTAAGACTGCCATTGTCTGCCAGCAGCAGGGTGTAAAGTAAGAAGGCTGTCTGCCCAGTAAAGAGTTAAGAGTGCCATTGTCTGCCAGCAGCAGGGTGTAAAGTAAGAAGGCTGTCCGCCCAGTAAAGAGTTAAGACTGCCATTGTCTGCCAGCAGCAGGGTGTAAAGTAAGAAGGCTGTCTGCCCAGTAAAGAGTTAAGACTGCCATTGTCTGCCAGCAGCAGGGTGTAAAGTAAGAAGGCTGTCTGCCCAGTAAAGAGTTAAGACTGCCATTGTCTGCCAGCAGCAGGGTGTAAAGTAAGAAGGCTGTCCGCCCAGTAAAGAGTTAAGACTGCCATTGTATGTTGCAGACATTGACATCCAGAACGGCCTGGCATGGTCGAATGGACTGTTTGACGTATGGAAGAAGAACAGAGAGGAAGACCCCGACCTGCTATGGCAGTACTTCGGCAGTCAGACAGGCATCCTACGCATCTACCCAGGTCTGTCTACGCCCAACATCATGGCCTCGGCAACAGGACTGGTTATCAATGGATGTCAGTGTCACACTTTTTGTAAAATTAATATAGCTGCATTACATTGCTAGGACAGTATGACATCTGCTAGATCAAACATACCCTCGTGTAATTCTCTCTTAACCAACTTTATGTTTTTGTCATAACAAACATTTCGGGCCTATATTTCAACAAAAAATACAACAAAATATACAACAGAATGTCTGAGTGCTCCACATGTTCACTATCTGTTTTTGATGGCTTGACAGACCTTGCTGCTAGGCAACAAGTCAATTGATACAATCTTGTTGCTAGATGTGACCTGTTGACATGTTGATGGTTGTATCATCACCTCTCAGTGCCAGTCATGTGACATGGTGACATGTTGATGGTTGTACCATCACCTCTCAGTGCCAGTCATGTGACATGGTGACATGTTGATGGTTGTACCATCACCTCTTAGTGCCAGTCATGTAACATGTTCTGTTTGCAGCGAGCGAGTGGAAGATCACTGGGGTTGACCTGTATGACGTCAGGAGACGGCCGTGGTGGGTGGCTCATGTCATTGTCATCATTGTCAACACTAGCGAGACTCAGAGTAATTATTGTCATTTGGGTCCCATGGTCATTTATCACCTCCAGTTATGTTATTCTCTGTCATTTATAACCTTCTGTAATTTGTGTCATCTTCTGGCATTTGTCGCTTTATTTATTTTTTCTCATGTGTCATGTTATGTGACTTTCTGTCGTTTATATCATCTTGTGTCATTTACATAATTTTCTGTCATTTGTGAAATCTTCTATCATTTATTTTCTTCCATCATGGAGTTGACAATGCAGTATGATAGATTGTTGTGTGGACATATGAAACCATGACATAGACAATTGTGAAATTCATGCAAATGTAATCTGTGGTTAAACTAGTTATGAATTAGAAATTGCTAGCGTGGAGCAGCACACCATTTCTTTGGTGCCGTCTGATGTACTGAGGCAGGAGAAAGCGAGGAGAAAGGCCCTCTGAAATCATCGCCAGTTGGCTCAAGTAAGCAATTAAACATAGAAAGAGACAGATGCAAAAATAAAGACTTCCAATGCTCCGGAGTTAGTGTTTACTACAACATGCCAGTGTTGTGTTGCAGGTACACGCAGGGCGCCAGTTCCCCCAAGAATATGTTCATTCTCATTGACACGTAAGTCATTCCTTGTGTCTATATGGCACACTACGCACTTGTATTGGTGTCATTCCTCGTGTCTATACGGCACACTACACACTTGTATGGGCGTCATTTCTCGTGTCTATACGGCACACTACACACTTGTATTGGCATCATTCCTCGTGTCTATACGGCACACTACACACTTGTATAGGCGTCATTCCTCGTGTCTATACGGCACACTACACACTTGTATAGGCGTCATTCCTCGTGTCTATACGGCACAGTACACACTTGTATAGGCGTCATTCCTCGTGTCTATACGGCACAGTACACACTTGTATAGGCGTCATTCCTCGTGTCTATATGCCATGCTACACACTTGTATTGGCGTCATTCCACATGTCTGTACGACACACTACACACTTGTATTGGCGTCATTCCTCGTGTCTATACGGCACACTACACACTTGTATTGGCATCATTCCTCGTGTCTATACGGCACACTACACACTTGTATTGGCGTCATTCCTCGTTTCTATACGACACACTTGTATTGGCGTCATTCCTCGTGTCTATACGCCATTCTACACACTTGTATTGGCGTCATTCCTCGTGTCTATACTGCACACTACACACTTGTATTGGCATCATTCCTCATGTCTATACGGCACACTATACACTTGTATTGGCATCATTCCTCGTGTTTATACGGCACACTACACACTTGTATTGGCAACATTCCTCGTGTCTATACGGCACACTACACACTTGTATTGTTGTGGTAACAGTGGTGATGATGGTCATTATAAAGTTTTTATATTTTAACCAGGAAGCTTTAATAATAGTTATATATTATGATAGTGTTAAGCCCAGGATACACTGACACGTTTTTGGCCAGCCTGACCTGACCAGTCGATGCAGGTTTAGTAGGGTTGTTGTCAGTCAGATAGCTTATCCCTACTTTCAGCTGAGACCGCAGAGAGTTGGTATTAATTGGGTCTTGTCGAAAATTGTCAAGCAATATTGAAAAAATTAATGCTGTTTATCTAGCTCAGTCGGGCTCAATCTTGTCGGCGTTGCCAGTGTGCCCAGTTGGTGGTAGTTGTTCCTGGTCGGTGACATGGCAGTCAATAAGGGGCCTTTAAGAACTTTGTATATCTTTTGAGTAAATGCTTCCACCTCCAGTTAGGTCAGTGACCTTGAACTGACCCTGCCACATTCTCTAACCACAGGAGTGGCAGCACCCACGGTCAAGCTTTGACCCTCATCAAACACTCGGTCAAGTCTCTGCTGGATACACTTGGAGAGAACGACTTTGTCAATGTCGCCGGGGTAAGTCTTCAGTGTCATCACAGGTGCATCATGGGTAAGCTGATGCAGTGGCATATCTAAGGGTTATTGGGCCACGGCCCACTCTGGCAATTTTATAATTTTCCAATATTACCCGACACAATGTACTAGGATAGAACACTCATGAGACTAAGTCTGGCTCTCTTTCTGAGATACTAGATACATCACTGGGATGATGTTTGATGAAGTGAAATGGCAAATGATACAGGTTCATTAATCAGTTAAAAGTATTTTGATAGAAACCTGCTTTGAGAAGTGTGGGGAAGTGAGATTACAAATGTGATATTGGTGATTCTTGCCTCTTTACATCAAATTTGAAAAGAAGGTAGTTTCTAGAAACATTAACTTAGCACGGCTTCTAATATTTTGTAATAGTTTTACCACATAAGAGCTACATTTCTAAATATTAGCAAAGAATTACAATATTTTATTTGCAAAAAAATGTATTAGTTCTGCCCTATGTTCGAATACGACCTATACATGTAGCTGTCATAGTCCTAGCGCAAGGATGCTTTTGGGTTGTTTTAGTTTGCAGACAAGGCAAAGATTGTGGCCTGCTTTGATCGGTTTGTGCAGGCAAACTTCAGAAATAAACAGGTGAGTGAAATGTGAACATGCTCAAAGCATAACTGTTTCTGGATGGTCTACAGTCATTGGGCTCGCTAGGGGGCAGTCGCACCAGCTTGCAATGCCTCCAAATACCCTAATCAATAGATAGGGGGTGGGATGGTTTGCTTGTCACCAAGTGACATGTGTTTGGTAATGGTCTCGTAACTTTGCAATCCAACAAATGTAATGCATATTGGTTTGGTGAGAATGTGTTCGACATAGTTTTGTCTTCACAGAATGAATTAGTTGACAATGTCAAGATATGTGAGCCACTGGGGAGTAGTGATCACAACCAGATACATTTTACCATCAAAGTAAAAGTAAAATCAGAAAGGAATAGTAAAAAGCAGTATAAATTTCCACAAAGGAAGGTATAAAGACATGAGGAAATATTTAGCAAAGATAGACTGGAATAAGACACTAAAAAAAGATACACTTATCGAAAGAAGCCATTAGAAAAATTAAGTGGAATGGAATGATGTGGAAGTCATATAGATGTACTGGAAATGATGAAGAATACAACATTTATAAAGAAGCACTTAACCAAGATACAGCTGAAATTAGAAATTCAAAGAGAAGCTGTGAATAACAATTAGCTAGTAATATAAAACATGACAGCAAGAGTTTTTATGCATATGTTCGAAGCAAACAGAAAGTTCAAGATAAGGTCGGTCCTCTAGAAGGTAGTGCTGGAAATATAATATCAGAGGGATTCTTAATGGCAGAAGACCTGAATGAGTATTTTAGATCAGTGTTTACCAGGGAAGATATTAGTTCACTGCCAGTTCCAGAGGTTAAGTTCAAGGGGGCAGAATCAGACTATTTAGGACAGTTAATTGTAACCCCGGAAATGGTAGCTAAGAAAATAAAGGCTGTGAAGGATAATAAATCACCTGGAGTGGGTGGGATTCCGCCCAAACGTACTATTGGAAATTGTAGAACAAATTAACGTACCGCTTGCAACAGTTTTAAATTTGTCATTAGAAGAGGGAGTGATTCCTTTAGAATGGAAAGAGGCAAACATTATACCGTTATTTAAAAAAGGTTCGAGAAACAAGTCGGAGAACTATAGACCAGTGAGTTTAACATCAGTGATTTGCAAATTATTAGAAAGACTAATTAAAGATCACATGGTGGATTTTCTTGTTAAACATAAACATCTCAACATGGGTTTTTTGAATATCACGAATAAAAAACATGAAAAATTATTAAAGTTATTTGTATTCATGTTTTGTCAGTCATATTTGATGTGGTGATATTTGTTTCAGGTTTTGGTTGACAGTGTGTTCAAATTGGTGGCGAAAGGAATGGCAAGCTATGCAAAGGGTTTTAAGTTTGCTTTCGAGCAATTCAAAAAGGTAATTGTACAAAGAAAGTGTTTTGTTGATATCTCGCATGATGGAGCATAACGATTTGCACCATTAGGAATCTTAGAAAAATACCAAAATAGGATTTCTAAATATGAGGAGATATCAAAATTTCAGTAAATTTGCCAACAATCTTGTATTTTATATGTTCTGTTTAGTTATCGAATGACAAGACTCTTCTTTGTCAAAAAATAGACAGGAATTGTCAGAACTTCCTTTTCTCATCAAGCTAACTAATAATGGTACCATTAATTATTATAATTTCAATTTAGTACACATGTAACTGTCACGTTTTGGTGTCCTTCTTTTATGACAATTTCAGTTTAATTTCTTCATTACAAAATAATATTGTTTTGATGTGCACAATATTTACCATGTATAACTGTTGTGTTGTCAGTTTGAGGAGTACGAGATGGGCCCCGAGGGCGAGGGCGCCAAATGTAACCCTATCATCATGTTCCTGACGGACGGAGGCACTGAGATGCCCGAGGAAGTCTTCAATACGTACAACTGGCCAGACATGAAGGTCAGTGGCTACTTGTGATCACTGGACAGAGCAGGACAACATGAAAACAGTGTTTTACTTGGCCCAGGTCGACTTAGCGTCTGACATCGACCAGTGGTTGGCGAGTAGAACCTGTTACCCATGTATACATGTTCCTGCTGAGTAATCTAAGCTGAATGAGAATTAGTCAACATAGCGGCGGCAAACGTTACATGTCAGATGCACACATTGACGTTATAGTCAAAACTATCACACAGAGTTCCCTATCAATACAGTGTAATGATGGTCGGTTTATTAGTGGCTAATTAATTTATTCCACGTTGCTTCAGTTCACTCGGCTCTATAAATGAGTACCTGGCTATACACAGTGGTGGATATTTGTGTACGAATAGTCTT
This sequence comes from Escarpia spicata, assembly GCA_963995525.1. Lineage (NCBI taxonomy): Eukaryota > Metazoa > Annelida > Polychaeta > Sabellida > Siboglinidae > Escarpia > Escarpia spicata. The sequence continues at coordinate 20,664,210 of OZ023205.1, read as the reverse complement.
CATACAGTCATTGCAGTATTGCTGGATGCATTCCAGAGAAGTCGAGGTGGTGTTCGATTGAACATGTGTGCAGGGAGTAAAGTGTAAAGTGTTTTGAGCAGTCCCAAGGACTGGATACTGCGCTGTATAAGAAACTACCTTTACCTTTACTTTACTGCTGTAGATCCGCATCTTCTCCTACGCTGTTGGTCCCATTGCCAACCCAGTGGCCGCCGTCAAGTGGATCGCTTGTGCCAATCGAGGTAAACTATCTCAGGAAACCATGATCAGCTAGCTGCCTTACCTGTCACATGCACGGGCCCAGTCTGTCTCTTGTATTAGGTGTAACTGATAATTGAGATTCTAGATTAGTCTTGGCTCACTATGTGGTTAGTCTATGCGACATTTCACCAACATCCGTATGATCCTATAAGCCCACTTTGGCTCTTTAAACCTTCTCTACAGTCATCCTATGAACTGAATACTCAACACCTGGGTGCGCCACTGGGCCACTTGCCGGTGTGACACAGAAACAGTGTCCTCTGTCATATGGCAGTGTCTTTTTGCATTGTGAAAAAGCTTGTTAGATGTAAAAACAGATTCTCTTTAATGATGGAATTCCCTATAGCTCAGTATCTTGTGTGGAGCGCAGTGGTGCAGTGGTAAGAGCTTCGGACTCTTGACTGAGAGAACCTGGGTTCAAATCGGGTGTCGAATCGTGGGCAAGTTCGTTTCACTCAGCTGTATGAATGAGTACCTGGCTATAGGCAGTGGTAGATATTTTGGTACAAAGTCTTTGTGCAGTCATTGCAGCGTGGCTGGATGCTTCCCAGAGAAGTCAAGATGGTGTTTGATTGAACAGGTCTGCCTGGGAGTAAAATCTAAAGCACTTTGAACAGTCCTGAGGACTGGATACTGCGATATATAGGAACTTGCCTTTACTTTATCGTAATGAAATGGTCCCCTGGTCTGGTCTCATCAATGTGTACAAACATTTTAGCTGATGTCACAATTCTATACTCATTCCCACAGAGGATGATAAAAGGACTGGAATAAATTGTCTAATGAATGTGTTCAAATTACCAGTATGAATATGTTTTAAAATAAAATTGACAGATATCTGAATAGGGTGGGCTAAACATAGATTACCACTTCTTGGAATATTAACAAAGACATCCTTTGATGGCAATCTTGTTTTAATCTTATTAAAAATCTTGTTAAACATTTTGTAGAACTTTGTTTATTTGTGACACTGTCTGTTTGTGACACTTTGTCTATTTGTGACACTGCAATCATGTCACATATTTTGCTTTAATACATAATTATGACAGTGATAAGTAGATGTATATATTGATGCAGAACTGTTTTCGTTGTCAGGATACTTCTACAAGATTCCTGCAATGGGCGCCATCAGATCGACCGTCCAGGTGAGTCGATATGACAGGTGTCTACTAAGTTTCTATTAGAATTTGACTTTCACAGTAGCCGCCCCCTTTGTAAGCCATGGTGTGTTAGAATATTGCTATGTTACAGATACACCGTAATAATTAACAAGTTACTGTTAAGTTTTTCACTTTGTATTTATTACTGTTAAATATTTATATGTATTTACAGTGTGTTTATGTCACAGTTCTGTTGAAATCGTAGAGTATTCAAAGACATGTTCATTGTTGTTGGTAAATGGATGAGTCATTTGATAGATGTTGTTTCACATTTGAATTATTGTTTCATATTATATTGTTTTGTTTGGTGTTTATCTGATAAAGTTGTGACAGTTGTCAGGTAATCTCCATTTATCATTCATATTTATGTGAATATGTCAAATGTCACTTTCTGTAACCAGCTTAAACGTTGTGCAGTAAACTAGAAACAGAGTGTTGTGTCACTGTTATAAGTGACGTGGAGGCGTGTCATGTCACTTTCAGCATTGTGTCAGTCATGGTGTAACCCAGTGACATGGCTATATACTGTGTAACCATCTTACAGTGCCATGTCAGTCATCATATAAACCAATGTCAGTGACATGGCTGAGTTGTGTCTCACAACCGTCACAGTTGTATGGTATGCCTGTGTCACTAGCATCACACTGCTGTGAAACTATCTCTGACAGCCACTTTGGACTTGTGACACATGTTACATGTTGGTGACATAAAAGCTGTCCGTCACTGACATACAGGTGCTTTGCGTCACTGTCTTTCAGCTCCACGTCAAGTTTGTGGCAAACCCTCTTGCCAGGTTGAATGCTCGCTGGCTTAGATGGAGTAACATCTACCTTGACTTCCAGGTAGAACCCCGCCAAGTCAAATACTAACTAATTCATAACGAGGGTTGTGCAGTGGTTTCCATGGTAACACAAAATCTCATTCACCTGACAGATGATGTAGCAATGTCTAACACACACTTCTGTAGAGATATATACTTTAGATATAACATGGTTGTAGGGGTCAGGGTTACTAAATAACCCCCACTGTATCTGTTGGTTCAACAAGATACAATCATATTTCACTACGAACATAAAAGTTAGATATCTTGATCTTGTTTTTGTTGTATTTATCAGCAACTTGGACTACAGGTAGTTCCCCAATCAGTGACTACCTTTGTTATGTTCTTGAGAAGAAAATTATGTGTTTCCAAGAAGTAAATTTGTTAGGATAATGACCTCTACAGAAGAATTAACTTGCCAACTATGTGGAAAGCTGAGTGTATATTTTAGATCTAAACTAACAACACTGATTTATGCACATCGATATAACTCAGCGGTATTTAACCAGGGGGTAATTACCCGTCGGGGGTAATTCGGGCATTTTCGAGGGATAAAACAATCTTTTCAAAGTATGGATTTTTCAACAATTATCACCTTAGGACACAACCGAGAAAACTGGATATCTGAGACGGGCGAGGTCACTTTTGGATCGGGCCATTTTAGTTGCAGACGTATTAGTAAACCCCTGGATGCTTCGCACTTCTTGAGTGAATCAACGTATGTTGTATATTGTTGTGCACAACTGTTTGTACCTGAAAGGTGACTCTGCAGAAAGAGAACTGTCAGTTCTCTAAACTGTTAACCATTGAGTGTCATGAACCCCATTATCAGTGAGATCAATCAGCTCAAAAAGGCTCTGTTACCCCTTGAGCGTTGGCTCGCTCAAGGGGTAACAGAGTCAAAAAGGTTAACTACCACTGATATAAATAATCAATTACTGGTGCAGCTGACAATTTTTTTTATCCATTTTGATAATGCTGCATTCCGTTTTCAGCATCATATAGAATCGGTCCACAATGTCATGATTTCTTATGTTCACCCTGGTGGATACATCTGAATTAAAAGACAGATGAACTTTGACCCATTTTATGTGTGAACCAATGAAATTTCCTGCTATGATTGACCTCATCGGCTTGCAGACTCTCACTGGACCAGCAGTCAGTTAATGTAATCATAAATACATAAATAGCTATGAATACAATATTTCATATTTGTTGACACTTTGAATACACATGCCACACACGCACACACACGCACACGCACACCCACTTACACACACGCATGCACGCACGCACACTAAAGTACCACTCATTTATATTTACAAAATGTATAATAGTTATTTTTATAAAAAAAGTTCACTCATTCCACTCTGAGTAACATAATTTGCTACACATACTAGTTACGTAAGATGTATTTTACGGGTTATCCACCAGGGGTTGTAGATGGAGCCACCAGGACTGGAGGAGGAGGCAAACAATTCCACTGGTTCTACGCAAGTGTGTCATTTTACAATACATGTACTTGTCTATTTATGCACTTCGCAGCGATACCAAAAACTCTTAGGCTCTGGCTTGGTGGGCGGACAAAGCAAAGAGTTCCTTTGGACGAACATTTACGAAGACTTCTGGGTAAAGATTTGCTCGAGCCTTGCGCGTCTGTGGTTCGTCCCATTCTGTTAGGTTCTTAACAACGATGTCATGTCGGAATGTTGCAGTCTCCGCATTCAATATTAGCTACTAAATTGACGTTATTTTTATGGTTTCACGTTCATATAATTTGTTGTATTCATGAGGGTAGCTAGAGTAGGATTTATTTTACCTGTTTTTGTCTCTTCTTTCAATAGATGTTTTTGATATTGTGCATATTAGAAATTAGATGAAGTGACTTTTCACTAATAAAATGACTAACAAACTATTAATTGTTTGTAAGACAACATCATTAGGTTTATTGTCAACATTTTTGGATATCATTAATAGAACCGCATTCAGTTCAAAGAGCTGTGAAAATATGATTGAAATTATTTAACATCTCAACTTTCGCATATTACCGGTATACATACTATAATTGCATCTGTACATTAAAGTAATAATTTTTATCTAGTATACATAAACCTCAAATAGTTGATCATATCATTATAGACAGAATATTTTTTCTCAAGAAAACATACTCGTTTTTTTGTCAAGCAAGAAAATGTCTTGATTGCACATTTTACTTTTCTCTACTGATTATGTGTGGTCTACTTATTTACTAATAGTCGTGTGTGTTAAACAGTAATCACATAATTAATTACTAACCGAGTGATACTTTTAATTAACACCCAACAGTATCCATGTGGAGGATTAGATTAAATCAAGTTATTTCTTTCACTTTTAAACTGTCTTTAATATTCAGCTGCAGATATTTTATTCACATCGGTTCTTGTGGCCATTTGTGGTAATCAGAATACTAAATTGATTTAATGAACTCAAAACTGTAATTTAACAATGTTATAAATAGCTTATATACTTATGAAAAACAGTCAAAAAAATGTCACTAATATCATTATCGTAAACAAGATCTACTTCCATCTGTCATAACAAAGGGGTTATCACAAATTTACAATATTGAAAAAATACAAACATTTCGGGGGCCACCAAAAACTAACAAAATTAGGGTTTTTGAAAAACTGATATTTGCATCTTAACTCTTTAGGGGGTGTTGTAATGTTACCCGCCATTATCAGCCCACCCAATAAGGCATAGCAGGTCGTAATGACAAGGTTCCAACCAGGTCTGTGTGTCTATGTCTGTCACCATTCGAGTGTGCATGTCATTTCATGAAAATGGTCCATTCCATGAAACAGCGACTATTTTTTAATTAATGTTGTGGTTTTGCCAGAGACTGACTTCATTCGCCGATACCGTACCTTGAGTTGTGACCTATCTAATGCGCCCCTGTTTCAGCGTGCCCATTAACGCATGCTCCGCTGTGTTCTGTCTTTAAAGGACTATCTTTCGATACTGTCCCGATCCAAGGCAGCAGTCAATGATAAGCGTTTCAGCTGGACTAACGCCGAAGACTCGGTAACCAACAAACTGTCACTTCACTTTTTGCTTCTTGTATGCCTTCAAGTGTGTTCAAACTGCCACGTTGTGCCTCCTGGTGTGTTCAAACTGCCACGTTGTGCCTCCTGGTGTGTTCAAACTGCCACGTTGTGCCTCCTGGTGTGTTCAAACTGCCACGTTGTGCCTCCTGGTGTGTTCAAACTGCCACGTTGTGCCTCCTGGTGTGTTCAAACTGCCACGTTGTGCCTCCTGGTGTGTTCAAACTGCCACGTTGTGCCTCCTGGTGTGTTCAAACTGCCACGTTGAGCCTCCTGATGTGTTCAAACTGCCACGTTGTGCCTTCAAGTGTGTTCAAACTGCCACATTGAGCCTCCTGGTGTGTTCAAACTGCCACGTTGTGCCTTCAAGTGTGTTCAAACTGCCACATTGTGCCTCCTGGTGTGTTCAAACTGCCACGTTGTGCCTTCAAGTGTGTTCAAACTGCCACATTGTGCCTCCTGGTGTGTTCAAACTGCCACGTTGTGCCTTCAAGTGTGTTCAAACTGCAACGTTGTGCCTCCTGGTGTGTGCCTGTGTTTGCTTCAGATATCATTATTGTATTTTGCTCCGTGAGAAAATAACCTAAGCTGCTCTTTTTAAAATATATAACTGGATTATTACATTAATACTGTTTACGTATTATGTATAAAAACCTACAGCAAAAACTGTCCCTGTGTCAGATGCATACTTGTGAAGACGTTTGTATAATTAAATTGCTTTTTTGTAAGTATCTATGCAAATTAAAATTAAACTGTTATAGAAATTGTTTGAATGGATTTATTTATGTTGTCTTGCATGTAGGTAGGTGTGTTAGTATAGAATATAGTGTGATTTATTTATGTTGTTTTGCATGTAGATAGGTGTGTTAGTATAGAATATAGTGTGATTATTGGTTATTTCATTATGTGATTATTTAGGTTTATAACATGATAACTGTCTTCTATGTAGTTACTATTATGAATTTGAAGATAACTATTGAAAAAATATCAGAAATATAAGACAGTTGCCATTTTATTACATTTGATGTTTGAAATGTTGTACTCTTTTTGACTGATCAATCAGAGTTGTACAAAGCCTGAAATGTGCATTTAGTGAAACACTGAAATAATTTATTTTGTTGAGATATTGGCCTTTGGAACTTGTTGAAGAAAACCTTGAACATCTAAGAGACATGAAAGTTGTGGTGGTTGTTTTGTCAGTGCAAAACAACACAACACTAAATATGCTTTCATTTAAAAAATGTTAACCGTGCAATATCTCTATGCACACCTAAACATGCTATTTTGTGACATGTCATCAGGCAGTATTCTCTGAGTGTCGCTGTTAGTATTAGAATTGTCTAGAGTTTGCCATTGTTTGTTGTCAGTGTATGTACATTTGTTGTCATTCACAGAGAAAGGTGCATTGGTTGTTAAATGTTCAGATTTTGTACAAAACCAACTGTGAGGAAATTTGAGAAACATCTTAGTTACAGCTGCCAAACTTGCTTTGTAGGATTGGCCTATCATGCACAAACCCAAATCGAGTAATTCTCCTTTCGAAACACCATTTGTGGAGGGTGATCCGACCCCCATAAAAGTAAGCATGTGTGGACACCTATGCCCCCACAGGGTGTTGCCAAATGCTTCCCTTCTTAATGCTATTTTGTCAGCTCTCTAGTTGTTAACCTTGGTTTGGGTTGTTAAGTTGGTTTTGAGAATCTTGATTCCTGTGATGTGCTAGATTCTATCAAAGTTGATGGAATTCAGCTGCTGATAGAATCCTCCCCATTGTTGGCACGTTGACCTTTTACTTTGAAAACTACATGTGATGAGTGTTTGTCTGGCTGTTTTTGATGGCACCACGCCAACTGGGACTCACCTTTGTCATGTCACAGCAATACAGACCCGGCTCTGTTACTCAGTTTCTGCACATTTATGCAGATACCTGCAAATTGTTCCACTACTTTAAAATGGCATTTATGAGTCATTAAGTTTCTTGTTAAGGTAAATTAAATTACCGGTATGTCTAATGAAACAAGCCAATGAACCTGATTTTAAGATTTTAGATACATTCATGGATGAAGAAAAGTTTCATGTTGATTGCTCTGATGGGGGAACCCTCTGATGAATGTAAATCCCCCAATTTACAGAGTTAAAAAAAAAATACATTTTACAATTTTAACCATGAAAAATCCCATTGTTTTGTATTGCACTGAAGTTAAATCTAAATAAGTCAGTCACACAAAATGTGTATTTAAGTGCTTGTGTTCTCGTGGCATTCCATCCTTTCCCCTGTCAGCTTCTTTCTTCTAACACTCTGTGTTTTGTTCTCACTTTATGTGATGATTCTGTTACTTTTGTTTTTTATCAGACCTACTGTGTTAATTGTTTAGGTGTTTTGTTGTAATGTCAGTTCCCGTGCCAAACCTCTGAACTTTCACAGCAGGTTTTAATATATCTACAGAGTCTTAACTTGCTTATTATAATTTTTATATGAACCATACTTGAATTTTAACATTTAATTAATATACCTGGATGTACAAACACAAACTTATTAGTGAAAATGTTCGTCACACCATCTGCAGAGCAGAGGAAGAACACTTCCTGATGACGACTGCCAATGATAGTCAAGATGTTGACGTGAGTTTAAGATTTGTAGCTGCGTTATAAGAAGAAGAACAAATTTAATCACAAAATCCTATATTTGCCAATAATGTTGAATACAAATATGAAACACCAACACATATAAACATCTTCATAGCTATTTGACTGCTATCTTCGAATGAATCCTCAAGATTTTTCATCAGTCTATGCCTTTGATCAAGTCCTGAAGATTGTTCTTGCAAGGACATGTAATTGATTATGTCCTGCAGATAATTATTCTGAGGTTTGTCTCGTACGAAGTCCTATTATCACTGTACATTTGCTTATGGTATGAAATGGACCAATTACTGCAAATCATTGGCTTGAGGATATGCCTTGTACAGGGTCCTTAGGATCATTGTCCTCAGGAGAAGCCTTGTACAGAGTCCTTAGGATCATTGTCCTCAGGATAAACCTTGTACAGACTCCTCAGGATCATTGTCCTCAGGATATACCTTGTACAGAGTCCTTAGGATCATTGTCATCAGGATATATGGCTTGTACAGAGTCCTTGGGATCATTGTCCTCAGGTAATGTCTTGTACAGGGTCCTTAGGATCATTGTCATCAGGATATGCCTTGTACAGAGTCCTTAGGATCATTGTCCTCAGGTAATGTCTTGTACATAGTCCTTAGGATCATTGTCATCAGGATATGCATTGTACAGAGTCCTTAGGATCATTGTCCTCAGGTAATGTCTTGTACAGAGTCCTTAGGATCATTGTCCGCAGGTAATGTCTTGTACATAGTCCTTAGGATCATTGTCATCAGGATATGCCTTGTACATAGTCCTTAGGATCATTGTCATCATGATATGCCTTGTACAGGGTCCTTAGGATCATTGTCCTCAGGTAATGTCTTGTACATAGTCCTTAGGATCATTGTCATCAGGATATGCCTTGTACATAGACCCTAGGATCATTGTCATCAGGATATGCCTTGTACAGAGTTCTTAGGATCATTGTCCTCAGGTAATGTCTTGTACGTAGTCCTTAGGATCATTGTCACCAGGATATGCAGTGTACAGAATCCTTAGGATCATTGTCCTCAGGATATGCCTTGCATAAAGTTCTGCAAATCATTGTTCTGAAGGTATATCTTGGACCAGCTCTGTAAGATCATTGTCATGGATGATCTTACTGAAGATCATGATACTGAGCATATCCCATGGACCAAGTCCTCCCGTCAGTGACCTGCTTCATTCTTCTGAGCTGTGCCATTGTCTTATGTGTTTGTAAGAAGATGGTTTGTCAAACTTGGTCCTTCACGTTGGTATTCCTTTGCTCCGTGATCTGTTGCAATGAATAGGTTCAATGTGTGGTTGCTTGTAGCACCCGTATCTCGTAACCAACAGTGCAACCATCATCTTAACCACTGAGGTTCTCACAGTTCATCCATGACTGATGGTCATAGAGTCATCTCCACTTGATACAGTTTCTTCTCTCTTATTCACTGCATACGTAAAACTAGCCAGACCATTTGTCTGAATATCCATTTAAAGTAAAGGCAAGTTCTCATATAGTGCAATATCCAGTCCTTAGTATTGCTCAAAGCATTTTACACTTAACGCCCTAGGGAAGTATTAAGCCATGTTGTAATTATTCCATGAAGGTTCGTACACAGGTATCCACCACTATCTATAGCTTGGTACTCATATGCATACATCTGAGTGAACTGGAGCAACGTAGAGTGAACAAACTTGTCCAACAACTAGAGGATTCGAACCCGGAATTCTCTTGATTGAGATTTCCTTGTTCTAATCACTAGTGATGCTGCCATACACTCTGCATACGTGAAACTGGCATTTTCTGAATACCTATGTACCTGGTATTAACTGTGGCTAGCAGTGACGATGTGAAGGTACGCCAAGGTTTTCACTGCTATATACTGTATGTTGCCCCTGCAGGCAATGAGAAGATCATTCAGTTAAAGGTGGAAGAACATAGGTTTTGATTAAGTCATTATTTCTATTATGAACGTAGAAATGCATATGAGTGTTTCAAACTGTTGAGAGAACAAACAACAATTACTCACGTCCTTTCATCTGTCGTATTATTGAAATACTGTAATAATAATGTAGCTAAAATAAATTAATACTCTCTGTTGTTTCCATCGAACCTGTTTAATTAGAACTGACAAGTTTCGTAGAACCAGTTTTGTTAGTACCACGACAGAAAACATTGCTCTGTCAAAACTATCATCCACATGCCCTGTGTACAGTTAAGCAATGTTCTGTCATCAATAGTTGACTACAATGTGTAGGTGTATTAAAACTTCCTACTCAGGTGATTTAGTTACTCTCCAATCTGGTTCTTTGATGTTGTATGAGTTGTTTATAAGGAATATGCATAGCTAGATTACTTTATTGATTTAATATTTTTCATACATCCATTCCAAAAGGGTTTGTTCATGTGATTCATTTTGTTATTAGAAGAACCAGCAAATCAGATGCACAACGATAGTATTAATAAATGCATCTCTTTTTAAAATACATTAAAAAACAATAATAATTATTTTTGTCTGAATTATAATGAGACAAGCGGTTTCAGTCAGTGAATTACTTTCAGCCACGACGACATGACACAAGGTGCAGCCGAAGATTGCACATCAGTAAATATATAGAATCAGCCTATGGCAGTTATAGGCAGCCTGTAGGAGTGGCCAGACAAAACTGCCTTGCAAACGTATCTGCCATTTTAACTGCATTCTTGCTTTAGTGCTTAGAAGCCTTGTAATGCTGATAAACTAACACATTATATAGGATTCCTCTACTGCCCAATGTGTTTAGAATCACCACATTGTTTAGCCACTGTCTCCTGTGCGTGTTCTCTATGTTATATATACTTGACATGTGTGACTACGTTGGTGAATGTCAACTTCATATTCATGCATTCTTTGGTTTTGTCTTACAGTTTTAACTCAGAGATATGCAATATTGCCGATAATTACTCCAATTGGATCTAAAATACATAATATAACCATCTCGTTTAAAGATGAATTACTGATAACAATATAAAGTTAAGATAACAAGATACGTTACACTCAGAACATTTCTTTATTTGTCACTTCTGTGATTCTTTCTGCTGACGTTGTCTTAGACACTTCTGTTTAACGCTTGCCGTCTTTACTTTTGCATTTGCATGAAATACTGCATGCCTTTAGATGGTAGCACATTGCATGTTGGCGGAGGTGATTACAGACATCTATCTGAAGACGTTCTGTGCCACTTCGTCTCTTATCCATCCACATCATTGGTGATCACTAAAAATATGCCATTGAACAGGTTGATGATTAGAAAATTAAAATATCTTCAGATAATTATCACATATTGTAAATGACTTAATTTTAAATTATAAACTGTGTGTGTTTACAGGCGAATCAGTGTTTGGTATATTCTCAAGAAGATTGTAAAGTCTGAAAACAAGTTAATATTTGTCTAAATTCAGGTCGTCTTTGCATGTGGTATGTAAAAATGTAAAGTTACATGACGGATAGATTCGATGTGATCTAGTGATTAACGTGTAGTTGTTGGGTTGTTTAGAGTCTTGGGATGATGACCTCTGTCACACTGCCCGTCTACAACATATCAACTGGTATCGTAAGTAATCTATTGCGATTCTTAGCTTACCCTCCTTACATGTCTATTGTAGATTATTTTATTTCAAAGAGAGAACGGTATGGATTGTGTTTCTAATTACCTAAAGAAGGTAACTAGTGGATGTCAAAATATAAAAGTGAATAAAAGTTTTTACTTGTGTTCAGAATATATTCTTATTTAATTGTAAAGTTTATTGCTTAGTATAGGTACACAGCATTGATTACTGATGCTAACAGAAACACCTATTATATCTGGATACTACAGATACACAGGCTCGCATGCACATGTGGTTACCATTTGGAGCCTCCTGCAGATGTTCTGTTTCATGTATGTAATAATTGCCAATAAATATAACAAAATGGAGGAGGATTTTCCATAGAAGAAAGTCTAGTGATGTGTGTCAGTGCATTGAGTGTAACTAGAGTGTGTGTTTGTGTGTGTTTACAGGTGAATCAGATGGTGCTGGGGGGTGTCAGTGCATTGAGTGTCACTAGAGTGTGTGTTTACAGGTGACTCAGACGGTGCTGGGGGGTGTCAGTGCATTGAGTGTCACTAGAGTGTGTGTGTTTGTGTGTGTTTACAGGCGAATCAGACGGTGCTGGGGGGTGTCAGTGCATTGAGTGTCACTGGAGTGTGTGTTTGTGTGTGTTTACAGGTGACTCAGACGGTTCTGGGGGTGTCAGTGCATTGAGTGTCACTAGAGTGTGTGTTTACATGCGAATCAGATGGTGCTGGGGGTGTCAGTGTATTGAGTGTCACTAGAGTGTGTGTGTTTACAGGCCAATCAGATGATGCTGGGGATGTCAGTGCATTGAGTGTCACTAGAGTGTTTGTGTGTGTTTACAGGCGAATCAGACGGTGCTGGGGATGTCAGTGCATTGAGTGTCAATAGGGTGTTTGTGTGTGTTTACAGGCGAATCAGACGGTGCTGAGGATGTCAGTGCATTGAGTGTCACTAGAGTGTGTTTACATGCGAATCAGACGGTGCTGGGGGTGTCAGTGTATTGAGTGTCACTAGAGTGTGTGTGTTTACAGGCCAATCAGACGGTGCTGGGGATGTCAGTGCATTGAGTGTCACTAGGGTGTTTGTGTGTGTTTACAGGCGCATCAGACGGTGCTGGGGATTTCAGTGCATTGAGTGTCACTAGAGTGTGTTTACAGGCGAATCAGACGGTGCTGGGGGGTGTCAGTGCATTGAGTGTCACTAGAGTGTGCGTGTTTGTGTGTGTTTACAGGCGAATCAGACGGTGCTGGGGGGTGTCAGTGCATTGAGTGTCACTAGAGTGTGCGTGTTTGTGTGTGTTTACAGGCGAATCAGACGGTGCTGGGTGCTGTCAGTGCATTGAGTGTCACTAGAGTGTGCGTGTTTGTGTGTGTTTACAGGCGAATCAGACGGTGCTGGGGGTGTCAGTGCATTGAGTGTCACTAGAGTGTGCGTGTTTGTGTGTGTTTACAGGCGAATCAGACGGTGCTGGGGATGTCAGTGCATTGAGTGTCACTAGGGTGTTTGTGTGTGTTTACAGGCGAATCAGACGGTGCTGGGGATGTCAGTACATTGAGTGTCACTAGAGTGTGTGTTTACAGGTGAATCAGACGGTGCTGGGGGGTGTCAGTGCATTGAGTGTCACTAGAGTGTGTGTTTGTGTGTGTTTACAGGTGAATTAGACGGTGCTGGGGGGTGTGTCAGTGCATTGAGTGTAACTAGAGTGTGTGTGTTTGTGTGTGTTTACAGGTGAATCAGACGGTGCTGGGGGGGTGTGTCAGTGCATTGAGTGTCACTAGAGTGTGTGTTTACATGCGAATCAGATGGTGCTGGGGGTGTCAGTGCATTGAGTGTCACTAGAGTGTGTGTGTTTGTGTGTGTTTACATGCGAATCAGATGGTGCTGGGGGGTGTCAGTGCATTGAGTGTAACTAGAGTGTGTGTGTTTGTGTGTGTTTACAGGCGACTCAGATGGTGCTGGGGGGGGGGGGGTGTCAGTGCATTGAGTGTCACTAGAGTGTGTGTTTACATGTGAATCAGATGGTGCTGGGGGTGTCAGTGCATTGAGTGTCACTAGAGTGTGTGTGTTTGTGTGTGTTTACAGGCCAATCAGACGGTGCTGGGGGGGGGGGTCAGTGCATTGAGTGTCACTAGGGTGTTTGTGTGTGTTTACAGGTGAATCAGATGGTGCTGGGGGGGTGTCAGTGCATTGAGTGTCACTAGAGTGTGTGTTTACAGGCGAATCAGATGGTGCGGGGGGGTGTCAGTGCATTGAGTGTCACTAGAGTGTGTGTGTTTGTGTGTGTTTACATGCGAATCAGATGGTGCTGGGGGGTGTCAGTGCATTGAGTGTAACTAGAGTGTGTGTGTTTGTGTGTGTTTACAGGCGACTCAGATGGTGCTGGGGGGGGGGGGGTGTCAGTGCATTGAGTGTCACTAGAGTGTGTGTTTACATGTGAATCAGATGGTGCTGGGGGTGTCAGTGCATTGAGTGTCACTAGAGTGTGTGTGTTTGTGTGTGTTTACAGGCCAATCAGACGGTGCTGGGGGGGGGGGTCAGTGCATTGAGTGTCACTAGGGTGTTTGTGTGTGTTTACAGGTGAATCAGATGGTGCTGGGGGGGTGTCAGTGCATTGAGTGTCACTAGAGTGTGTGTTTACAGGCGAATCAGATGGTGCGGGGGGTGTCAGTGCATTGAGTGTCACTAGAGTGTGTGTGTTTGTGTGTGTTTACATGCGAATCAGATGGTGCTGGGGGGTGTCAGTGCATTGAGTGTAACTAGAGTGTGTGTGTTTGTGTGTGTTTACAGGCGACTCAGATGGTGCTGGGGGGGGGGGGGGTGTCAGTGCATTGAGTGTCACTAGAGTGTGTGTTTACATGTGAATCAGATGGTGCTGGGGGTGTCAGTGCATTGAGTGTCACTAGAGTGTGTGTGTTTGTGTGTGTTTACAGGCCAATCAGACGGTGCTGGGGGGGGGGGTCAGTGCATTGAGTGTCACTAGGGTGTTTGTGTGTGTTTACAGGTGAATCAGATGGTGCTGGGGGGGTGTCAGTGCATTGAGTGTCACTAGAGTGTGTGTTTACAGGCGAATCAGATGGTGCGGGGGGGTGTCAGTGCATTGAGTGTCACTAGAGTGTGTGTGTTTGTGTGTGTTTACAGGCGAATTAGACGGTGCTGGGGGGTGTCAGTGCATTGAGTGACACTAGAGTGTGTGTTTACAGGCGAATCAGATGGTGCGGGGGGTGTCAGTGCATTGAGTGTCACTAGAGTGTGTGTGTTTACAGGTGAATCAGATGGTGCTGGGGGGTGTCAGTGCATTGAGTGTCACTAGAGTGTGTGTTTACAGGCGAATCAGATGGTGCGGGGGGTGTCAGTGCATTGAGTGCCACTAGAGTGTGTGTGTTTGTGTGTGTTTACAGGCGAATCAGATGGTGCTGGGGGGTGTCAGTGCATTAAGTGCCACTAGAGTGTGTGTGTTTGTGTGTGTTTACAGGCGAATCAGACGGTGCTGGGGGCTGTCAGTGCATTGAGTGTCACTAGAGTGTGTGTGTTTTTGTGTGTTTACAGGCGAATCAGACGGTGCTGGGGGCTGTCAGTGCATTGAGTGTCACTAGAGTGTGTGTGTTTTTGTGTGTTTACAGGCGAATCAGACGGTGCTGGGGGCTGTCAGTGCATTGGGTGTCACTAGAGTGTGTGTGTGTGTTTACAGGCGAATCAGACGGTGCTGGGGGCTGTCAGTGCATTGAGTGACAATAGAGTGTTTGTGTGTGTTTACAGGCGAATCAGATGGTGCTGGGGGGTGTCAGTGCATTGAGTGTCAATAGAGTGTTTGTGTGTGTTTACAGGCGAATCAGATGGTGCTGGGGGGTGTCAGTGCATTGAGTGTCACTAGAGTGTGTGTGTGTTTACAGGCGAATCAGACGGTGCTGGGGGTGTCAGTGCATTGAGTGTCACTAGAGTGTGTGTGTGTTTACAGGCGAATCAGATGGTGCTGGGGTGTCAGTAGAGTGTGTGTGTTTGTGTGTGTTTACAAGTGAATCAGATGGTGCTGGGGGGTGTCAGTGCATTGAGTGACACTAGAGTGTGTGTGTTTGTGTGTGTTTACAGGTGAATCAGACGGTGCTGGGGGGTGTCAGTGCATTGAGTGTCACTAGAGTGTGTGTGTGTTTACATGCGAATCAGACGGTGCTGGGGGTGTCAGTGCATTGAGTGTCACTAGAGTGTGTGTGTTTACATGCGAATCAGACGGTGCTGGGGGTGTCAGTGCATTGAGTGCCACTAGAGTGTGTGTGTTTACAGGCGAATCAGACGGTGCTGGGGGTGATGGGCTGTGACATGACAGTCAGTGACATGGAGGCATTTACACCCCACAGGAAGGTTAGTCAGCACTTTTGGGGTCCAAACCCAGCCACGCAGCACTCAAAACAGCACAATCTATGGCTAACATGGGAGGTCGTTATTTTCAGAGTTCCGTCTCTAGAGTTAGGGCATCTACAACATGGGATCTTTCATTTCCCCTCCTATACACTCCATGTATGTGGGTCCAACAACAATTTAATGTCTCTTCCAAGAGACACGGGCAAACTGCAGTGGGCTAAGTTACCCAAGTTTTTAAATGGCAGTAGATGGGACTCGTACGAGGGTCCTCTTGATTGATAGTTTGACCCCATAACTGCTAGACCACTGGATATATCAGGAGGAAGGAAGGACAAATTTCAAGGTTTAATGCCACGGCCAGCCTTGGATAAAGCAGAGAATTTGACAGTGTATGGTGAGAGCGAAGCTTGACACAAGTAGCTAGCAAAATGTGACGTGACATGTAGGGGGTGAAGTATGAATGACAAGAACTGGTGCATTTGTGAGTTAGTGAGAATCCGTACCAGAAGTAATTTTATATATAGAATGAAATATAGAAAACAACTTGATAGATGTGAGTTGCTCATGTTTGCGTATTGTCTCTTGCAGCTTGGCCCAAATGGATACGCTTTTGCTATCAACTCAAATGGTTACATTGTGTTTCACCCTAACCTCAAGGCAAAGGTAGGAACTGATTCAAGCTGGTTAGTGACAATCTCCTGTGTAATTTTTTTTGGGTTATGTTTGATGCAGTTTTCTTCCCTTCTTCAATATCAGCCTGTATGTAGGATACAACTTTTCCCGCAATCTTTGAGCATAGTAATGTACACCAAATGGTGTCTCCTATTTTGGTCAGAATTGTTCATATATCCACTGTTGTTCAACCGAAAATTAATAATCAGTACTATTAAGTGATTCAAAAGTTGGTCAACAACAGTTTTATAGCAATATTAAAATGGGAAAATAACCAGCATGTTTTACTTATTGCTGTCCATTTCATTAAAAGTATTTTAACTGTTGTTATCGGAAAAGCCAAGCCGTTGGGCAGGCATATAGTGTGTATCTAAATAAAATGTGCAGGAATTAAACAAAGATACATGTTGCTGTGTTTTTCCAACATTTTTATTCAAAATGATGTTTTAGAATGGCTGGGTGCCGTCTCCACCAAACGTTGACTTCCTCGACTTAGAATACAACAGTCCTGAAAAAGAGGAGGTAAGAAAGGTCTAATTAATACAGCTCAGTTATTTCTGTGAAACATTAATCAAATCATTAATAGAGTACAATTTTACAGAAGTGTTGTTAATAATTGTCTGCCATATGGAGAATGTTGTGTCTGCCGTATGGAGAATGTTGTGTCTGCCATACGGAGAATGTTGTGTCGGCCGTACGGAGAATGTTGTGTCCGCCGTACGGAGAATGTTGTGTCCGCCATACGGAGAATGTTGTGTCCGCTGTATGGAGAATGTTGTGTCCGTTGTATGGCGAATGTTGTGTCCGTTGTATGGCGAATGTTGTGTCTGCCGTATGGCGAATGTTGTGTCTGCCGTATGGAGAATGTTGTGTCTGCCGTATGGAGAATGTTGTGTCTGCCGTATGGAGAATGTTGTGTCTGCCGTATGGAGAATGTTGTGTCCGCTGTATGGCGAATGTTGTGTCCGCTGTATGGAGAATGTTGTGTCCGCTGTATGGAGAATGTTGTGTCCGCTGTATGGAGAATGTTGTGTCCGCTGTATGGAGAATGTTGTGTCCGCTGTATGGAGAATGTTGTGTCCGCTGTATGGAGAATGTTGTGTCCGCTGTATGGAGAATGTTGTGTCAGTTGTATGGCGAATGTTGTGTCTGCTGTATGGCGAATGTTGTGTCTGCTGTATGGGAATTGTTGTTTATTTTCACCAGCTACGGAAAGCCATGATTGACAACACAACTGGAGAGCCGGGCAATAAGACCATCACTTCGTTTGTCCATGTCCAAGACGAGGTGAGGGAGGGTCAAGTTTTGTATTGTGGGTCATGGTTTATCCATGTCCAAGACGAGGTGAGGGAGGGTAAAGTTTTGTATTGTGGGTCGTGGTTTGTCCAAGACGAGGTGAGAGAGGGTCAGGCTTTGTACTGTCGGTCGTGGTTTGGTTGAAATTTGACTGGTAAATTCTTTTTGATTAATAATTTTTAGAATTCTTTAAGAACTGGTAAATTGATTGATGTTTTTAATTTCTTATTTGTTTAATATGATATACTGTAGTGAATTGTATTGTATATTTGATTTAAAAGTTATACAAATTATGATGTAAGAAAGTATGCGTTTCTGATGACCCATTGAAAATCATGCTGTAAATGTGACATGGTTACCATCGTGAAACAAAGCTGTTACGACTGTTATGACTTCAACTAGGACTATTACTACTACTACTACTACTACTACCACCACCACCACCATCACCACCACCACCACCACCACTACTACTCACCACATATCACAGAGAAAATCAACCAGTGCAGGACACCACATGTTAAGTGGAATGTAAGTATATTATTACTAACACATGCTGACCTTAATATTGCAAGCGAAAAGTGCATTTACTTGAACATTTAGTTTAGTTACATGTATACACACATGATTATGAGTATGACAAATGAAATAATTGCACCATTTAAAAAAAAAAATGAACATGTTACATTTCTTTCTGCAGATGCATGTTGACCAGAAAACAAGAGAATTTTATTACACAGGAATACCTGGTAGTTCATTTAGGTAAGTATTATTACACAGGAATACCTGGTAGTTCATTTAGGTAAGTATTATTACACAGGAATACCTGGTAGTTCATTTTGGTTAGTATTATTACACAGGAATACCTGGTAGTTAATTTAGGTAAGTATTATTACACAGGAATACCTGGTAATTCATTTAGGTATGCTCTCGTAAAAACAGTGACTTAAAATTGTTGACTGAGAAATATGATTGTGAACAAATAGATTTATTATGCAGTGTCCTAGGACAATAACTAGACAGGGCACAATAAGAATATGTTTATTTCGGGTAAAAACCCATAAACCGCTACAGTCAGACCTTGTTTGTGGTCACCTCGGTAATACAGCCACCTTGCAATTAAGGTCTCTCTGGGACAGTCTGAAATTGTTTTATAACAGTGAAGTGTAAGAATTAGTCCCACAAATACGGTCACCTTGCTATTCAGGTCCCCTCACTATTCGGGTCACCACTATTCAGGTCACATCGCTATTGAGGTCACCTTGCTATTGAAGTCACCTCGTTATTCAGGTCACCTCGCTATTAAGGTAACCTCGCTGTTCAGGTCGCCTTGCTGTTCAGGTCACTTTGCTATTCAGGTCACCTCGCTATTCAGGTCACCTTGCTGTTCAGGTCACCTCACCACTCAGGTCACCTTGCTATTCAGGTCACCTTGCTATTTAGGTCACCTCGTTATTCAGCTCACCTTGCAATTCAGGTCACGTTTGCTAGGGTCACCTTATTAGTAAGATTCCATTGTATATGCATATAAAAAGTGTATTATACTAACATAACTTTAAAAAAGTTAATAAGTTAACAATATGATAAATAGGTTAAACAACTTAAAAGCTATAAGAAATGTTTTCTTACTATAAGCTTTGTTTGTAGTTTGGCAATCGTGGTGCCGTCATATACAAAGTTCTACGTGGAGGGCACCGTCCAAATGACAGCTGAGAAAGGAGCAGAACTCCTGGAACCTGACCTCGCAAAGATCCTCCTCGCTCCATGGTAGGCAAACGAGGAACGTTGCTGTCCTCGTGTAATACAACAGTCAGTTATATCTGACCATAGATTTGATGAAACCAAGAATGTTAATGTGTTCTTTACTGTTGTTTTTATTGTCAGCAGTTTAATATATATTTTCATATTTGTTACACAGGCTCGGGAAATGACCCTATACAGTTACCCCTTAAAGCCATCGTGACTCTTTGGTAAAATTGTTAAACGTCTGAATGTGTCCATGATGCTGTTTGTTTTTGTCATAGTCTGCATGTAAATAACCTTGGTCAGTTTAAGTGTTGGTCTGAAATATACAAATTATAGATGAAGTAAGTTCTTATTTAGTGCGATATCCAGTCCTTAGAACTGTTCAGAGCATTTTACAATTCATCCCTGGCTGACTTGTTCATTCGAATATCAACTTAATGACTGCATGAAGATTACTCATTTGTTTATATTCAGAACGGTATAATGCCACTTTTCAGGTATTTTTTTACATCTTAGTTGAACTGAAGCAGTGTGGAGTGAACCAAATTTCTCAAGTTTTGAAGTGGTAGCAAAAGGATTCTCAGTTAAGAGTCGATTGTTCTAACCACTACACCACTCACCCCTGAACCATTAGTTTTGTGTAAACAACTGACTTGTGTGGTTCCTGTCTCACAGGGATTACTGCCCAGGTGTTGAGAGTACAGAGAATGTCACGTGGAAGGAAGCCCTGATAGAAACTCTGATGACATCTTATGATGAGTGTAAGTGGTTACCATGGAAACACAGTTGGGAACACCTTTCAATACGACTTGTAGACACCCCATATTGCGACAAGGTGTTGATGAAACTAGGACAGAACAACTTGTGTGACCAGTTTTAATTAGCAGTTTTCATACAGATCTGTTTACACATCTCAAGTGATTGAACTGGAACTGGAACATCTTTATTCGACAGATAGTAAATGAGCAAATACAAAGCATATAACGACAATGTCAAAAAGACTACATTTCTGTCGGGAGACTCTCACTAAGACATTATAAATATGCCGCTGACGTGAGAGCCACCCACCCACTTGCAACTAAAACATTTCTATTACTCCCAACGTGGTATACAGAACATATTTAAGTTAAACACATGCAATTGCTTTAAAATCGAAAGACAGTACGAGATGTCTGTTGGTAGGCTAAGTGCATATGTAGCAGTTTGTGTCCGTGCAAGTATTTTTGTAAAGTGCTAATAAGTATTGTTTGGTGTATGTAGAAAAACCATAGAGGCTATGTGTGTATATTTTATCCAAAATGCAGGGTGTCATTTTTCTAAGTAAAGTTGGTAGGTAATATCTAATACATTTTCTGGCTCGCGATATGTCTATATGGGATGATAATTTGGTGACTTTGCCTTGTAAGATAATCATGATATGCAGCGTTTTTTAAGAATAGCAATTCAAAAATTTAGGAACACGTTTATGTACAAATTTATGAAAGAACGTCAAACATTGAGGAGTGAAGATATCTTCCAGTTTTAATAGATTTAGATATTTCATTGTAGGTTCGGTGGATGAGTTATATTTACTGAGGGAAATTATTTGGATGATCCTTTTCTGCAATTTAGAAAGTCTATTTGTATCAAAACCCCATGACAAAATGCTGTAGTTGAGGTGTGGCACAATTAAAGAATTATACATGGTCTTTAAGGTATATCCAGGTAGAAAGTGTTTTAATTTATTCATAATTCCCAGGGTTCGTGAAATTTTATTAGATATTTTGTCAATGTGTGGAGTCCAATCTAACGTTTCTTGAATAGTAGTGCCTAAAAAGTTGAATGTGTGTACACGCTCTATGGATTTATCATATATTTTTAACGATCATTTTATACCGGTATTAAGTTGTGGAAAATGAAACAGCATATATTTAGTTTGACGGCATGTAGTGTCAAATAATTGGTGTATTGATCAGGTGACTTATTGCCGTCAAGCTTTCAAAATGGCCGATGGACATGTTAATTTGTAAGACGTTCCGTCATATATTTGGTTGGTTCCGACTGTGTTTCTTTGTGATAAGAAATTACAGTAAAGTTGTTTAATGAGGACTGTATGTGGATCTGGCAGAAGTCACGCCTCGCTTATAATGTAATGCACAGGTATAAACACTTGGTGAGGCAAAGCTTGACGGACGTGACACATCATTATGATTGTCGTGTCATCAATAGGTTGCATGATAGACTTGTCAGTTATGATTACGTGGCAATGAGCTTCACTCCAACATCCACCAGTTGGCTGTCATGATAATAATTCAATGGGAAATATTCTATTGTATCCCAATTTAATCAGATTTAACAAGATTGCCACCCAGAGAATTAACTCTAGATGGCAGATGGACAAGGAAGCCTTTTGGCTTATCGAGAGTCCAACCCTTTTTATCTACGTGTATCCCGCCCTTCCGGGGTATGTGTCAATTTTATTTTTAAACATTCATGCTACTAGCAGTCCTTTGTGAAAATGAGGACTTTATTATATATAATCTACACTGCTCCTTTACTAATGTAACTTCATGTCCTCTAGTCCTTCTATCTTTCTTAACTGAGAAAAAAATATTTCTATCAATATTTTCATAACCATTCAATATTTTAAAAACTTCTATCTGATTTCTTCTCAATCTCCTGATCTCTAGTGTTGTTAAACCACATTCGTTTAGGCATATTTTGAAATTAAGATCTCATTTTTGGTATCATTTTAGTTGCTCTCCTCTGCACTCTTTCTAGCATATCTATGTCCTTCTTGCGGCCTCCACGTTTGTATACAATATTTTAAATGAGGCTCAACTATTGTTTTGAAGAGCGGTATTATTAGTTCTTTTTCCTTATACAGTACGCAATATTTCTCCGCATTAATCCAAGGATTTTATTTCCCTTTGAAGCTGCAATTCCGCACTGCTCTGAAACCTTCATATCAGCACTAATTGTTAACCACAAGTCCTTTTCTTTTACAGTAGTGCTTAGTACAGTACCCCCCATTGTATATTGTACATCTTCATTCCCATATACTGTGTGGAGGCATTAACATTTCCCAAACTTTAACAACATTTGCCATTTTCAGACCAATTGATCAATCTATCATGATCATATTGTAAATGCTGTATATCTCCAACACATTTAATCCTTCTAAACACTTGTATCATCCACAAATGTCAACACCTTACTTGTTATATCATCATCCAAATCGTTGATATTAAGAATAATATAGGTCCCAGTACTGATCCCTGTGGTACCCCACTCAATACTGATTTTCAGTTTGAAGCTTCCCCATCAACTACTACCTGTTGTCTTTTGTCAATCAGCCATTTTTCTATCCAGTTAATTATACCATCCCCTATGCCATAGTTTAAGCAGTAATCTTTGATGTGGCACTTTGTCAAAAGCTTTATGAAATTCTAAGTAGATAATATCTACTGGTGATCCCTCGTCTACCCACTTAGTGATGTCTTAAAAAAACAATTATCCATGTCTCTCAGGTGACAAGACATTGGTATAACACCAGGTCTTTGTCTCCCAGGTGACAAGACACTGGTACAACACCTGTTCTTTGTATCTCAGGTGACAAGACACGTACAACACCTGTTCTTTGTCCCTCGGGTAACAATACATTGGTACAACAACACCTGTTCTGTGTCCCTCAGGTGACAAGACACTGGTACAACACCTGTTCTGTGTCCCTCAGGTGACAAGACACTGGTACAACACCTGTCCTTTGTCACTCAGGTGACAAGACATTGGTACAACACCTGATCTTTGTCACTCAGGTGACAAAACATTGTACAACACCTGTTCTTTGTCCCTCAGGTGACAAGACATTGTACAACACCTGTTCTTTGTCCCTCAGGTGACAAGACATTGGTACAACACCTGTTCTTTGACGCGGAGGTTACTTCTACGATGGATAAGTACTGGCAGCAGCAGGAACAAGCAACATACAAGTAAGGAGGTGTATAAGTAAGAGGGCATACAAGTAAGGGGGTGTACAAGTAAGGGAGCATACAAGTAAGGGGGTGTACAAGTAGGGGGTGTACAAGTAAGGGGTCATACAAGTAAGGGGGTGTACAAGTAAGAGGGCATACATTTAAGGGGTGTACAAGTAAGGGGGTGTACAAGAAAGGGGGTCATAAAAGTAAGGGAGTGTACAAGTAAGAGGGCATACAAGGAAGGGGGTGTACAAGTAAGGGTGGTGTACAAGTAAGGGGGCATACAAATAAGGGGGCATACAAGTAAGGTGATGTACATATAAAGGGGCATACAAGTAAAGGGGTGTATTAGACAGCATTCTACACGTGTTTATGCAAATATTTTTTTCTTGTTTTTTTGCAAAATTTCAAAAAGTAAGTGCTGTTGTCTGCAGGACGGGATCTCCCGCCAGAGACGGCATCATGGCCACATTCATAGCGACCAATGGCGGCCTCACCAGAGTCTACCCAGCCAAGTAAGTCACTGCAGTCTCTGTTAACTCCACTCTAGCCAAAGGTGCATGTAGTCAGGTTTTGTAAAGTTTTTTAAGCGTGCGTTTGATGCTGAAAGCAAGCAGGACATTTTGACAAAGCAAGTGTGCCATGTTACAAGTGTCAGATTATTACTTTTCTTAATCTGCTCGGTCGCACTAGCAATATTGACAGTAGTGGCACTAGCAATATTGGCAGTAGTGGCACTAGCAATATTGGCAGTAGTGAGAATTGTTGACAAGTTGATGTGTCATCATGGTGTAGCAAAATGCATTGTTGACATATTGAACATATCACCAAGAGATTGTTAGGGCGTAATTGATAGACTGGCCATAGACCAAATTGTCACTCGGATGTTGTGTTTGCTCTGTGTGGTACGAATGAGTCATTTGAAGACGAGAGATATGTTGTGTTTTCTTTGTTTACCATATTATCCCCTATAGACGTGCACTGCCTAATAAATGCACACCCCCTTTTACACAAGTGAAACCACCACAAAAAGAGATTTTCGGTAATGAACGTGCATTTCGAAAATGCAAAATACAGGAATAATACCGCTGCTGGCACCACCTTGCGGATACTGTGTAGATAACAATTCATCGTACATTTTGTTCCGTAAGGTGGCACCACATTTATAATTTGAGCAACTTTCGTTTTATTTGTGAAATCGGACATGTTGTTATAATTGCGTAAACCTTCCTAACAATGTAGACGAAGTATTGAAATGTGATATTCACAGTTGCGTAGCCATCTGTAGCCATGAGGTCAGCTTGAGCTACGTATGTCTTATAATAAATGAATAGACACGCACCGAAACCCCTGCACTCACGCAGTGCACGTCTATTGGGTAAATATGGTAGTATGAATGAATCATATAAACATGAGAGATGTAAATAAACAACTTGGATAACGAGACATAAACAAAGCCCAACACATCCAAGTTATCGCTCATTCAGTTGCATTTCAAACATAATTTCAACTTACCTTTAGTTCAGTATCAGAATTGTCCCATCCAACGAAATAATAGCACAATCTTTGTCATTAGTAAACAACTACGATGTCCAAGGCACTGCCATTTTTGAAGGTCCACAGGTGGCGAACTTCTATCATGAAAAACTCAACTTTTTTTAATGCTAGCACATGTCGAAAATACCCACAATTCACAGCTCAGATATCAAGGATTCAGCCAGTATCAGTCTCTTTAAGTATCTGCAAAATGGGGCCACATCTAGAGGCTTTATCTCCACAGGGCATTCTGCGGAGAAACCACCCGGACGCTTTCAGATGTGCAGGGTCTAATGGGTTAAAGACATTAGAGATGTGTAATGTTTGTAGTACAAATGAGTCATTTAAAACATGAGAGGTGTGTTGTGTTTGTAGATGAATTAGTCATTTACAGACATGAGAGATGTGTTTGTAGAAGAATGAGTCATTTAAAGACATTAAAAATGTGTTGTGTTTCTAGTACAAATGAGTTATCAAAAAACACGAGAGATGTGTTGTGTTTGTAGTACGAATGAGTCATTTGAAGACATTAGATATGTGTTGTGTTTGTAGATGAATAAGTAATTTATAGACATGAGAGATCTGTTGTGTTTGTAGATGAATGAGTCATTTGAAGACATGAGAGATGTGTTGTGTTTGTAATAAAAATGAGTCATTTGAAGACAGAGATGTGTTGTGTTTGCTCTATGCAGTACGAATGAGTCGTTCGAGGACATGAAAGACACGTGGAAGTCTCTCTACTACAGACGGTCCTTTGACAACGACATGTGGGTCTACTCCGCCACTCACAACACAGGTAGGCTTGTTTCAAGTGGAACCTCATTAAAATGGACACTTGTCCCCTGTGTAGGCATCTGGGTGAATAGACAAACGAGGCACACACATAACAGGATGTATATTAGTGGTTGGAAATTCCTTTCCTGTGAAATGATGTCTGTAGTGTGAGGTTTCTGGATTACTGGGTTTGGATGAATGAGGTTGCACTGTAATTTCATCAGTACATTTGTTGAGATCATGTATTGCAACAAAACAGCTAAGAGAGTGTTTGCAATCTCGACTCCCTTCTTGATCCCAATTGCTTCACGCAGTCAGTTCGATTCTCCAACAATAGAACTGTTCGTGTGGTGCGATCAGGATCGGTAAGGGTACAGATGGTGATGTGGAGCTCAGTGGTGCAGTGGGTAGAGCCTCGGACTCTCGACTAAGAGAACCCGGGTTTGAATCCTGTGCTGCGGTGTCGAACCTTAGGCAAGTTTGTTCACTCTACATTGCTTCAGTTCACTCAGCTGTATGAATGAGTACCTGGCTATAGACAGTGTATATTTGTGTATGAATAGTCTTCGCGCATTAATTGCAGCATGGCTGAATTCGAGATGGTGTTTGATTGAACAGGTATGCCAGGGAGTAAAGTCCTTTGAGCTGTCCTAAGGACTGGATATGGGTACTGCGCTATATAAGAACTTACCTTACTATGGTGTGAAGGATAAGGATGCTTTCACAGGTGTCCCTGATTCAGTGTAGTTCTGAGGTACACGTAGAGAGAGGTGTCCGTGATTCAGTGTAGTTCTGAGGCACATGTAGAGAGAGGTGTCCATGATTCAGTGTAGTTCTGAGGTACACATAGAGAGAGGTGTCCATGGTTCAGTGTAGTTCTGGGGTACACGTAGAGAGAGGTGTCCATGATTCAGTGTAGTTCTGAGGTACACGTAGAGAGAGGTGTCCATGGTTCAGTGTAGTTCTGAGGTACACGTAGAGAGAGCTGCCCGTGGTTCAGTGTAGTTCTGAGGTACACGTACAGAGAGGGTGGAAGTGAAATGCTTTCCTATGTGAAATATCCCGGAGTGGATGATGCACCAAGATGCTTGTGGAATCAGCGTGCTGGTAGTGTTCCTGTCATCACCTCATTGACCTCCATCTCTGCCACAGGTATCACTGACTGGAATGCTACGGAGCCTGTTGTGATGGCGTCCAAAGCTATCACACTCTCAAAACAAGGATACAAACCAGCAGGTGAGGGAAGCCATAGACTGATCTACTGGTGTTTACCAGCAACTAGTAACACCCGAGTTCTGAAATATATGCAACACACACAGTAATGGAATAGTTTACACTGTAACATACATGTACGACTCACAACAACCATGGTTAGAAGTGTGACACAACCACATAATAGTTTACCCTGAAAAGAAGATGTGTGGCACGCAGTGATGGAAGAGTTTTCCCTGTAAAGATGATTTATGACACAGCATGGAATAGTATCATCTGTAAGGAATATTGTGACACACCAGTAAACAACAGGATAATTTACCCTGTAAAGCAGATGTATCACTCACAACAATGGAATAGTTTACCTTATAAAGAAGATGCCACACAGTTGAAACCATTTAGCATGTAAAGATATATGACACATCAGTGAAACAGTTTACCCTGTAAAAATAGATCGATTTTATTTTGGAAGTGGAGGAGGATGTGTGACAGCTGAGGTTGAACTAGAAAATATTCTGTAAGGAAGATGACAGATGTTCATCTAACTATAATTGAGCTAGCGTATGTATGTGTCTTTATTATGCTACTCCTTCATAACACTTTGCACCTCGGCCACCACATAATGGTATTAATGTCTTTGTATAATTTACATCACTCTATGTATACATCCTCCATCACCAGTCAGGACAGAATACTGCGTTATATAAGAACATACTTACATCACTCTATGTATACATCCTACCATCACCAGTCAGGACAGAATACTGCACTATATAAGAACTTACATCACTCTATGTATACATCCTCCATCACCAGTCAGGACAGAATACTGCGTTATATAAGAACTTACTTACATCACTCTATGTATACATCCTACCATCACCAGTCAGGACAGAATACTGCACTATATAAGAACTTACATCACTCTATGTATACATCCTACCATCACCAGTCAGGACAGAATACTGCGTTATATAAAAACTGACATCACTATGTATACATCCTACCATCACCAGTCAGGACAGAATACTGCACTATATAAGAACTTACATCACTCTATGTATACATCCTCCATCACCAGTCAGGACAGAATACTGCACTATATAAGAACTTACATCAGTCTATGTATACATCCAACCATCACCAGTCAGGACAGAATACTGCACTATATAAGAACTTACATCACTCCATGTATACATCCTACCATCACCAGTCAGGACAGAATACTGCACTATATAAGAACTTACATCAGTCTATGTATACATCCTACCATCACCAGTCAGGAGAGAATACTGCACTATATAAGAACTTACATCACTCTATGTATACATCCTACCATCACCAGTCAGGACAGAATACTGCGTTATATAAGAACTTACATCAGTCTATGTATACATCCTCCATCACCAGTCAGGACAGAATACTGCACTATGTAAGAACTTACATCACTCTGTGTATACATCCTCCATCACCAGTCAGGACAGAATACTGCGTTATATAAGAACTTACATCACTCTATGTATACATCCTACCATCACCAGTCAGGACAGAATACTGCGTTATATAAGAACTTACATCCTGCCATCACCAGTCAGGACAGAATACTGCACTATATAAGAACTTACATCACTCCATGTATACATCCTACCATCACCAGTCAGGACAGAATACTGCGTTATATAAGAACTTACATCAGTCTATGTATACATCCTACCATCACCAGTCAGGAGAGAATACTGCACTATATAAGAACTTACATCACTCTATGTATACATCCTACCATCACCAGTCAGGACAGAATACTGCGTTATATAAGAACTTACATCAGTCTATGTATACATCCTCCATCACCAGTCAGGAGAGATTACTGTACTATATAAGAACTTACATCACTCTATGTATACATCCTCCATCACCAGTCAGGACAGAATACTGCACTATATAAGAACTTACATCACTCCATGTATACATCCTACCATCACCAGTCAGGACAGAATACTGCACTATATAAGAACTTACATCAGTCTATGTATACATCCAACCATCACCAGTCAGGACAGAATACTGCACTATATAAGAACTTACATCACTCTATGTATACATCCTACCATCACCAGTCAGGAGAGATTACTGTACTATATAAGAACTTACATCACTCCATGTATACATCCTACCATCACCAGTCAGGACAGAATACTGCGTTATATAAGAACTTACATCAGTCTATGTATACATCCTACCATCACCAGTCAGGAGAGAATACTGCACTATATAAGAACTTACATCACTCTATGTATACATCCTACCATCACCAGTCAGGACAGAATACTGCGTTATATAAGAACTTACATCAGTCTATGTATACATCCTCCATCACCAGTCAGGAGAGATTACTGTACTATATAAGAACTTACATCACTCTATGTATACATCCTCCATCACCAGTCAGGACAGAATACTGCACTATATAAGAACTTACATCACTCCATGTATACATCCTACCATCACCAGTCAGGACAGAATACTGCACTATATAAGAACTTACATCAGTCTATGTATACATCCAACCATCACCAGTCAGGACAGAATACTGCACTATATAAGAACTTACATCAGTCTATGTATACATCCTACCATCACCAGTCAGGAGAGATTACTGTACTATATAAGAACTTACATCACTCTATGTATACATCCTCCATCACCAGTCAGGACAGAATACTGCACTATATAAGAACTTACATCACTCCATGTATACATCCTACCATCACCAGTCAGGACAGAATACTGCACTATATAAGAACTTACATCAGTCTATGTATACATCCAACCATCACCAGTCAGGACAGAATACTGCACTATATAAGAACTTACATCACTCTATGTATACATCCTACCATCACCAGTCAGGACAGAATACTGCACTATATAAGAACTTACATCAGTCTATGTATACATCCAACCATCACCAGTCAGGACAGAATACTGCACTATATAAGAACTTACATCACTCCATGTATACATCCTACCATCACCAGTCAGGACAGAATACTGCACTATATAAGAACTTACATCAGTCTATGTATACATCCTACCATCACCAGTCAGGAGAGAATACTGCACTATATAAGAACTTACATCACTCCATGTATACATCCTACCATCACCAGTCAGGACAGAATACTGCACTATATAAGAACTTACATCACTCTATGTATACATCCTACCATCACCAGTCAGGACAGAATACTGCGTTATATAAGAACTTACATCAGTCTATGTATACATCCTACCATCACCAGTCAGGAGAGATTACTGCACTATATAAGAACTTACATCACTCTATGTATACATCCTCCATCACCAGTCAGGACAGAATACTGCACTATATAAGAACTTACATCACTCCATGTATACATCCTACCATCACCAGTCAGGACAGAATACTGCACTATATAAGAACTTACATCAGTCTATGTATACATCCAACCATCACCAGTCAGGACAGAATACTGCACTATATAAGAACTTACATCAGTCTATGTATACATCCTACCATCACCAGTCAGGACAGAATACTGCACTATATAAGAACTTACATCACTCTATGTATACATCCTACCATCACCAGTCAGGAGAGAATACTGCACTATATAAGAACTTACATCACTCCATGTATACATCCTACCATCACCAGTCAGGACAGAATACTGCACTATATAAGAACTTACATCACTCTATGTATACATCCTACCATCACCAGTCAGGACAGAATACTGCGTTATATAAGAACTTACATCAGTCTATGTATACATCCTACCATCACCAGTCAGGAGAGATTACTGCACTATATAAGAACTTACATCACTCTATGTATACATCCTCCATCACCAGTCAGGACAGAATACTGCACTATATAAGAACTTACATCACTCCATGTATACATCCTACCATCACCAGTCAGGACAGAATACTGCACTATATAAGAACTTACATCAGTCTATGTATACATCCAACCATCACCAGTCAGGACAGAATACTGCACTATATAAGAACTTACATCAGTCTATGTATACATCCTACCATCACCAGTCAGGACAGAATACTGCACTATATAAGAACTTACATCAGTCTATGTATACATCCAACCATCACCAGTCAGGACAGAATACTGCGTTATATAAGAACTTACATCAGTCTATGTATACATCCTACCATCACCAGTCAGGACAGAATACTGCACTATATAAGAACTTACATCAGTCTATGTATACATCCTACCATCACCAGTCAGGACAGAATACTGCACTATATAAGAACTTACATCAGTCTATGTATACATCCTACCATCACCAGTCAGGACAGAATACTGCACTATATAAGAACTTACATCAGTCTATGTATACATCCTACCATCACCAGTCAGGACAGAATACTGCACTATATAAGAACTTACATCAGTCTATGTATACATCCTACCATCACCAGTCAGGACAGAATACTGCACTATATAAGAACTTACATCAGTCTATGTATACATCCAACCATCACCAGTCAGGACAGAATACTGCGTTATATAAGAACTTACATCAGTCTATGTATACATCCTACCATCACCAGTCAGGACAGAATACTGCACTATATAAGAACTTACATCAGTCTATGTATACATCCTACCATCACCAGTCAGGACAGAATACTGCACTATATAAGAACTTACATCAGTCTATGTATACATCCTACCATCACCAGTCAGGACAGAATACTGCACTATATAAGAACTTACATCACTCTATGTATACATCCTACCATCACCAGTCAGGACAGAATACTGCACTATATAAGAACTTACATCACTCCATGTATACATCCTACCATCACCAGTCAGGACAGAATACTGCACTATATAAGAACTTACATCAGTCTATGTATACATCCTACCATCACCAGTCAGGAGAGAATACTGCACTATATAAGAACTTACATCACTCCATGTATACATCCTACCATCACCAGTCAGGACAGAATACTGCACTATATAAGAACTTACATCACTCTATGTATACATCCTACCATCACCAGTCAGGACAGAATACTGCGTTATATAAGAACTTACATCCTACCATCACCAGTCAGGAGAGATTACTGCACTATATAAGAACTTACATCACTCTATGTATACATCCTCCATCACCAGTCAGGACAGAATACTGCACTATATAAGAACTTACATCACTCCATGTATACATCCTACCATCACCAGTCAGGACAGAATACTGCACTATATAAGAACTTACATCAGTCTATGTATACATCCAACCATCACCAGTCAGGACAGAATACTGCACTATATAAGAACTTACATCAGTCTATGTATACATCCTACCATCACCAGTCAGGACAGAATACTGCACTATATAAGAACTTACATCAGTCTATGTATACATCCAACCATCACCAGTCAGGACAGAATACTGCGTTATATAAGAACTTACATCAGTCTATGTATACATCCTACCATCACCAGTCAGGACAGAATACTGCACTATATAAGAACTTACATCAGTCTATGTATACATCCTACCATCACCAGTCAGGACAGAATACTGCACTATATAAGAACTTACATCAGTCTATGTATACATCCTACCATCACCAGTCAGGACAGAATACTGCACTATATAAGAACTTACATCACTCTATGTATACATCCTACCATCACCAGTCAGGACAGAATACTGCACTATATAAGAACTTACATCAGTCTATGTATACATCCTACCATCACCAGTCAGGACAGAATACTGCACTATATAAGAACTTACATCAGTCTATGTATACATCCTACCATCACCAGTCAGGACAGAATACTGCACTATATAAGAACTTACATCAGTCTATGTATACATCCTACCATCACCAGTCAGGACAGAATACTGCACTATATAAGAACTTACATCAGTCTATGTATACATCCTACCATCACCAGTCAGGACAGAATACTGCACTATATAAGAACTTACATCAGTCTATGTATACATCCAACCATCACCAGTCAGGACAGAATACTGCGTTATATAAGAACTTACATCAGTCTATGTATACATCCTACCATCACCAGTCAGGACAGAATACTGCACTATATAAGAACTTACATCAGTCTATGTATACATCCTACCATCACCAGTCAGGACAGAATACTGCACTATATAAGAACTTACATCAGTCTATGTATACATCCTACCATCACCAGTCAGGACAGAATACTGCACTATATAAGAACTTACATCACTCTATGTATACATCCTACCATCACCAGTCAGGACAGAATACTGCACTATATAAGAACTTACATCAGTCTATGTATACATCCTACCATCACCAGTCAGGACAGAATACTGCACTATATAAGAACTTACATCAGTCTATGTATACATCCTACCATCACCAGTCAGGACAGAATACTGCACTATATAAGAACTTACATCAGTCTATGTATACATCCTACCATCACCAGTCAGGACAGAATACTGCACTATATAAGAACTTACATCACTCTATGAATACATCGTCCATCACCAGTCAGGACAGAATACTGCTCTGTAGAAGAAGTACCCCCGGGTAACCTGTTTTATCCCTTGCGAAGGATGGGTTTGTTTGCTAGATGATCCCAGTAAGTGTTAGCCGTGTGTTGCAGTTGTGGGAGTGAAGATCTCCCAGCAGAGGCTGCGAGACTTCATGTTGTCTTATGCGTCCGTGTGCAGCACTCAGTCCATCATCTGTTACCTGCTCGATGACGGTGCATTTGTGATGCTCTCAAGTGATGTCGAGGACGCCCTACAGGTAACACCTATTATGGTCTCACTGACGCTATGTTCGTGTAGCCTTCATTAGACAGGTAGTGTGTCCTTGTAGTCTCTAGCCACTCCGAGTCCACCTCCTGTCCAGTGTATGATGCTGTTAATATATGACCTATAGCTGGTATGCACTGAAGCAAATTTATTTTCTTACAATACTTCAGTAGAAATTTTAATTTACTTGAGTAATAAAATACAATATTTTTATACTTTTACTTGTAATAGAGCCAGTTATGTATAATTTTCTGGACATAACAAAATATCCACTGGCATTTTCCAAAAGTGTGGTCCATGTTGGCACGACAACCAGTGGAAGTTTCTGATTGGATGATCTGGTGACATGTTCTTGTTTATTACAGGTGGGCCAGTTCTTTGGTGACATTGACCCCCTCCTCATGTGGAAACTATATGACAGGAAAGTCTTCCTGCAGTAAGTAAACTAAGCATTCAGTAATCACAAAATAAATAAGCAGAGCAACAAATTCAAAACATGTCCAAAAATACTAAATTTATTGGTTGCTTGCACCATTATGGCTCATTCGATCCCGACAATCTTTTCAAAACTGACACTTTCTCTTATTCCAGCATATAAAAGGTTTTGTGATAATAATTCCTAAAACAACGTATAAACGGACCTTCAATCATGTCATTTTCAGTTGTTTTTAGACACTGCTGAATGATGTTAATTCATCGATAGGAGACACCGCTTTCTAATTTGCATAGGTTTCAGAGATGCATATTTAATCAGTTCTTGATTTCGTGCAATTTTTTTAAATACTTATTACATTTTACCAAAATATATATGGCATCAGTCGTGAATGTATGTGATTCTGGATCACCAGAAGAAAGAAAACAAATAATTACACTTATACAGCATTTTGGAGTATCGGCAGAGGAGTTTGGCAGTCTCCGCGCATGCACGAAAATCAGGTCATATTACTGAACGCTGGAAGTTTGCTAGTCATTCTGTTTACAAGGTTCGAGAGAGATGGTTGATTAGGCGTTATATTAATAAAACACGACGCTTTGCTGGGAATCACCGCCGTGTCATTTGCAGTAAAGTTTATAAACATGCATTTCTCATCTCCAACACGGTGGGGTGTAATTGTGTGGGGTGTTTGGATGGGGTGTCATCGTGTGGGGTATTTGGGTGGGTGTTTGGGTGGGGTGTCATTGTGTGGGGTATTTGGGTGTGTGTCGGTGTGTGTGGGGTGATTAGGTGGGGTGTCGGTGTGTGTGGGGTGATTAGGTGGGGTGTCAGTGTGTGGGGTGTCAGTGTGTGGGGTGTTTGGGTGAGGTGTCATTGCATGGAGTATTTGGATGGGTGTCTGTGTGTGTAGGGTGATTAGGTGGGGTGTTCGGTTAGGGTGTCATTGTGTGGGGTATTTGGGTGGGTGTCGGTGTGTGTGTGGTGATTAGGTGGGGTGTCAGTGTGTGGTGTGTTTGAGTGGGGTGTCAGTGTGTGGGGTGTTTGGGTGAGGTGTCATTGCGTGGGGTATTTGGATGGGTGTCGGTGTGTGTGGTGTGATTAGATGGGGTGTAATTGTGTGGGGTGTTTGGATGGGGTGTCAGTGTGTGGGGTGTTTGGGTGGGGTGTCATAGTGTGGGGTATTTGGATGGGGTGTCAGTGTGTGGGGAGATTAGATAGGGTGTGAGTATGTGGTGGGTTTGAATGAGGTGTCTTTGGATGGGGTGTCGTTGTGTGGGGTATTTGGGTGGGTGTTAATGTGTGGGGTGATCAGGTGGGGTGTCAGTGTGTGGTGTGTTTCGGTGGGGTGTCATTGTGTGGGGTATTTGGGTGGGGTGTCTGTGGGTGAGGGTGATTAGGTGAGGAGTCAGTGTGTTTGGGTGGGGTGTCAATGTGGTGTGTTTGTGTGGGGTGTTTGGGTGGGGTGTCAGTGGGTGGGGTGATTGGGTGGGTTGTCAGTGTGTGGGGTGTTTGGGTGGGGTGTCAGTGTGGTGTGTTTTTTGTGAGGTGCAGTGTGTGGGGTGTTTGGGTCAGGTGTCATTGTGTGGGGTGTTTATGTTGGGTGTGTATGTGGGGTTATTGGGTGGGGTGTGTATGTGGGGTGACTGGATAGGGTGTGTATATGGGGTGATTGGGTGGGGTGTTTATGTGGGGTGTGTATTTTGGGTGATTGGGTGGTGTGTGTATGTGGGATGATTGTGTGGTGTGTGTGTGTGTGGGGGGGGTGACTGGGTGGGGTGTGTATGTGGGGTGATTGGGTGGTGGGTGTGTGTGGGGGGTGACTGGGTTGGGTGTGTATGTGGGGTGATTGGGTGGCGTGTGTATGTGGGTTGATTGGGTGGGGTGTGTATGTGGGGTGACTGGGTGGGGTGTGTATGTGGGATGACTGGATGGGGTGACTGGGTGGGGTGTGTATATGGGGTGATTGAGTGGGGTGTGTATGTGGGGTGACTGGGTGACGTTTGTATGTGGGGTGTGTATGTGGGGTGACTGGGCGGGGTGTGTATGTGGGGTGACTGGATGGGGTGTGTATGTGGGGTGACTGGGTGGGGTGTGTATATGGGGTGATTGAGTGGGGTGTGTATGTGGGGTGACTGGGCGGGATGTTTATGTGGGGTGACTGGGTGAGGGTGTGTGTGGGGTGATTGGGTGGGGTGTGTATATGGGGTGATTGAGTGGGGTGACTGGGTGGGGTGTGTGTGTTGTTATAAGCCTGTGTTTGTTGCAGGAAGGAGGAGTATGACTATCAGGCGGCGTGTGAGATGGAACAACGCAGCTCCAGCGCTGGCATCAAATCTATCTTCATTGTGAGTCACATTTTACTCTCTTAGTGTTCTCTTTTCTCCTCAATATCCATGTTGATTCTAGCCTCGATATTGGTCATCGATTTATGTTTTATTTTATTTTATTTCTCCACCATCTCTCTCCACACCGCTCTGTCCTTGTTCTTCACCATCTCTCTCCACTTCCCTCTGTCCTTGTTCTTCACCATCTCTCTCCACTCCCCCCTGCCCTTGTTCTCCACCATCTCTCTCCACTCTCCTCTGTCCTTCTTGTTTTCACCATATCTCTCCACTCCCCTCTGTCCTTCTCATTCTCCACCATCTCTCTCCACTCCCCTCTGTCCTTCTCATTCTCCACCATCTCTCCACTCCCCTTTGTCCTTCTCATTCTCCACCATCTCTCCACTCCCCTCTGTCCTTCTTGTTCTCCACCATCTCTCCCCACTCCCCTCTGTCCTTCTTGTTTTCATCATATCTCTCCACTCCCCCTGTCCTTCTCATTCTCCACCATCTCTCCCCACTCCCTCTGTCCTTCTTGTTTTCACAATATCTCTCCACTCCCCTCTGTCCTTCTTGTTTTCATCATATCTCTCCACTCCCCCCTGTCCTTCTCATTATCCACCATCTCTCCACTCCCCTCTGTCCTTCTTGTTTTCACCATATCTCTCCACTCCCCTCTGTCCTTCTCATTCTCCACCATCTCTCTCCACTCCCCTCTGTCCTTCTTGTTTTCACCATATCTCTCCACTCCCCTCTGTCCTCATTCTCCACCATCTCTCCACTCCCCTCTGTCCTTCTTGTTTTCACCATATCTCTCCACTCCCCTCTGTCCTTCTCATTCTCCACCATCTCTCTCCACTCCCCTCTGTCCTTCTTGTTTTCACCATATCTCTCCACTCCCCTCTGTCCTCATTCTCCACCATCTCTCCACTCCCCTCTGTCCTTCTTGTTTTCACCATATCTCTCCACTCCCCTCTGTCCTTCTCATTCTCCACCATCTCTCTCCACTCCCCTCTGTCCTTCTTGTTTTCACCATATCTCTCCACTCCCCTCTGTCCTTCTCATTCTCCACCATCTCTCCACTCCCCTCTGTCCTTCTTGTTTTCACCATATCTCTCCACTCCCCTCTGTCCTCATTCTCCACCATCTCTCTCCACTCCCCTCTGTCCTTCTCATTCTCCACCATCTCTCCACTCCCCTCTGTCCTTCTTGTTCTCCACCATCTCTCCCCACTCCCCTCTGTCCTTCTTGTTTTCATCATATCTCTCCACTCCCCCCTGTCCTTCTCATTCTCCACCATCTCTCCCCACTCCCTCTGTCCTTCTTGTTTTCACCATATCTCTCCACTCCCCTCTGTCCTTCTTGTTTTCATCATATCTCTCCACTCCCCCCTGTCCTTCTCATTCTCCACCATCTCTCCACTCCCCTCTGTCCTTCTTGTTTTCACCATATCTCTCCACTCCCCTCTGTCCTTCTCATTCTCCACCATCTCTCTCCACTCCCCTCTGTCCTTCTTGTTTTCACCATATCTCTCCACTCCCCTCTGTCCTCATTCTCCACCATCTCTCCACTCCCCTCTGTCCTTCTAGTTTTCACCATATCTCTCCACTCCCCTCTGTCCTTCTCATTCTCCACCATCTCTCTCCACTCCCCTCTGTCCTTTTTGTTTTCACCATATCTCTCCACTCCCCTCTGTCCTCATTCTCCACCATCTCTCCACTCCCCTCTGTCCTTCTTGTTTTCACCATATCTCTCCACTCCCCTCTGTCCTTCTCATTCTCCACCATCTCTCTCCACTCCCCTCTGTCCTTCTTGTTTTCACCATATCTCTCCACTCCCCTCTGTCCTTCTCATTCTCCACCATCTCTCCACTCCCCTCTGTCCTTCTTGTTTTCACCATATCTCTCCACTCCCCTCTGTCCTCATTCTCCACCATCTCTCTCCACTCCCCTCTGTCCTTCTCATTCTCCACCATCTCTCCACTCCCCTCTGTCCTTCTTGTTCTCCACCATCTCTCCCCACTCCCCTCTGTCCTTCTTGTTTTCATCATATCTCTCCACTCCCCCCTGTCCTTCTCATTCTCCACCATCTCTCCCCACTCCCTCTGTCGTTCTCATTCTCCACCATCTCTCTCCACTCCCTCTGTCCTGCTTGTTCTTGACAATCTCTCTCCACTCCCCTCTGTCCTTCCCATTCTCCACCATCTCCCTCCACTCCCCTATGTCCTTCTCATTCTTCACCATCTCTCACTACTCCCTCTGTTCTTCTCATTCTCCACCATCTCTTTCCACTCCCCCCTGTCCTTCTTGTTCTCCACCATCTCTCTCCACTCCCTCTGTCCTGCTTGTTCTCCACCATCTCTCTCCACTCGCTCTGTCCTTCTTGTTCTCCACCATCTCTCTCCACTCCCTCTGTCCTGCTTGTTCTCCACCATCTCTCTCCACTCGCTCTGTCCTTCTTGTTCTCCACCATCTCTCTCCACTCCCCTCTGTTCTTTTTTTCTCCCATCTCTCTCCACTCCCCTCTGTCCTTCTCATTCTGCACCATCTTTCTCCACTCCTCTCTGTCATTCTTGTTCTCCACCATCTCTCTCCACTCCCTCTGTCCTTCTTGTTCTCCACCATCTCTCTCCACTCGCTCTGTCCTTCTTGTTCTCCACCATCTCTCTCCACTCCCCTCTGTTCTTTTTTTCTCCATCTCTCTCCACTCCCCTCTGTCCTTCTCATTCTGCACCATCTTTCTCCACTCCTCTCTGTCCTTCTTGTTCTCCACCATCTCTCCACTCCCCTCTGTCCTTCTCATTCTGCACCATCTCTTTCCACTCCCCTCTGTTCTTCTTGTTCTCCATCTCTCTCCACTCCCCTCTGTCCTTCTAGTTCTCTACCATCTCTCACTACTCCCTCTGTTCTTCTCATTCTCCACCAACTCTCTCCACTCCCCTCTGTCCTTCTTGTCCTCCACCATCTCTCCACTCCCCTCTGTCCTTCTCATTCTCCACCATCTCTCTCCACTCCCTCTGTCCTTCTCATTCTCCACCATCTCTCTCCACTCCTCTCTGTCCTTCTCATTCTCCACCATCTCTTCACTCCCCTCTGTCCTTCTCGTTCTTCACCATCTCTCTCCATTCCCCTTTGTCCTTCTTGTTCTTGTCTTGGTCGTCCTTTATCCTATCCACAGTCATGACTGTTTGTTCTATCAGACAGTTGTCTGTACACAGGCCTAATGTGATGGACAGACAGACATTGTTTTAGTATGATGGCAATGTGCAGTTATACGACACTAGGCTACACTGGAAGTGAATTAACTTGTCTATTGAATGTTGTGTTACAGCCGGCACTTTACGAGTTCCTCACCCTTCAGTGGTGGACGACCAAGTTCACAATGTGAGTATTTCTCTACATGTAATAGAGCTACCTTCTTCCCACCATCATCTTCCCTTCGGCTTCCTTCCCTCCTCTCGCATTCTCCATTGACACCTTCATTCTTGATAGTCTCTCCTCTGTCCCCTGTCACGTTTCCTCCAATTACTTTTCATCTTCTCAGCCTCTTTTCTTCAGTCTTTTTGTTACTCCTCTGGTCCTTCCACATCACAGTCTTCCCACCTCTCTCCCAGTCATTACTCTACAGACGATCTGTCTCCTTGTTCATTCTACCTCCACCCCTTCACAGTTTCACCCTGCAACACCCCAACATGAATCCTCTTTAGTGTCTGCCCATGAGTTCCCACAACCGGACAGCGCAGAATCCACCCAGCTGAGACGGTTATCACACAATGAGTGCTTTGCTTAGACTGGTCACATGCGAGGTGATATCCCCAAATTGATTTAGATTATATATTCAAAACAGCCTATAATTTCTCTAAAAGTCAAAAAGACTTTCCTCTGTTTAAATTTACACTAGATTGATTAGGTTCTAATTATTTGCATTGACATTCAGTGATACACTGGGTCTAAAGCCTAAGTATGGAAGTAAACAAACCTATCATTGATATTCACTGTTGGTACTGCCACTTTAAGCCTAAGATCCTGCCAATAATGAGTTTCTACTAGTCCTTTTGCTAATAATCGCATGAATTCAGTTATATAAATTAAAGTTCTGGGGCCGATTTCATGAAGCATACTTCAAGTTACGCTGACGTAGCACTGTGTAAACTCCCATGCTCACTTATATTTTAAAAAATCACGTCATTTACTAAGACAATCATCTTTGCGTTAAGAACGTTCTTAGCCGCTTCATGAAACCGACCCCAGGACATCCAATAAGTGTCCTGTAGCAAACAGACAGAACACAAGTCTGTCAACAAGCATAGCAGTTAACACACACAAAACCTTAATTATTCTAAAATACTTTCTCTGACTAACTTTTGCAACAACTGTTTCTCCTTATATTTCTATAGCTAGTCAGTGAATAATATTTACACAAAAAAACAATACTTATCTGACCAATATTTCCACACCTTTTTCTTTTGTTTTCACCGAATTCTCAAGGAACCAATTCCAAGAATGTTGTGTGTTAAAGATTTTTAAGACCATATTTAATACCTTTAATCTACTTCAGTGTTGTATTTATATAAAACTACGTATAGTTAGAAATATATCAGTTAATATTTAATAAGAGCTTTGTTGTGTTTTTGCAGGTTGTATGTAAATTTCAACATTTACAAGTAAGTATAGAGCTACATATAAAATTCATGAAATGTATTATTTGATTTTGAAACCTATGCTGCTGTATAACAATTTTCTAAAGTTTAATTACATTATTTAAAATATGAATCAGTACATACTAAATGTGGCAATTACATTTGAAACTGGACGAGAGAAATTGTTGTTATAGTTGTTATTATATTTGTTATCATATATGTTATTATAGTTGTTATTATAGTTATCAGATATGTTATTATAGTTGTTATTATAAATGTTATATTATTATAGTTGTTATTACATTTGTTATTATAGGTGTTATTCTAGTTGTTATTATAGGTGTTACTATAGTTGTTATTACATTTGTTATTATAGGTGTTATTCTAGTTGTTGTTATAGGTGTTACTGTAGTTGTTATTAGATGTGTTATTGTAGTTGTAATTATACTTGTTATTATGGTTGTTATTTTATATGTTATTATAGTTGTTATTATATGTGTTATTATAGTTGTTATTATATGTTATTGTAGTTATTATATATGTTATTATAGTTGTTGTTATATATGTTATTACAGTTGTTATTACATATGTTATATGTTATTATAGTTGTTGTTATAGTTGTTATTATATATGTTATTATAATTGTTATATATGTTATTATAGTAGTTGTTATAGTTGTTATTATATTTATTATTATAGATGTTATAGTTCTTGTTATAGTTGTAATTATAGATGTTATTATAGTAGTTATTATAGTAGTTATAGTTCTTGTTATAGTTGTAATTATAGTAGTTATAGTTCTTGTTATAGTTGTAATTATAGTTGTTATTATAGTTGTTATTATATATGTTGTTATAGTTGTTATAGATGTGTTATAGTTGTTGTTATAGTTGTTATTATAAATGTTGTTATAGTTGTTATTATCATTCAAGTAGCCCCGTTGTATATAGAGGAAGTACCATACAAATGTTCTAGTTCTAGTTGTTGCCAGCACTCGGCAACGTGCTATTAACTGACTAGTCTGTATTAATGTGGTTACAATGTTATGGTCTTATGAGGTCTCTGAGTGCCTAAGTACAAATGCTATGCCCACGTACAAATGTTATGGCTACATACAAATGTTATGCCTACATACAAATGCTATGCCTACATACAAATGCTATGCCAACATACAAATGTTATGCTTACATACAAATATTATACCTACATACAAATATTATGCCTACATACAAATGTTAATCCTACATACAAATGTTATGCCCACATACAAATGTTATGCCCACATACAAATGCTATGCCCACATACAAATGTTATCAAATGTTATGCCCACATACAAATGCTAACCCCACATACAAATGCTATGCCCACATACAAATGCTAACCCCACATACAAATGCTATGCCCACATACAAATGTTATGCCTACATACAAATGTTATGCCTACATACAAATGTTATGCCTACATACAAATGTTATGCCTACATACAAATGTTATGCCTACATACAAATGTTATGCCTACATACAAATGCTATGCCCACATACAAATGCTGTGCTCACATACAAATGTTATGCCTACATACAAATGTTATGCCTACATACAAATGTTATGCCTACATGACAGTTTTGTGTCTACTTGTAGCTGGCTGTTTTCAAGCACAACTGATTATGGTAAGAAACCTTGCAATGGCATTAATTTTACTAAATTATCCCTAAAAGAAAAATACTTTTGTTCTTACTTCTGTAAATTAAAGAGTAAATGGCATGTGGCAGAAAGTTGAGGAATTAGAAATGACATTGAAAGTTATAAAGACATTTTAGATTGCTCTACCAGGGTAGGTTATGTTTCTGTCTCTGTCTGTAGTGGAGGTTGTTAGTAATTGTTCTGAAAATTACAGTTATGTTCCATATTTGCAACCATGAAAACGGACATGTTTCTTTTTCAATCTAATAACATTCATTTGCCGTCAGATATAAATCTGTGAAATCATGTTTTAAACATATCGACACTGATTAGATTTAGTATTCGTTTTTTCATGCCTTTTTAATTCGTTTTGAAAATGAGTATTTTCTTATATACAATTGCATTGCTTTGTAACTGTTATAGAAATGGTTATTTGCGGGTAAATATACCAGTCTAGTTTTAAATACAAGCAATGACTGGTGATGTTTTGTGAGTAAGTTCTACAACTGTGTGTTGTGTTCGCAGCCAGGGCAGAAGACGTCAGCTACCCCAAGAACTACACGTGCATCAAACACCTGGCACAGTACTACTTCAATTCCGGGGAAGACATAGATGCGAAACACCTTATAGAGTGCGGCAACTGCACCAGGTACATTTTGCCATGGCTACAGACTCTGTTTCTATGGTAACGCAGTTAAGGCGATCCATTCATTTTATCATTGTATCATATTATATAAACTGCATCTATTATGACAGATGGACCATTGAATGGAAATTTAAGTGTTTCCATATAATCCACTTCTCTACTCATTTCTGTGTAAAGATGAAGAAAAAGTGCTTTTATCGTTAACAAATTTTGTTCTTTGTTACTCTGAATTGGTTTTCCAGAGGATTTAAATGCTGTATAAATTTGTGTTATTTATGAAAGCAACAAATTGTGATCTTGCGAGATGTCCAGCTAACACCTCACTCCTCGTTGACCGTGGTGACCATGTGTGACAGTCACTGACTATGGTGACCATGTGTGACAGTCACTGACTGTGATGACCATGAGTGACAGTCACTGATCGTGGTGACCGTGTGTGACAGTCACTGACCGTGATGAGCGTTTGTGACAGTCACTGACCGTGATGACCGTGTGTGACAGTCACTGATCGTGGTGACCGTGTGTGACAGTCACTGACTGTGATGACCGTTTGTGACAGTCACTGACCGTGATGACCGTGTGTGACAGTCACTGACCGTGATGACCGTGTGTGACAGTCACTGACCGTGATGAGCGTTTGTGACAGTCACTGACCGTGATGACCGTGTGTGACAGTCACTGACCGTGATG
The DNA here is from genome assembly GCA_963995525.1 of Escarpia spicata. Taxonomy (NCBI): domain Eukaryota; kingdom Metazoa; phylum Annelida; class Polychaeta; order Sabellida; family Siboglinidae; genus Escarpia; species Escarpia spicata. The sequence goes on along the minus strand of OZ023205.1, from coordinate 20,619,846 downwards.
ACCGTGTGTGACAGTCACTGATCGTGGTGACCGTGTGTGACAGTCACTGATCGTGGTGACCGTGTGTGACAGTTACTGATCGTGGTGACCGTGTATGACAGTCACTGATCGTGGTGACCGTGTATGACAGTCACTGATCGTGGTGACCGTGTGTGACAGTCACTGATCGTGGTGACCGTGTATGACAGTCACTGATCGTGGTGACCGTGAGTGACAGTCACTGACTGTGATGATCGTTTGTGACAGTCACTGACCGTGATGATCGTTTGTGACAGTCACTGACCGTGATGATCGTTTGTGACAGTCACTGACCGTGATGATCGTTTGTGACAGTCACTGACCCTGGTGACCGTGTGTGACAGTCATTGACCATGATGACCGTATGTGACAGTCACTGACCGTGTGTGACAGTCACTGACCGTGGTGACCATGTGTGTCAGGACGTTCGCAACGGCGCGTCTGCCCCACACTAACCTGCTGCTGGTGATTGCAATGAGAGACTGCTCGCCCCCTGGTGACTGCAATGTGCCTGAATTACTACAGGCGCCCGTTGAAAATATCCTTTTATTGATTGTGTAGAAACAATATTTATAGCAATAGCTGAATGTGTTCTCATTTCCGTTGAATGTCTAGAAGTTCTTATTTCTTTAGTTTCATTAGACATAGTTGACATCTTAAAGAAGTATTATTATCTTATAACTTACAATGAGGTGATACAGTTTAGTTTGGTGCAGTTTTTAGTAATAATCTACTTTGGAACAGTATAAGAGCAACTCCTCACAGAGGCTGAGGTCCACATGGCTCTTTCTGTCTTCATTCTTGGACCATTGCACTCTGATCTACTTTGGAACAGTGTAAGACCAACTCCTCACAGAGGCTGAGGTCCACATGGCTCTTTCTGTCTTCATTCTTAGACCATTGCACCCTGATCTACTTTGGAACAGTATAAGAGCAACTCCTCACAGAGGCTGAGGTCCACATGGCTCTTTCTGTCTTCATTCTTGGACCATTGCACTCTGATCTACTTTGGAGCCGTGTAAGACCAACTCCTCACAGAGGCTGAGGTCCACATGGCTCTTTCTATCTTCATTCTTGGACCATTGCACCCTGATCTACTTTGGAATAGTGTAAGACCAACTCCTCACAGAGGCTGAGGTCCACATGGCTCTTTCTATCTTCATTCTTGGACCATTGCACTCTGATCTAATTTGGAACAGTGTAAGACCAACTCCTCACAGAGGCTGAGGTCCACATGGCTCTTTCTGTTTTCATTCTTGGATCATTGCACCCTGATCTACTTTGGAACAGTGTAAGACCAACTCCTCACAGAGGCTTAGGTCCACATGGCTCTTTCTGTTTTCATTCTTGGATGCACTGTGATCTACTTTGGAGCAGTGTAAGACCAACTCCGCACAGAGGCTTAGGTCCACATGGCTCTTTCTGTTTTCATTCTTGGACCATTGTACCCTGATCTACTTTGGAACAGTGTAAGACCAACTCCTCACAGAGGCTGAGGTCCACATGGCTCTTTCTGTTTTCATTCTTGGATCATTGCACTGTGATCTACTTTGGAACAGTGTAAGACCAACTCCGCACAGAGGCTTAGGTCCACATGGCTCTTTCTGTCTTCATTCTTGGACCGTTGCACTCTGATCTACTTTGGAACAGTGTAAGACCAACTTCTCACAGAGGCTGAGGTCCACATGGCTCTTTCTGTCTTCATTCTTGGACCATTGCACCCTGATCTACTTTGGAGCAGTGTAAGACCAACTTCTCACAGAGGCTGAGGTCCACATGGCTCTTTCTGTCTTCATTCTTGGACCATTGCACTCTGATCTACTTTGGAACAGTGTAAGACCAACTCATCACAGAGGCTGAGGTCCACATGGCTCTTTCTGTCTTCATTCTTGGATCATTGCACTCTGATCTAATTTGGAACAGTGTAAGACCAACTCCTCACAGAGGCTGAGGTCCACATGGCTCTTTCTGTTTTCATTCTTGGACCATTGCACTCTGATCTACTTTGGAACAGTGTAAGACCAACTCCTCACAGAGGCTGAGGTCCACATGACTCTTTCTATCTTCATTCTTGGACCATTGCACTCTGATCTACTTTGGAACAGTGTAAGACCAACTCCTCACAGAGGCTGAGGTCCACATGGCTCTTTCTATCTTCATTCTTGGACCATTGCACTCTGATCTACTTTGGAACAGTGTAAGACCAACTCCTCACAGAGGCTGAGGTCCACATGGCTCTTTCTATCTTCATTCTTGGACCATTGCACTCTGATCTACTTTGGAACAGTATAAGAGCAACTCCTCACAGAGGCTTAGGTCCACATGGCCCTTTCTATCTTCATTCTTGGACCATTGTACCCTGATCTACTTTGGAGCAGTGTAAGACCAACTCCGCACAGAGGCTTAGGTCCACATGGCTCTTTCTGTTTTCATTCTTGGACCGTTGCACTCTGATCTACTTTGGAGCAGTGTAAGACCAACTCCTCACAGAGGCTTAGGTCCACATGGCTCTTTCTGTTTTCATTCTTGGATCATTGCACTGTGATCTACTTTGGAGCAGTGTAAGACCAACTCCGCACAGAGGCTTAGGTCCACATGGCTCTTTCTGTTTTCATTCTTGGACCATTGTACCCTGATCTACTTTGGAACAGTGTAAGACCAACTCCTCACAGAGGCTGAGGTCCACATGGCTCTTTCTGTTTTCATTCTTGGATCATTGCACTGTGATCTACTTTGGAACAGTGTAAGACCAACTCCGCACAGAGGCTTAGGTCCACATGGCTCTTTCTGTCTTCATTCTTGGACCGTTGCACTCTGATCTACTTTGGAACAGTGTAAGACCAACTTCTCACAGAGGCTGAGATCCACATGGCTCTTTCTGTCTTCATTCTTGGACCATTGCACCCTGATCTACTTTGGAGCAGTGTAAGACCAACTTCTCACAGAGGCTGAGGTCCACATGGCTCTTTCTGTCTTCATTCTTGGACCATTGCACTCTGATCTAATTTGGAACAGTGTAAGACCAACTCCTCACAGAGGCTGAGGTCCACATGGCTCTTTCTGTTTTCATTCTTGGACCATTGTACCCTGATCTACTTTGGAACAGTGTAAGACCAACTCCTCACAGAGGCTGAGGTCCACATGGCTCTTTCTGTTTTCATTCTTGGATCATTGCACTGTGATCTACTTTGGAACAGTGTAAGACCAACTCCGCACAGAGGCTTAGGTCCACATGGCTCTTTCTGTCTTCATTCTTGGACCGTTGCACTCTGATCTACTTTGGAACAGTGTAAGACCAACTTCTCACAGAGGCTGAGATCCACATGGCTCTTTCTGTCTTCATTCTTGGACCATTGCACCCTGATCTACTTTGGAGCAGTGTAAGACCAACTTCTCACAGAGGCTGAGGTCCACATGGCTCTTTCTGTCTTCATTCTTGGACCATTGCACTCTGATCTAATTTGGAACAGTGTAAGACCAACTCCTCACAGAAGCTGAGGTCCACATGGCTCTTTCTGTTTTCATTCTTGGACCATTGCACTCTGATCTACTTTGGAACAGTGTAAGACCAACTCCTCACAGAGGCTGAGGTCCACATGGCTCTTTCTGTCTTCATTCTTGGACCATTGCACTCTGATCTAATTTGGAACAGTGTAAGACCAACTCCTCACAGAGGCTGAGGTCCACATGGCTCTTTCTGTTTTCATTCTTGGACCATTGCACTCTGATCTACTTTGGAACAGTGTAAGACCAACTCCTCACAGAGGCTGAGGTCCACATGACTCTTTCTATCTTCATTCTTGGACCATTGCACTCTGATCTACTTTGGAACAGTGTAAGACCAACTCCTCACAGAGGCTGAGGTCCACATGGCTCTTTCTATCTTCATTCTTGGACCATTGCACTCTGATCTACTTTGGAACAGTATAAGAGCAACTCCTCACAGAGGCTTAGGTCCACATGGCCCTTTCTATCTTCATTCTTGGACCATTGTACCCTGATCTACTTTGGAGCAGTGTAAGACCAACTCCGCACAGAGGCTTAGGTCCACATGGCTCTTTCTGTTTTCATTCTTGGACCGTTGCACTCTGATCTACTTTGGAGCAGTGTAAGACCAACTTCTCACAGAGGCTGAGGTCCACATGGCTCTTTCTGTCTTCATTCTTAGACCATTGCATTTTGGCAGTCTCTAAAAGGGCACACGTTATAACTTGCACTGCTGAGGTTAATATGAAATGGACACATTTGAATGAAACTGGGAGGTACTGTTAGATGTATCTTAATAAAGAAAACACTGTCGTCATACTAAAAATGCATTTGTTTTATTAATTTAACATGAAATATCAAGAGAAACTATGGCTTCTAATTAAACTAAACAATCCACCATTTACTTTACTAGGTACAAAACAAGCTGTAACACATTGCACATTTAAATGGTCTTTCATCAATGTGAGTTACAGTCGAACAAAAGCAACTGAATCCAATCCATGATACTTTATAAAAAAAAATCACATTAAGCTGCAGTGTGCATCATTTATAAACACTAAAATGAAATCAAGCCTAAGGCTATCTATTAGTACTATGGGCAATTAAAGTAATGTTACAGCCAAAATTGACAATATATTAAAGAAATCAATCCTACAGGACATGGACTATGCAAGCTCAGTATCACTAATTATTTTTGTTTAACCATCTTAGCTAGCGCCATATATGACGTCATCCAACGGAATTTGTTAGAACTATGAAACCCAGACTATATCACTTTGAGCCAGCTTACCCTAGGCTGCTGTTATTCCTTCGAGTTTTGTGTTCAGAACTGAAATCTGTACACTAACGATGTGACAAGTATATATAATTAACAACATGTCTTCAATGCGCTTAGCGGACAACCAGACAACAATCACGAAATGGTTTATGTTAACCCCTTCTGTCCTTGTTGGTTGATACGAGGTACGTAGCAGGGGCATCGTGAGACTTCGCAATGATTTACCTACCTGGAAATCCTAATGGTGTCCTTGGTTTGTTGCTTTGTCAGTGTAAGCTGGTTTGTATTAAAGGAAGGCAGTCTGTTCCTGTACATACAATTAGACGGCTTAGTAATTTGTTACAGGAAGTCTGCTGTGTTGAACGTGGGAAAATGGGACATCGTTGAACACTAAATGGTACTGCAATTAACTCAGCCCGACTTGGCCGTATTGCCAATAATACTTGTTTTGAAACTGGATCTTTTGTTTGCTGTTTGAACATGCTCCGGGGCATATCTTCCAAATTGCAAACATTGTTACGGGCTTACGAAACACAATTTGGCAGATAGTATACCTTCAACATAGTTATTATAGTCTTAAGAACATTATATTCATTATTAGATGAAAGAGTAGGAAGAGACTCCTTCCTTTTAAAGGCCACCACATATACATAGTCTACTGTAGAGGAGTTGAGTAGTCTTGTTGATCACATGACCTCTTCCTTGACTCCTTGCACCTGCTGATCCTGCCTTCTACGAGGGAAGGTGTAATGTGACAAGGTACTACCGCAAGCGACCGACATGTTTTGACTCCAATACTCATGTGAGTGCCCCAACCCTGTCATGAGGTCAATTCCATTGTGTCAACTCCAGTTGTAGTCAATTCCAAAAAGTAATTTTCTATTCAACCTTGTAAAAAATCTATTCTAATTCGAGATCATCATTTCCAATTCCAACTTAAAAAATCCTAAAGAAAAATCCAATTAAATCCAATTAATCTTAACAGATTTTATACCTGAAAATATGTATGAAATGAGTGCATTTAACTTTTTAGCGATGAAATTGTGATTTGGCAGTAGATACTGGCTTGAAACCAGCATTAGTTAAACCACTAATATGGTAGCCCAGTATTGAGTTGATTGTTGTATTAAATAATCTCCTATACCTGTAAAGATTAGATTTGTGCTCGACTCACCCAATTTATTTTTACCAATTCTTCAAAATGTTCGCTACCTGTATTTCATTTGCAAACAACAACCAACTTTCTGCCACTAGGAGGACTTAAACACTTGCGGCGGTGGCATCCAGGTGGCGCCATCTGTCGGTGTGCTGCTTTCCATACAACTCGCTATCATCGGACTTCTTTTGACGAGATGTAGTTAAACCACGACAAGGAGATGCTTGCTAAGACTGCTGGATACCCAGACTGCCAATGTTGATGTGTAATCTCAACCTGGGTTATTGGGTCCTGTGATTAGTTGCCATGCCATTTATAGACCCTAATGCTGCTGTTGAAACCTGTGTCCTTGTTTGGGTGTGTTCTTGAAGGAAATTGTGACAGAAACCAGACTTGACAACAGCAGTAAAGTTTCTGTTTTTCCTGTCATCATCAGTCATAGTCTCTAGAAATAAATAACCAAAACAATTTATAACAAATGGGCTGTAATCAAGAAAGTCACTTGTGCGAATATGCTAGATCCTGTATGAAATTAAGCAGGATACTATGTCAGTTAAAATTGCATGTTGAGAGAATTCCGTGTGTTTTGATTTTATGGATGTGTCCCAGCTTTCCAGAACAAATTGAATACTTGTGCCCAAAGTCCCTCTGTTTGGAAATACTTTTGGTCATGACAGACTGAGCATCAATTATAGCTTGGGGTTTGGGGAACGTATTTTATTATCTTTAAAAACATACATTTTTTTATCTGGATGTACCAACAAAACTGCTTATGTTGCAATTTCTGCAACATGATTAATCGACTGCAATGTTACCATGCTGAAGAATATGCCAATTAGATAGTCTAATAAAAAAATATCTAACATGGAATGTAAGTTGTATAATTCTATCAGTGTATATGTATACATGTGCACAACATTAAGCATTTAGTGCACATGTAATTAACTATCTGGTTATATGACATGTCAACAAGGCATCCATTGAGTAATAGATGCCAAACTGGTTAGCGTTAAAATTGGTTCACTGCGTTTTAGTAAATGGTTGACTGTCAAATTGTATAGATTTCTTAGCTATTTATACATCAGCCAGAAAGGATATATTTATATTATTTAATATATTCGTATTTTACTTGTTCGTGTGTGATCTGACAGCATGCGTGAACTATTGTACTCTATCACATGCTGCAGGATCAGAATGTTTTTTAATACTTTGCATCACAATCATGTGGCAATTTACAAATCCTGCCATTTGTACATTGAATAGTTCTATTTATACCTTTACTGTTTCTGTGAAACGTTCAAATATTTCTACCTGCCGCATTTTTGCAGTTGTCAATCTTCAACTTGAGGTTGGTCTGTCGGACGGTCCACAGATTGTGGTTGTATCTTCCATCCAAAGTGAATGTGTATTGTGTGTGTATATTTGAGAGGTTTCAACACTACTTTGATATCTTTCATCTGCTTAGCCCTAAAATTAATTAAGGTATAGTTGGAAATATAACCATTGATGGAGAGATGTTTTGCAATCCAAAGATGAAAATTATATTTTGTGGTAAATGTTGTAAGACTTGCTCATTATTAATGTGCTATGTTTAAAGACAGTTGGGTTTCTTTCATTTTACTCTATAAACATAATACAGAGCAGAATTTAAAACAGTGTGATAAAAATACCCAGAAAGTTATTGTTTAAACTTGCAATACTTACACTTTACCAAGATGTAGAGAAGTGTTTATACATTTCTAATAGCTCATGATATTCGCGATTTAGGCATCCCATTTAACAAACATTTAACAAAAATATTATTATTATAATGAGCTAATTTCCCTCATTTTACCACCAGTGTCTTGTTCAACAAAAGACAATGTAGAATTTAATATATGAAGTTTTGTATTTTCTATCTACAGTGTATGTGTACATTTCGGAGAATAAAGTCAAGAATTTATACTTTGTGATCATTTAGATCTTAAAAACAGTATTTGAGATATAAGAATATTTAGAAATGTTTTTAAAAAGTGCAGTGTTTGGCAGATCTAATGTCCATGTGTCTAATTAGGCCAATTTATTAAGTTAATGTGGATTTACTGGTAAATGTTCTTCAGTTGACTAGTATCATAACTACTGTTAAACACACATTGCATTTCTTCCAGCACTGTGCTGGTTTCATAAGCACAACGGGAACTAAATCATCTCTATTGTATTTGTGCTTACATAGTCTGGTGGTAATAGTCTGCTGCTTTGTGTATCAGTAAATGATGTACATTCTGGATAACGGAATTGATTGTAACTGTGTTGTACATACGGTGTTATTAATGTGTCACCTCTGACAGTGTCAACAGAGGAGGTCCACGATGCCTTTGTTTACTTAGTTTCCTGGTTGACGCGTTTCACCTGGATGTGACACACGCACACATCTAAGGATTTTTTTTCGATTTAGTTTTGTTTTGATGCTATTGGAGGTTGAGAATGTTGGGAACTAGCTGCATACACGCCTGCATGCACTCAAGTTTACATTGTGATGGTTTGTTTATACTTTACTTTGCCCCAAGGAGTGAGTTTAAGCTTTGTGTCGAGGTGGCCATTATGTGTCTTGTGGACTGTGTTCTGAGCAGTAAAATAACAGTTAATTTCATAGTACCATTTATTGTTGATGCCAACGGTACATTTTGGTAACAGATGCCTGTTCAGTACCAGCAGAACACTCAATTGTAAAAGTACATTTCAGTAGCAACACCACATTTCACCAACACCAGCAGTCAGCCATGCTGCAATTAACGCACAAAGACTATTCATACACAAATATCCACCACTGTCTATAGCCAGGTACTCATTCATATAGCTGTGTGAACTGAAGCAATGTAGAGTAAACGAACTTGCCCAAGGTTCTACACTGCCGCACAGAATTTGTACCTGGGTTCTCTTGGTCAAGAGTCCGAAGCTCTTACCACTGCGCTACTGTAAAACCAGCCCGTTTAGAGTGTTTCGTAATCATATTCAATAACACACTGTAATTAAATCACATTCAGTAGCAGCAGCACGTTTGATATGAACATTTTAAGTTACTATTAAAATCACATTTCACTACAACAAAAACAACACATTCAATTTAAACAATGCAACAAATCATCCAGAGAAGTACCGATACATTCAAAACTGTCTGTTTTAATCGCATTTTGAATTTGCACGTTACTGTGGTGAAACAAAAGAATTGTAACATTTCTGTCAACACAATGTGTTATTTCATTCTGTCTGCTGAAGCTGGCATTTTCTTTGATTTGACTCTTGGGTTGATTGTCTTTTCCATAGTTTTGTTTTACATATATTGTGAAGTGTAATTCCAACTGAAGTGTGTACAGTGGTGACATGAAGAACTGACTGTGTCCAGTTGGCTAGTGTCATTGTGTCACCAATGTCGCTGTGTGGATGGAATAAAGGAACTCTTTGTACATGTCTGGTTGTGTTTATGTTAACAGTACAATCACAAATCTACTTCTCTTGTAGTTTTTGTTACGTCGCAGGCAACAACGTCCATAAAAACATTTAACATGTCGAGCCCTTATATATTTAACATGTCAAGTATCTTGCTGAAATTCTGGCCCAAATGTTTTTCTTTACAACAAAAACATTAGGCAAAGTTGCTCCAGCGAGAACTGTTTGCAGGAATGGTTGATCTCGCAAATGTCATGCAACACTTGTAATGTTACATTTGTAGACATTATTGGCAAGGCAAAGATCGTTGGAGGTAACGTGCATAATTTTGATTGTGACGGGCAAACGGCGACATACAGCATCCAACAATTACAGCTTTCAATTTATACCATTCCTTCAAACAATAGTCTTTGGAAGGTCTATTCACATCGATACCATTCCTATTTAGTTCGACACCCGCTCAGCCGTACTGCAGTGAGCAGACGACACCACCCACTCAGCCGTACTGCAGTGACCAGATGACACCATCCACTCAGCCGTACTGCAGTGACCAGACAACACCACCCATTCAGTCATACTGCAGTGACCAGACGACACCATCCACTCGGCCGTACAGCAGTGACCAGACGACACTACCCACTCAGTCGTACTGCAGTGCCCACTCAGTCATACTGCAGTGACCAGACGACACCATCCACTCAGCCGTACAACAGTGACCAGACCACACCACCCACTCAGCCGTACTGCAGTGACCAGACGACACCACCCACTCAGCCGTACTGCAGTGACCAGACGACACCACCCACTCAGCCTTACTGCAGTGACCAGACAACACCACCCACTCAGCCGTACTGCAGTGACCAGACGACACCACCCACTCAGCCGTACTGCAGTGACCAGACGACACCACCCACTCAGCCTTACTGCAGTGACCAGACAACACCACCCACTCAGCCGTACTGCAGTGACCAGACAACACCACCCACTCAGCCGTACTGCAGTGACCAGACGACACCACCCACTCAGCCGTACTGCAGTGACCAGACGACACCACCCACTCAGCCACACTGCAGTGACCAGACGACACCACCCACTCAGCCGTACTGCAGTGACCAGACGACACCACCCACTCAGCCACACTGCAGTGACCAGACAACACCAACCACTCAGCCACACTGCAGTGACCAGACGACACCACCCACACAGCGATGCTGCAGTGACCAGACGACACCACCCACTCAGCCACACTGCAGTGACCAGACGACACCACCCACTCAGCCATACTGCAGTGACCAGATGACAACACCCACTCAGCCATACTGTAGTGACCAGACGACACCACCCACTCAGCCATACTGCAGTGACCAGACGACACCACCCACTTAGCCATAATGCAGTGACCAGACGACACCACCCACTCAGCCACACTGCAGTGACCAGACGACACCACCCACTCAGCCATACTGCAGTGACCAGATGACAACACCCACTCAGCCATACTGTAGTGACCAGACGACACCACCCACTCAGCCATACTGCAGTGACCAGACGACACCACCCACTTAGCCATAATGCAGTGACCAGACGACATCACCCACTCAGCCATACTGCAGTGACCAGACGACACCACCCACTCAGCCACACTGCAATGACCAGATACTGCATTTAATCTGTTTCTTCTTATAATCCCACCACAGGTACTCATTTACACAGCATAGTGAACTGAGGCAACTGGGACTGAACAAAATTGTGTGTCTAACAGCAACAAATGGAACTGGACCTTGGTTGTATCGGTGCAAAGTTCTACTAGATGCTGTCTGCCAGATGCCCGGTAGTAGACCAATAAAATGTTAAACTAATTTATAATAACAAAGTAACTTTGGTGTGTTGTAGGTGCACCGAGTCTGAGGTGACAATAGATACAGTAACAAATAGTGTCGTAAGTTAAAAAGTTAATAAATAAGTTAAAAAAATTATATAATAAATAATTAAATAAACATGTAGAACATGATGTAAAGTCACAGTTTTACAATATGCAGTGATTCAGCCCAGCTATTCCACATGGGCGCATTAACAATATCTCTACAATAACACATAAATTATATACATTTTATCATGTCATTGTCAATGCTAATGGTGGTATCCTAGGACCCCTCTATGACTCCATCGGTGGTATCCTAGGACCCCTCTATGACTCCATCGGTGGTATCCTAGGACCCCTCTATGACTCCATCGGTGGTATCCTGGGACCCCTCTATGACTCCATCGGTGGTATCCAAGACCCCTCTATGACTCCATCGGTGGTATCCTAGGACACCTCTGTGACTCCATCGGTGGTATCCTAGGACCCCTCTGTGACTCCATCGGTGGTATCCTAGGACCCCTCTGTGACTCCATCGGTGGTATCCTAGGACCCCTCTGTGACTCCATCGGTGGTATCCTAGGACCCCTCTGTGACTCCATCGGTGGTATCCTAGGACCCCTCTGTGACTCCATCGGTGGTATCCTAGGACCCCTCTGTGACTCCATCGGTGGTATCCTAGGACCCCTCTGTGACTCCATCGGTGGTATCCTAGGACCCCTCTGTGACTCCATCGGTGGTATCCTAGGACCCCTCTGTGACTCCATCGGTGGTATCCTAGGACCCCTCTGTGACTCCATCGGTGGTCTCCTAGGACCCCTCTGTGACTCCATCGGTGGTATCCTAGAACCCCCTGTGACTCCATTGGTGGTATCCTAGGACCCCTCTATGACTCCATCTGTGGTATCCTAGGACCCCTTTATGACTCCATCGGTGGTATACTTTAAGTTTCCAAAAAAAAATTGACCCAGAGTTGGTAATAATAAATTGTACAACATATGCACAAAACAGATGTAATTTAACACAGATGGTGCAGATGCCTTAAAGTTAACATATCTTCATCATCCTTCAAGTCATTGCATATCACTAACCGTAAATATTTAGCTTTTTTTTGGCAAATCCAAGTCTGGGATTAAGCGCAATAACAAATAAATCGTCTGCATAAACATATACCTGCTCTATTTAACACTGCTTAAATCATCAACGTATATAGTAAATAAGTAGGGAGACAAAATCCCATCTTGCCGAACACCGTTTGATACATTAAAGAAGTCGGAGGTTGTGGAACCCCATTTAATATACTAATTAAAAACATCTGGATTCTGTACCAGTATAACAAGATTTGTCCGAGTAGGACAGGCACACCTCGATCAAGCAATGTTCTAAAGAGTGTACAATGGTTAACTCTATCAAATGCTTTTGATGCATCTAAAAGGCGTCTACAAAGCAAGTATTCCCAGACTGCAAATCCTGATGGATAATCACAGCACTTGTGTCAACATGTTACAGCTTCTATAATACTGAATAAAATTTTTAAGACATGATCTGCAAGAATGGTCCTTCTTGAATCCAAACTGATTATCAGTTGTATCCAAATATGATTCCGTAAGTTCAAGCAGTATAATTTCAGAGATCTTAGAAGCAACTGTGATGAGCGCTATAGGTCTAGTTATTAACATCACTCATGTCACCAGACTTGTTTTTGACCAAGTGTATAATATAGTTTTCATAAAGTCATCGAGCAGATATCCATATGAGATAACACTAGTATAAAACTGGACAGTAGTACACTGGTAGTTATGCAACTATCTTCTGTTTGTTTATAGCATGTTGCACCATGCAATATGTTAAAATAGGTACGCTCTTATATAGCGCAGTATCCAGTCCTCAGAACTGCTCAAAGCGCTTTACACTTTACTCCCTGGAAGACCTGTTCAGTGGAACACTATCTCAAGACTATTCGTACATAAATATCCACCACTGTCTATAGCCAGGTACTCATTCATACAGCTGAGTGAACAGGAGCTACGTAGAATGAACGAACTTGCTCAAGATTTGACACCGCAGCATAGGATTCGAATCCGATGCCATATGCGATTTGGACCAGCGGGACCAAATATCAGCGAAATATGGACCCACCCTATAATATTTGGACCCCCTTAAGATGTACTAATCATTATATTTATTCCTTGTACATGTGAGTGATATCTTAGTACGAGTTCTTAGCAGGTTTGTGTTTTTATATCCAGGTGTCTATGACATATCGTCATTGTTTATTCAATGCTTCCTATGTCAGAAGGTCACATAAATAAAATTGGTCTAAAATTCTCCACTTGAGATTGGGGGGTCAATATATCATAACATGAAAAATGGTCGTGTCTACAACTTTTGAAAAAAATACACATTGGAAGTTACTAAGCTGCGAAGCTACATTCAATATTAGAAATTATGCTAAGTCAAAATATTATAGCGAAATATGGCCCCCCCCATGACATTTGTACTCCTTTAAAAATAGTAATCATTAGAATTATTCCATATATAGTGTATATGTGTGTCTGTGTGTATGTGCGTGCGAGCATGCAATGAATTATATACTTTTTAAAAGCAGGTACACATTTGGGCACTCAATAATCTCATAGACGGGGGGTCCATATTTTGTTATATAATGTGGGTCCAAATACATATTTAACTTTTTAAAAGGAGGTACAAATGTTGGACACTTATTAATCTCACAGGTAAGTAGGGGGGGTCCATATTTTGCAATGATATTTGGACCCATGGGTCCAAATATGTTAGTTTTTAAAAGAGGGTAGACACTTGGGCACTCACTAATCTCATGTTTGGACCCATGGGTCCAAATATTATAATCAAATAGGACCTCCCACCTATGAGATTAATGAGAGCTTAACATTTGTACCCCTTTTTAATTAAGTTTAATATATAATTAAGTTTAATATATGTGTACACCTTTTTATATATATTAAACTTAATTGAAAAGGGGTAAACATTTTAGGCTCTCACTAATCTCATAGGTGGGGGGTCCATATTTCATTATGATATTTAAACAAACCCATATATATCTATACATACACACATGTATACACCTAATGAGATTAGTTGTGCCCAGATGTGTACATATTTGGATTGAGACCCATAGATCCAAATATCATAGTGAAATATGGACCTCACCTATCAGATTAGTAAGTGCCCAAATAACAACCTCCTTGTCATAATGAGACTGCCCTGCGGGTCCAAGAAAATCCTGGGTCCATGATATCTGGACCCAGAATTTTTTTTTTTTTAAATAAAAACTATAGTGACTTTGTACATGTTACTTTGACACTTGGGAGAGCGGGTACTTTTATCATAGGATGATCCATATATCATGATGATATTTGGACCTGTTGGTCTCACATTTTGCATATTTACATCACTGGAGACATTGTTTAGTAAAGATTCAAAATGTGTTTCCCCATCGCAACTGTAATGGAAGTAGGATTGTTAGCACCGGCCATTATTGCATTATTAACAGAAGAAGCATTAGCCTTAGGTATACCTTGTATAATTTAACTACGTTTTTCCAAAAGGTAACTATCTTTAGTGTGCATGGATTTTTTCATAAGTGAGTTGAACATTAGTGATTTGTAAATACACTGTAATTAAATTGCAAACACAACCGGCTACACTTATATTTAGACCAGTGCGAGTCCTTCTGGTGGCGCCTCGTTGCGGTGTCTGGGCAATCGACGGATGTATTACCTTCGACCAAGTCCGTAGGGTGTCGCTACTTGAGTGGGGTTAGTGCCGATAATGTGGCAGCTGAAAATGATTGAAATAAGAGACAACTCAGCCAAGAAGCACTCCCCTGAAATTGTCTACAAAGAAAAAGTGCTAGCACAAACCTATAATTCCTCGTAGATCGACCAAGATGAAGCTCTCTTACCGCTATTGCTATTGCGGTAAGAAAGCGAATCCTCAAGAAACATGAGCCATTCAATGGTTCCTTCTCGCCCCATTGTCTCAGTTCGCCCGTAGAAGAAACAACGTTGTGTTTCTTCAATGTTGTTCTTCAGGGTGCTAGTAGCAATATCGATAACTCTAGTCGGGTTCAATCCGAAAGCGATGCTGCATTGGGTACTAGGGCAAATATCGCGTGCATTCTTTCCCAACTGCTGATATACAACACGATCAAGTACGCATTTCTATCAGACAACACCTTCATCCGTCACGGTAAGGAGCGTGAAACTCCATTTCCGCTCCAGCATGGTATCAAACTGCATGGAGACACCAGACTCAAACGCTACATAGAGAATTCCCATCAGTAGTATATAGGTGGGTAGTAATACGTAATCAGGGAGGGGTATGTGCTCCCATGGTCAGTTTCTGCTGACCTAAGGCTATTTTCTATGACTTCCGGTTCCGTTACTCCATAGCGCCATCTAGCGAATGTCATCGGTACTCCATAGCGCCATCTAACGAATGTAATCCGTAATCAGAGGAGGGGTATGTGCTCCCATGGTCACTTTCTGCTGACCTAAGGCTATTTTCTATGACTTCCTGTTCCGTTACTCCATAGCGCCTCTAGTGATGAGAAGTGTCTCTAATCGTATCAATAACTCAACAAACAACATATAATCAAAGTAGAAACTGTTTATTTATTGTTACATATTCCAAATCGATAGGAAAAGTGTTTGATTGTTTGTTTGTTTGTTTGTTTACATATCCATATGACAACAGCCTTCATCTTCGCTGTCAGTATGACAACAAAATACCTGTCTATCACCGGTATCTACGGGAGATGGAGTCGGTTCATACCATGGAGATACCGGTTCAATGAGAGGTCTTTTCTTTATCTCACGGAGACTCGCATAGAAATGACAATGATGCTCATCCTGCATCTCTTCTTCTCTGTAAGGTAAGTATAAAAAAACTTTGAAAACTATAGCAGCACGTTAAATCTTACATAACCACAGCGTTGCTATAACCAGACAGAGCGTTGCTAGGCAACCACAAGTTATTTTTGTGTGTGTGGACGGATGAAGGGAAGTCCCCCAGATCAGAACTGGTTAGAACTAGTTTGTGTATGAATAGGAATTAAAATTGTACACATAAACAAAATCTTGAAAACACTCATCTATTTTTTCACTATGTAACATTAATGAAGTGTCTTGTGTCTCCATACTTCCCGTCCTACACTGTTAATGAAGTGTCTTGTGTCTGCATACATCCTGTCTCGCGACTATATTTACTATGTAAAATCCTGTCATTAACGAGCGTCTTGTTTCACTCATCTATTTTTTCACTATGTAACATTAATGAAGTGTCTTGTGTCTCCATACTTCCCGTCCTACACTGTTAATGAAGTGTCTTGTGTCTGCATACATCCTGTCTCGCGACTATATTTACTATGTAAAATCCTGTCATTAACGAGCGTCTTGTTTCATGTAAGAGGAAGTTGCCAAGAACCACTATG
Organism: Escarpia spicata; assembly: GCA_963995525.1. Lineage (NCBI taxonomy): Eukaryota > Metazoa > Annelida > Polychaeta > Sabellida > Siboglinidae > Escarpia > Escarpia spicata. The sequence goes on along the minus strand of OZ023205.1, from coordinate 20,603,147 downwards.
AATAGACAGCGAAACCATCTTGAATTTGTCAAAGAATAAGGTCATTATGAATAATGTATACACGGTGCTTCTCTATCTGAGGAAATATAAAAGTACACAGTCCTAACCAACCAACCAACCAACCAACCAACCTAGAGTGAGACAATATATAATAATAATAATAATAATAATAATAATAATAATAATAATAATTTGAACACTTACGTGCACTCTAAGTCCGATTCTTTTGTTGATTCTTTATAATCCTCTGTGTCTTCTTCTTTTTCCTCCTCTTCCTCGTATTCTTCATCATCTGTAGCTCCTTCTCGAGCAGTGCTTAAAAAAAGATGATAGACAACTGTTAAATATGATAAATGAATAATGATAGGTTATCGTCTTGTACAGTGTCATCTTGGTCAGCATCTATAACCTATCCGTTGGACACGAGAACCCGGGTAACTATATACTTTTCATATATGTGTCAGAACTAGCGGTTAAATATAAACAACTTCTAAGAACACTGTGTAATTACTTGACATCAAAGTAAATAATAATAATAATAGATACTCACATCTTCCTTTCAATTTCTCTCTGTTTCTCTTCCCATTCCTCTCGTATTTTAATCCAAGGTATAACTCCACCTTCAGCCATCTTGTTTTGATGTTGTTGTGTTATGAAATTATTTGAAAACTTAACACACGAACTTTCAAGATAGCCAGTCAACATCTTGTGTCATAACGAGACACCTAATTAGTTCCCTCGGTGTAACAGTAACTACGTTAGTTTTATCAGGGCGTCTTGTGACGTTCCGTCTCGGATTAGTCTTCCTCTTTTTAACGAACCAGTTAAAGGATGTATATCCTGTCTTTCTTTGTCCTCACTAAACTAGTCCGTAAAAATAGATGCAACATCCCGGCCATCTTATTAAAGACAGGAAAATGCTCCGTAAGAAAAGATGGCTACATCCTGCACCTGCCTTATCGTCTATCTAACATCCTCTCACAGTCACAAGAATGATGACTGGTTACTTTCTTTGTTTGCTCCCGTTACATCCACCACCACCACCACCACCCCCATCCGTCTACAACCACAAGACCAATCGCTGGTCTCTTTCTTTGTTTGTTCCGGTGATTGACAGCTGACTAACAGTCACAAGATTGACAGCTGACTAACAGTCACAAGTTTGATGACTGAGCACTTTGTGTGTATATAAACCCCGGGTAAATCGTTTAGAAAGCATAACAACTGTCGCTCTCAACTATTCGTATATTTTCAAGCATTCATCGTGAATCAAGGACAACAAGATGGCGTCTGCTTCTTCTGACAACACTATCAACCTGAAAGATCTAGAAACTGTAAGTGATGGCTCTTATGCTTTTGACAGACCACTGAATATTGTAACATGTGCTCTCAATCAGAAATATGTATGCTATGCATCATGTCATACCTGTAACCGCAAAGTCATTCTGATTGAGACAAAAGGTCACCATGGTACCCTCGCATGTCCGGTCCACGGTAAACAGAAGGGCACGCCTGTTTATAAATATTGTATGGGTATTTTGTTGAGTGACCGGAAAGGCACTGAACTCTGGGTCACTGCATTTGACGCCATAACCCAGCGGGTTGTAGGTGGTGTATCGGCCAACGACTATATGTCACTGAAAACAGACGAAGACCGTTATCGACTACTGACCACCCTGCAAGGCAAACAGGCTATGGTGACCATCAAAAAGACATCAAAGGGAATATACGTGAACTATTCCGCGACAGTACTTGAAGTCTTGCGACAGTAATTGCAGCAAGTCACCACCGAGAAATGACCATTCTGTAATTTCCTATGTTGTAGTTTGAACACCTCAGCGAGTGCATGGACGATGATAGTCGCCATTTCAATTCACCTGTGGGATCTAAAACTGTGAAAAGGAGTCATCCGGATGACAGCGATGATCAGGCAAGTGTCATTTTATGTGGCTCGTGTAAATGGAGTAGTGATGACGACGACGACGATGATGTTTTTCACACTAGTAGTGATTTACGGGAGAGTGTAGAGAAGATCAATACCATTCAACGACGCACGGAGGAGATGATAGACGAGGATGTATTTATGTGCACTATGTCCAGCGCCTGTGTGATGTACGCATCCAAGATACTATGTCATGAGTACAAAACCATTAACAAGTCACTGTACAGCGTGGATCAGCCCAAGATGTGGCATGCATTGAATGTGGCAGTGGACCAAATCGGCTATGCATCGCATACACCGGAGTGGGGTGACTATACCATCCCACGTGTGAAAGAGTCTCTGTATGCGCGAGGTATATCCTTACTGGATGAAGGTAAGAGGAATGCGGCGGCGACATCTACTCCTCACCGAAATGAAGAAGACCTGATCGCAACGGAGGAAATGAAGGACTTGCATCAGTTGACCACAACTGCAGCCAACGCCTGTATTCGTCGTGTAGCCAACAGACTGGAACGCTCCTTCGAATATCAAGAAAGTGACATGTACAAAGTGAGCACTGATATCATCTACGACACTTTGAAGTGGACAGTGAGACACATGAGATGGAAAGCGGACTTTCCAGAGTGGTTACGTGATAATACTGTACCACGTCTCGAAGCCATCCTGCGTACTCACGACGTAAGATTGGCGTGTGATGAGAGGCACCATGTCTTTGACGACCCTTTCTATTAATTGGTGTCTGACGAGAGATACCCTGTGTGTTAATTAACACTGGTGTCCGACGAGTGATCACCTGTGTTAATTATTATTATTATTAACACTGGTGTCTGATGAGAGAACACCTGTGTGTGTGTGTGTGTGTGTTAATTAACAATGGTATCTAACGAGATATATATTTAAAAAAAAGAAGAGTCACGTATACTTATCATGATATAATCTTGTTCTTTTTTTTATTTTGTTTTATAGGAACATGATTATGGTGTCGGATTAGCGTCTATACATCGCGCATATATGAATAACGATGATGATGATGATGATTATGACACGCCGCCGCCACTAAAGAAAATCCCGCGTCGATTACGTGTTGAAGTATCGTTACGTCAACGTCTCCTTGAGCTGTTACATAACGAGCGTCATCAACAACAGCAGCACCCTCACACACCAACGTTGGACATGTCGTGTGATGACGCCACCGCGTCAACATCATCTCCTGATGACATCATCCAGCTAGACATGACCTGTGATGATGATGACATCATCCAGCTAGACATGACCTGTGATGATGATGACGACGACGACGAAGACGCAACAACAACAACAACAACAACAACAGAATACGAAGAACTGAAGGGGGATAGATCGATATTCGCTTTATCCCCCAATGGCCATGTAATATGGGCGACATTTTTAGACTGCATGTCTCTGGGGTACAGAGAACCTTTTGCAGCTATAACTTCTCTAGAAAGAGACATTATGCGTCTATCGAACGCCCTCTATTCATCGACACCACGCACTCTTAAACGATCAGTGCAGGACTGTTGTCTTTCGATTGCGACAAATATTATAAAAGATGAATATATTGACGCAATGATGTCAATCATCCGCAAAGAACTATATAGTCATGTAGATTTTGTTGACACCAATTAGTTGTGTGTGTGTGTGTGTGTGTACTATAACAAGGAGGAAATGCGCCCCTACGATAGTTGGGGTAAGAGGCGCCTCGTTGTAGTATACTTAACATAATCATAGTAGTAGTAGTAGTAGTAGTAGTAGTAGGTTTTTCGATTTTTTGAATATTGTAATTGATAGTATAATAGAAATAAAGGTACATGTAACAGCCTTCTTGCTTGTCCGTTGTTCTTTCGTTTCAAAGAGTGACTTTGCGGTATACACACACACACACACACACACACACACACACACACACACACACACTCTCGTTTTTTATACGTAGCCACATCATCACATAGTGTCCCTGTTTACATATATAGATAGACAAGGATCCTTCGTCCTTCAGTTGTAGATGGAGACGCGGCGTCATGAAGAAGCACGTTTGTCGTCACTGTGGTATCGTCAGCGATACATACGAGGATTTGCAACGTCACATCCATCTAAGTCATTTATCGGTACCACCACCACGAGTTATCGAAGACGATCATGCCTACTACAACAAAGGACCGTCGCGAGTGGCGCCATCTTCTGAATCCAAAAGAACCACCCATCGATGTCAGGTATGTTCAAAAGAGTTCGCGAGACGATACACCTTGTTACGTCACACGAAGACGTCATGTGGTAAGGTACCTGTGGAGAAAAACGATATCCACCGCTGCGAGATTTGCGCACGTGAATTCACAAGACGTGACAACTTGTTACGTCATATCAAGGTATGTAGAAGACGAGAAGAAGTCATGAGGAACAAGAGGAAGTCAACCAAGCGAACGAGACGCGAAGAGCCACCACCACGTGACGACGACAACAACATCGATCCCATACAACCTCCCCTCTTGGACAACGATCATCTGCAAGATGTCATTCGAAACCACTGGTCAACCATCAGAAGTCACGTGAACAGAGGACCCGTTCAATCCACTTTCAATTACAGGGTGACGACACCGGACACGACTCATCTAGAACCATCCTTGAAGATCATGTTTCGTCAACAGAAACACGCCTTTAAGATTAATCTTAGTTACGGATTTGTGCTGAGGAACAAGATCACCAATAGGTATAGATATTATCATTCATCAAGTAACTGTTGTGGACGTTACCTCGATGAACCGTGTCTGATTACCAACACCGAAGACTTTGATGTATTTCTGGAGCGTATCCGAGAAACAGACGTGTTGCAGTGGGCTATCAATCAACGTCCGAACAGTCAATGGGTATGCGAGAGGGTCACGAACGTCACCTTCTTCGTCAACCACATCGTAGACCATCCTATAGGATGCGTGGACATCACCGTTTCCAGGTACATCAAGAATAACTTGGCTGTCATCAGTCTAGAAAGAGAAGTCAACAACAACAAGAAGTACACCGACAATCTGTGCTTCTTCCGTTGTCTGGCTCTGCATCATGGATGTGACCCACGTTACCTGGAACCCACTGTGAAGGTACTCTACGAGAAGTACGAGCAGCAAGACGAAGGAGGAGGAGTGTCTATGAAAGACTTTGAGGGAGTGACAATGGACGACCTCTATCGTATCGAGACCACCTTTGAGATCAATGTGTGCGTCTACACCCTCATCGAACCAACGGAAGTAGAAGGTGGAAAGGTGACCGCCGAACTCGTACGTCGTTCATTGTGTCACTATTCCGACACCTTGTACATCAATATGTACGAGACACACTTTTCCTATATAAAAGACATCAACATGTACTGTCACTCATATCGTTGTAGGAAATGTGGTGACTCGTTGTGGAAAGACGCGTATCAACTAGAGAGACACGAGCGTAGGTGTAAGGGTGGCGTGCGAAAAATCTATCCCGGTGGTGTCTACCATCCGACGCCGACAGTCTTCCAGCGTTTGGACGACGAAAACATTCATGTCCCCGACTCCTTACGGTATTACCCCTATCGTGCTACCTTCGACTTCGAGTCCTGGTTCGATACGTCACACCTTCCATCGGACAGCAACAAGGTTCATTGGGTGTCTCGTCACGTGCCGTTGAGTGTGTCACTGGCGAGTAACGTACCTGGATTCGAAGAAGCGCGATGTCTTATCACTGATGGTGATAGCAACAAGTTGGTGTCCGACATGATGTCCATGCTTCAGTCTATGAGCAATGCTGCCTACGAAATCATGATAGACGATTACGAGAGCGTCCTTCAAGAACTCGCGTTAGAAATCGCGACCTGGGACGAGAACGAGGCGGCAGCGGTGAAGGAGGACAAGGAGTCTAAGCGAAAACCAACCAATCCCTACAAGACACTCATGGGTCAATTGTACGGTTGGCTTCATCAGTTACCCGTCATCGGATTCAACTCGAGCAGGTACGATCTGAACGTCATCAAACAGTTCCTGATATCCTACTTCCTATCCACACCAAAAGAAAGAGAAGAAGAGAACGAGGAGATACAGGAGGAGGAGGAGGAGGAGGAGGAGGAGGAGGAGGATCCTGGAGACTTTCACGTCATCAAACGTGGCAACACGTTTATGTGTCTATCGACGGATAACCTGAAATTCCTTGATATGACTCATTATATCGCCCCAGGATTCTCGTACGATAAGTACCTGAAAGCGTACGGTTGCGAGGTTACGAAAGGTCACTTCCCATACGAATACATGGACAGGTTGGAGAGACTCGACGACACCGCTCTACCTCCCATAGAGGCCTTTTTCAGTAGACTGAAGAACGAAGGTATTTCCGATGAGGACTATACCCGATGTCAAGAGGCGTGGCGAGACAACAACATGAAGACGTTGCGAGATTTTCTCGTCTGGTACAACAACAGAGATGTTGTACCGTTCTTAGAGGCCATCGACAAACAGTTTGCCTTCTACCAACAACGTGGTCTCGACATGTTCAAACAAGCCATCAGTATACCCGGTTTGACCTTGAGCCACCTGTTCAACTATGTACCGGAGAAGACCTTCTTCACCCTCTTCAATGAGACGAACAAGGATGTCCATCAACTGATCAGAGATAACATCGTTGGAGGACCTTCGCTCATCTTCACCAGACATCACGAGAAAGGGGTCACGAAGATACGTCGGAAGGATTACGGTGATGCAGCTCGAACGTGTCAGTCCATTGTCGGCTATGATGCGAATGCATTGTATCTGTGGTCTCTATCACAGGACATGCCAACAGGATGGTATACACGACGACGAGAAGAGAAGGACTTCCGACCGGAAGCAGCACAGCCCACCGGACAGATGGCCTCCGAATGGTTGTCGTGGGAGTCCGAAAGCACGGGACGCGTCATACGTCACCAGTCCAACGGACGAGAGAAGCGCATCGGTAAACTCCTGGTGGACGGTTGGTGCAGCGAAACAAACACAGCCTATCAGTTTCACGGATGCTTCTATCACGGATGTCCGTGCACCGGTCTTGACGTCAACAAGGTCAACGGGAAACCCATGGCTCATCTCCTCGACGAAACACGAAAGAACACGAGCTACCTTCGTCACTTTGTCGAGGTCGTCGAGATGTGGGAATGCGAGTGGAAGGTCACGAAACGCGATCCGTGTGTGAAACTGTTTCTGAACGCCGCCTTTCGTCGTCGTCGACGCGACGTGCCATGGAAGATGACATCACAAGAGATCCTGACAGGGGTACGTAATGGCAGGGTTTTCGGAATGATTCAGTGCGACATTCACGTACCGGAGGAATTGCACGCGCACTTTGCCGAGATGCAGCCCATCTTCAAGAACATTCACATGACCCGCGATGACCTCGGACCGTATATGCGTCGATACGCCGAAGAACACGATATCATGAAAACCCCGCGTCGCATGCTCATCGGAAGTTATCGTGGAGATAAGATCTTGCTCGCAACACCTCTCTTGCGATGGTATCTGGAACACGGACTGGAGGTGACCCACATCTATCAGGTCATCGAGTACACACCGATCGCCTGCTTCCGACGATTCGGTGAGGCGGTGTCCACTGCGCGTCGCGAAGGAGACGTCCACCCCGACAAGGCCATGATCGCGGACACCAACAAACTGATGGGCAATTCTTCCTATGGGAAATTTATCACCAACGTCGATAGGCACCGCGAAGTCAGCTATTGTACAGAGAAGAGAGCATCGATGGTCATCAACAATCGTCGCTTCCGGCAACTCGACGTCGTGACCAACGATGCGTACGAGATAGAGATGCACAAGCACACCATCAAATACACCCTGCCCACACACGTGGGATTCTTCGTGTTGCAGTGGGCCAAACTGCGCATGTTGGAGTTCTACTACGACTTCATGGTCAGGTACGTGGAACGTCCTCTGTTCGAGTACTGCGAAACCGATACGGACAGCGCCTATTTGGCTCTAGCAGGTGAGTCCGTCGACGACCTCGTGACCCCGACACTACGCGAAGACTACTTTCGTAACCGTTCCGAATGGCTACCGTCCGAATGTTGCGATGATCATCGATTCGAGTACGTACGCTGTCGACTGGCTGGACGTGTGTGGGACGGTACCGAGACGTGTTGCGAGACGCGCAGGGCGTACGACAAGAGAACACCGGGACTCTTCAAGGTCGAATGGTCAGGCGACTGTTTCCTGGGTCTGTGCAGCAAGACCTACTATTGTTCGGGTACGGTCGATAAATACAGCACCAAGGGTCTAAACAAGCGACTCAACACCATCAACAAGCAGGTGTTCCTGGACGTGCTCACCAATCGACGGAGCGGAAGCGGAAACAACCGTGGCTTCCAGGTGAATCACTCGTCTGTGTTGACGTACATGCAGGAACGCGCAGCCTTGACCTACTTCTATGCCAAGCGCGTGGTCCACGAAGACGGAGTCACAACGGGACCTGTGGATGTGTGATGGTGACGATTGCTGTGGTCTACGCCGAAACACTACTAACACAAAGCGGAAATGCGCCCCTACGTTAGTTGGGGTTATAGGCACCACTTTGCTGTCACGTGGTTAGTAGGCAGACAGTAGACAAAAACAGTTACTTAGATAGATGTCACGCAATCCATCGTCACAGAACATCATGTCACGGACGCGAGTGGTCGTAGGAACATTGACACTAGGAACGATCGGAGTGCTGCTGCTGTACATCCTATACGAGTTGTTCTACGTTCCCCTTCGCTCTCCATGTGGTGGAGGTATTGTCGTATTATCATCTAACGTAACAGAGAACGCAACCGTCTACTAGAACGATCATGGATACGCGATGGAAACATCCCTTCACCTGTATAATCGCGGGACCAACAGGATGTGGTAAGAGTACCTTCGTGACGCGTATTCTACGTCACGCTGCAACGATGATAGATCCACCTCCGGAGAAGATCACGTGGTGTTACGGAGAGTGGCAGAACGCCTACGCATCCATAGATAACGACTTGATACGATTCGAGGAAGGTTTGCCGAAGGGTGATTTCGATGCATCGACGCGAAACCTCGTGGTCATAGACGATCTGATGGCGGAAACGGATGAAAGGGTCACGACCTTGTTCACGAAAAAGAGTCATCATCAGAACACCTCCGTTCTCTATCTCGTGCAGAACCTGTTTCCAAAAAATAAGGAGAGTCGCACGATCAGTCTGAACGCGCAATACATGGTGCTCTTCAAGAATCCACGCGACGCGTCGCAGATAGGTCACTTGGCACGACAGATGTATCCGAGACAGCTGAAGTTTGTACAGGAATCGTTCAAAGACGCCACGTCATTACCATACGGTTATCTCCTGATTGATCTGAAACAGGACACACCTGAAGACATGCGTCTGCGCACGACCATCTTTCCGGACGACGGTGTTCAGTACGTGTACCAACCCAAGCTATAAGACGACTGCGCATGGACATCGTCTGTTCAGTTGCAGGATGTCCGAGCTCGTGAAGAGACATATCCTATGCATACAGGCTCTCAACAGATACAAGAGCACGAAATTGAGACGAGCCATCATCAACAACGCTGACGCTGATCTCTTGTGTGCATTGGCTGAGTGTGCCTACAACATATTGAAGAAGAACATTCCCTTGACTCCCGTACAGAGACAACGTTTGAATAAATACAAAACAAAACTGCGCGAGTTGTCAGAGAGAGGTCAGACAGCAGATAGGAGACGTCGTATTCTGCTGCAGGGCTTGGGACGAAGAAACGTACCGGTCAGGAGACGTCGTCGACGAGGTAATAATAACCAGGACGAAGAGAACCAGACCGGTGGTTTCCTGGGTGCTTTGCTAGCACCGTTGGCTACTTCGATCATTCTACCCTTGCTCAAAGAGGTGTTACTCAAGTAGACGACATGGAGCACACACGGAAGATGGCCTTGGTAGATCCACGACTTTTGGACAGTCTTCGCGCGCCACCAACGAATACCCTAGAGCGGAAGGTACACGACCTCGATAACGAGATGAAAGGTATACTCGATAGACAGGATATCAGCGACGGAGACAAGGTCATCATGTATAATCAAGTGTTGCAACGCTACAACGCGTTGTCCGATCGTCGCATGCGAGAACCGGTGCGCGTGATGAACGTGGTGGACACGCCACAACCATCATTGCCCACTGCTGCGGCGGCGGCGGCAATTGTCCCGGCGCCCCCGCCTGCGGCGGGGGCGGGCGGTATAGAAACGGAAGTCGTCAACAGCGTTCCAAAGGCCCTTCGAAGCAAAGCTACGCAACTGATGGAACGTCTCAAAGGAGGAGACGTCAAGTGGAACGCACGAGGAGAGATCATGCACAGAGGAGTAGCAGTAGGCGGAAGTAACGTGGTTGATCTCGTAAACGATGTTCTACGCAAGCGCAAGACCACCGGTAATCCGACGGGATGGCAGGTGTTTGCGCGTCAACTCGGTGACGCGAACGTACCCATGGAGTTGGTGGGTAACCAGGACAGGAAAAGACACATTCAGCAGTCGCAAAAGAAGAGTGCGGTAGCGGCAGCGGCCACACGATCGCTCGGTAGAGCGCGACGAACCCTGCAGTGGACACCCCTCACGCGTCGTAAACGGATGGACTCGACGTCTACCCCTTTCCCTACACCACCGACGGAAGCACGTAAGACACAGTATTGGGAGAATCTTTAAAGACGACGACGCATGATGACGTGGAGCATTCGTCTGTTTAGCGGTATCGTTTACGCCACGCTTCACATCGTGACCGGAATCACCGTCGACTATCTTATACGACTATGGCATCTCAGAGGAAAAAGCTCCAGGAAGTCTACTTCGATCCTACTAAGGTAGGGAGTTACGGGGGTCTCGCGTCTTTGCGACGAGTCGACTTCCGACCTATACAACGTGTACCGAGAAAGATCGTCGAACAATGGCTATCGGAACAGAACGCCTATACTCTACACAAACCGGTCAGAGTTCATTTCAAGAGGCGACGCGTGGTCGTCGGAGGCCGGAATCAACAGTGGCAAGCCGATCTCGTCGACGTGGCCAGTCTGAAAAAAGAAAACGACGGTACGACCTTCCTACTCACGGTGATCGATGTCTTCTCGAAAGTCGCCCGATGCGTTCCCCTGAAGAACAAGTCTGCGACGTCCGTGTCGAAGGCGCTGGAAGGACTCTTCACCAACGACGGTGTTCGACCGCTGTTGTTGCAGACCGATAGAGGTCTGGAATTCTTTAACCGTAGCGTTCGAGATGTATTGGAAAAGTACGGTATCCAACACTTCTCCACCTACAACGAGGCGACCAAGGCGAGCGTTGTGGAACGCTTCAATCGCACCCTAAAGACGCGGATGTGGCGATACCTGACACACAAAGAAACGTGGCGATACATCGATATCCTTCCGGATCTGGTGCGGACGTACAACGACACACCCCACCGTAGCATCGAGATGGCTCCGTCGCAGGTGGATGACACTAATCAGGAAGAGGTGTGGCAGACCTTGTACGGTGGTCATCACGGTAAGGGCGTACCCAAGTACCACGTGGGGGATCGCGTACGCATCAGCAAGGTCAAGAGACGGTTCGACAAAGGTTACATGGCGAATTGGACAGAGGAAATATTCACGATACGCGAGGTGCATCCATCCGATCCACCCGTCTATCGTCTAACGGACGATCTCGGAGAGACACTGGACGGTACCTTCTACGAGCCGGAGTTGCAGAAGGTGACGGTTCCGATCGATAAACTGTACCGCGTGGAATCGATAGTGCAGAGACGCAAGGTAGGAAGGCGAAGGGAGGTGTTGGTGAAATGGTTTGGATACCCTTCGAAATTCAACAGTTGGATTGATGCCAAGGGTCTCGTTGGACTATAAAGACTAGTCACCTGTCCGACGAGATGTCATTCATCCACTCATGACGAACGAGACGACAACAGTTGTCGAAGAAGAAGAAGAAGTAGAAGAAGTCGACGCACCACCACCACAAAAAGAGAGGACTCCGTGGCACATCTTCGGTACTGCGTGTCCCAAAGAGGAGATCGTTTTTGTGTGTCAGGTTATCGTCTTGTACAGTGTCATCTTGGTCAGCATCTATAACCTATCCGTCGGACACGAGAACCCAACTCTGTGGACGGCCCTGTTGAGTAGTTCGTTGGGTTACCTGCTACCCAATCCGACGCTGCGACAACAACAACAACAGGATGACCACCAGCAGTGATTTCTACCTGACGCTACCTAGCAACGCTTCCATGAATACGCATCCCGACAACACGTTGACCAACTACATCACGACGCTACCGCAACGTATCAACTTGGTGGGGGGTGAGTGGGAGTGTGGTCTGGCGGAGATAATCTATCCTCATAGTTGGTACAATGTGAGAGAGAGTGACACGTGGTTCGGTATAGCGCTACGAAATATAGATGACGAGATCGAGATGACTACGATGAAAACCAAGATCGAAGGCGGATATTATCAGGGACCACAGTATCTCGTCAAAGCAATAAACAAAGCTATAACAAAAGTGCTACCGAATAATGTCGTGCGCCTATACTACAGCTCCATCACGCACAAGGTTTATGTGGTGTTGCTATCGAATGCCATAGTGAGCGGAGAAATATTTAAGAACATTCTAGGATTCCGTCACACCATACTATACGGAGATATGAGGAAGATGAAGACGATGAAGGAAACGGTGATCGATGGCGACTCCGTGGTGGACATGACGCGAGGTTTCGAATCACTCTACATCTACACGGGCGTCATCGAACCTCGAATCGTTGGCGACAGCCACGTTCCACTGCTACGTATAGTTCCGGTGAGGGGTAAACAAAGCGACACCGTGTCGATGACCTTCGACAAGATCCAGTACCTACCCGTTCTGATCAAAGACTTTGGTACGATAGAGATAGATATAAGAGACGATGCCGGTCGACACGTGCCATTCGAACGTGGAAAACTGACGACGACACTTCATTTCCGACGACGACGGACGCCACTGTTTCAGTGAGATGAATTACAACGACTACTACGCACGACAAGCGGGAGGCGCGCTTCCCTATTTTGTAGGTGCCCGCTACCAACGAGGACACGGTCTAGGAAGTCTATTCGGAGGTCTACTACGTACCATCATGCCACTCGTCAAGAGAGGCGCCGTGGCTCTTGGAAAAAGAGCGGTGTCGACCGGTGCACGTATAGCCGACGACGTCCTGTCGGGGGAGAACATCAAAACGTCTGCCAAACGTCGCGTTACGGCCGCCGGTAGGGACATGTTGAGTCAAATCATGAGCCCTGCCGGTGTACAAGCACGTAAGTCGAGGAATATAAGACACTCCTTCACTAGGAATCGAGTCAGTACAGTCAGGAGACGGACGACTAACAAGACACGCCGCCGCCGCCGCCGCTTACAAAAGACACGCGAAGCCGACATATTCGACGATGGCGTTCGTTCATAAACAATCGTGTGAGGGACTCAAGAGCGAACTAGATATCTTCACCGTGCCTCCGACTCAGACCAGTATCATCGACAGTCATGAGGTGCAACATCAACCCATGTCGTCACTCGAGTCGGGTGGACCGATAGAATTCGTGATACCCGGTTCCGGAGACGATTACATGGATCTCGCCAGCACGAGGCTACACGTTCAAGCGAAAATAACCAATGCCGACGGAAGCGACCTCGCTGCCGACGCTCCCGTCGGTCCAGTGAATAACTGGCTCCATTCCCTTTTCAGTCAGGTCGACGTCTATCTGAACGGAACACTCGTCACCCAGTCGAGCAACACGTACCCGTACCGCGCCTACATAGAGACGCTGCTGAGTTACGGGACCGACGCCAAGGAGACGCAACTGACGAGTCAGCTGTGGTACAAGGATACGAGTGATTGTATGGAATCCGTCGAAATAGTCGACGGAGTTGCAGCCAACAAGGGGTTCATGACCAGACGCAACTTTACGACTACGAGTCACGTGGTCGATATGATTGGTCGTCTCCACGTGGACCTCTTCCTCCAAGATAAATTCCTCATCAACAACGTAGAGGTCAAGATACGTCTGGTACGCAGCAAGGACACCTTCGCACTCATGGCTGATGGAGACGACGCCGGCTACACGATAAAGATCATCAATGCCACGCTGTTCGTCAAGAAGACCACGCTCAATCCTGCTGTGCATATAGCTCACATCAGGACCCTCGAAAAAACCACAGCCAAGTACCCAATACGACCCGTCAACTGCAAAGTCTACTCCATTCCCACAGGCACCCGCTCGCACACGCACGAGAATCTCTTTCTTGGCACTCTTCCAAAACGTCTCGTGCTGTGCTGCATCGACAACGACTCCTTCAACGGAAGTTACACTAAAAACCCGTTCAACGCAAAAAACAACAAAATCAACTTCCTGGCCGTGTACGTGGACGGACGACAGATACCCTCCAAACCTTTCCAGCCCAAATTCGACACCGACCTCTTCGTCAGGTCCTATCACAACATGTTCACCTCGACAGGTAAGTTGTGGCAGGACGAAGGAAACGATTTGACACGCAACGACTTCCGCCACGGCTACACCTTCTTCGGCTTGGATCTCACTCCTGACGCGTGCGACGACTGCTCCTTCCATCTGGTACAAAAGGGCAACCTGCGCATGGAGATTCATTTCTCCGAAGCACTGACCACCACTGTGAACGTCATCGTCTACGCCGAGTTCGAGGCTGTCCTGGAGATCGACAAGAATCGTAACATCATCCTCGATCATTGATGGAAACCCTGCACATCACCCGTCTACTCTTCCGGGATACGTACGCCAAGGACATCGTTCGTAGGGTCGTACCCAAAGACGTACTCCTCACCGAAACGATAGACACTTACCCGGTTGCCTTCGTCTGCAACACGCACAACAGAACGAAACCGGGAGAACATTGGATAGCACTGTACGTGGACGATAATAGGCAAGGTGAATACTTCTGCTCGTACGGCTTGCCGCCACAACACGTCGAATTCCGACGATTCATGAATAAACATTGCGTACAATGGACTCATAATTCAAAGAGACTTCAGAGTCTCGTATCTAATGTTTGCGGACAATACTGTGTTGCTTATCTCATGTTTCGTTGTCGTGGACTTCCTATGAAGGAATTCGTAAAAGGTTTCGGCACTGATCTGGTAGCAAACGATTGTCGTGTGTTCGACTGGCTTAAACTATTGAACTAAGATGTTTCAACATACCGTGTTTCATTAACGGACAACAGGTTTCGTCATCATCGTCATCATATGATTCGAGCCTCTGACGCGGTGGTCACACACCCGTAAGCTCACGACCTCTGTCGCGATGTTCAGTCACCCATAAGTCGTAATATCATCATCATATTACTACGAACCGCTGGCGTGGTGTTCACTCACCCGTAAGTCGTGTCATCACACCTGTGGTTACTAAAACACGGTTTCATATACGCTTGTATCTTTAGTAAATAAAATTCGTGTGCACACGTATACTTTGGTGTTTCGTTCGTTATTTCATACACGTGCATTCATACACACACACACACACACACACACACACACACACACACACACACACACACACACACACACACACACACACACACACACACACACACACACACACACACACACACACACACACACACACACACACACACACACACACACACACACACACACACACACACACACACACACACACACACACACACACACACACACACACACAATATCCGCCCCCGTCCACCCTGGAGGAACAACCTTCATTACCCACCACAGTCGCTAGATAGCGCTAGTGTTTTGCCCGCCCGTTCTACCCGCCTGCCCGCCCGTTTTACCCGCCACATTCGCTAGATGGCGCTAGTGTTTTGCCCGCCCGTTCTACCCGCCTGCCCGCCCGTTTTACCCGCCACATTCGCTAGATGGCGCTATGGAGTAACGGATGTCACGTCATAGAAAACAGGTCAGCAGAAAATGACCATGGGAGCACATACCTCTCCTCTGATTACATTCGCTAGATGGCGCTATGGAGTAACGGATGTCACGTCATAGAAAATAGGTCAGCAGAAAATGACCATGGGAGCACATACCCCTCCTCTGATTACGGATTACATTCGCTAGATGGCGCTATGGAGTAACGATGACATTCACTAGATGGCGCTATGGAGTAACGGAACCGGAAGTCATAGAAAATAGCCTTAGGTCAGCAGAAAATGACCATGGGAGCACATACCCCTCCCTGATTACGTATTACTATCCACCTATATACTACTCCCATCGCCTTGGGCTCTCTGTTTCATATGACCGCTTGATGGAAGTCAAGGTGCAGGTCGTTCGCGCTGTCTGCAAGCGGCACGCTGAGGACGAGGTTGTTCTACCCACGAATATGCGACTTTCTGTCTTCACCACACATAACTTGGACAACCTGGACAGCAACAAGACAGATCACTTGTCACACGGCGATTTTCATGAGACATGCATTACTGCAACTAATCACCGTTCGAGAGAGAACTCTGGTGTTCGGCGATCGGCAATCACACTTGATCCCTATGACACGCCAAAACCCAAGTTGCCTGATAGCTACATGATTGTTCCTCCTGTCGAAATCAACAAAGACGACATTTTCGTGTCTAGATGCGGCGAAGGAAAGGTTCGACCAACACACAGTCTAGTCCCCGGTGCTAAAGTAAAAGATGACGCGTGGGTGCGCGGAAAAGGGTCAGCTGGAGAAGAGTGATGTTGGTCATATGGGCGGGTTTCAACTCGCAACTCATGGATGATGCGTTTGTCAAGCCTCGGGCAGAAATCGGTATCTTCCCCATATTTTGCTAATAAGGCCGCCTCTCCATCTATGATGAAGCATACTATGGAAATAGTGAAGAATCAGCCTCTCTACGCCATATGCAAACAATTGCAGTTTCAATGTCCCGACATCCTGGGCGAGGATAAGTTCATCATGCAGTTGTTAGCCTTACATAGCGAGGATAAGTGCCAGCTGATGATGGGCAAGAGGCTACGAAGGTCTGGCTGGGACACTGCTCTCAATCAGGCGAACGTCCTCCTGTGGTCGTGCTCAGTCCGCTCTCAATGACCATCACACCAAGCGCACACTCTTGTCTTTCTCTCTGTTGAAGCAAAATGCATACTCTCAGTACACGTCCAGTGTGCAGGGGTCTCCTGAGCCGTTCGAGATGTGGAACAAAAGGCAATCTGCAGATGTTCACATGTTCAAGTATTGGTCGCTAGTGTTCGAGCTTGAGCTATTGATGTGCTGCTGTGTGCGCTCACTCGTTGAGAGAGAGGGTGATTTCTTTCTCTATGTCCAGGTGTGCAATGAGCTTTGTGCATGGTTCATTGTTTTTGCCCACTCCAACTATATGCTGGTTGCAAATTCACGTCAGAGGCATGGTCGAGCTCGCAGTGAAGCATCCAACGGTGTATGCAGAGTACCTCAAGGGAAACTTCATGGTCCAAAAATTCGAGCACAAGTTCAGCCTCATGACAAAAGACCAATCCCACGAGAAGATGAACAAAGTACTCAAGGGCAATGGTGGAGCCTCTGACCTGTATGATGACACAGACGCCATCAGAATGATTGAAGAGTTCGTGAGTGTTCACAAACTTACGGCAGCAACAACTGGCCACCACGAAGAGACATGTAGCCTGCAGTCTATGTTTCTGAATGACATGCAGTCTTTCGTGAAGGTGGTGACCGGAATGGGCAACCCCTTCTTAGCCGCCGGTCACGAGCTCGTCGCTCCTGACACACGTGATGTGATGGAGCAGGAAGTAGCCGTGTCTCTGTCCAACATCCATGAGGTTGGTCAGGTCCTTCACGAGGAATACGTAAAGACACGGCTAGACAAGGTGACGGTTCATCTGTCAGACACAATAAAGAGAAACAACGTGTTTACTTTCGCCAACCGTCCAGACCCCCGAAAGAAGGGAAGCAAAGTCGGAATACTGAAACAAAATACCGTGATTGTCACTTCCTTTCTCTCCAATCACGTCCGGACGCTGATATGGCCGAATTCTTCACATTTAAGAACCAGCGAGAGCTTCCTTCTCTATCAGACCGAAGTTCGCTCAAAGCTAGGACCAAGTCGGACATCCTCGCGTGCAGCAACGCGCCAACTTGTCGCGCCAATCCAGCGAGACAAGCGACAGTTCAAATGGTCGATGTGGTGCATCCGACCAGAGCGGCAACAACGCTGAGTATGTACACCTGTACGTTGTGTCTTTCATGAAAGCTCAATTGACCGCCACTGTTGAAAGGTCGAGTCGAACCAGATGGCGACGGCTGCACTCCCATCCCCAAAAGAGACTGGCAATCGTACTTGAAAAATGTGGAGAAAAAAGGAGCTATTTTCCTTTATCAGTAAACAGCTGGTCAAGACTGACATGGATGGTAGACTCCTCCTCAACACAGAGTCTGAGGTGGTGCTCTCCATCAAGCCGTTCCATATGTCAGCACTCCAGCCCTGCAACCACGCAGAGGCAAATACGCGTATCATCCTGCATCTAGCTCATGCCTCGTCATGAGAAAGCATTCCTGCGCACTGTCGACACCGACATCGTTGTTCTTACCGTCGCTTTCTTTATAGAACTTGACCTTTCAGAGCTTTGTACTGGCTTTGGTAGCGGCAAGAAATACCGATATATCCCGGTGCGCAGCATCCACTCCCAGCTCGGTCCATCAAAGTCGTTGGCTCTACCCCTCTTTCACGCCATAACGGTCTGTGATACGACCTCTCAGTGTCTCGGTTGCGGCAAGAAGACGGCGTGGGCTGCATGAAACAGTACACCAGGAATTACATAGACGATGGTCTCGCTGACCGAAGATCCGGAGTCCTTCATTCTGGAATCTGTTCACATGCAATGAATCGAGCGATTCGTTGTGTTCATGTACAGCAGGACGTGTGGTTCTGCAACTGTCACCGATGCTAGGCATCAACTCTTCTCCAATGACAGTCGTTCACTCCACAATATGCCGCCGACCCAGGCCGCTCTCTTCGAGCATGTCAAGATGTCCTTGCTTCAAGCCAGTTTCATCTGCAAGCAGTCAACCACATGCCACCAGGCAATCCCTGTCTTTGATCAATGGAGATGGGAACAAGCAATGGCTCCCTTTCTGGACCACTCTCGCCGACGCAAGTAAAGCATATGCCTTGCTTCTACGCTGTGGCTGCACGAAAGCATGCAAGGGGAATTGCAAATGCTGCAAGGCAGGTCTTCGTTGTACAGCACTGTGCAAGTGCGAGGGTGGCTGTCTAAACAATGACGACAACGATGTGAACAATTGAACTACTACTAATGGATGGCTGGGTAGATAGATAGACGGATGATGGATGAGATTGTCTGATTATACGAGTAGAGTGAATAAGTAAAATAGCGCTGTATTTTTTTAGGTACATTCATTGAATTTGAATTTTGTGTATCCAATTGACATGTAATTGCTATTTCTAGAATACTAGCATCGTTCATGCATTTTGGAGTGGGTTACATTTCCAGTTGTGCGAAGTGAAAATTTTCTATAATAAACGATCATTGTTCTTGACTTTGACCTTGATTGTATGACCTCGCCATTCCCTTTTCAATATCGGTTCCAACTTTATAATAAATATATAAACTTGCTCACGCAGTAAGGTCAGTTGAATAATTAACAGATACATGGGGGTTTTACGCATTTATGGGCAAATTTAACCTTGACCTTGATTGAAGAGACCTGTATCCAGAGCTCATTCCAAGTTCATATATTATCCACCTAAGACATTTTAAAATGAAAATGACACCAGAACAGTGAATATCTTATATAGTACTTTTTTGACTCAAAATATCTACATTGGAAATGGATTCTCCATACTTAAAAATCCCTAAAAAGTGGTTCTACTACGTTTTGTTCTCAAGTTATTGCACAGACTTTCACTGGACGGCAGCCATCTTGGATTTATAAAATATGGCCGCCACATCAGGAACACACCTTGGCTCCCGCGAAAAAATTAGATGTCATGGTTATATCTAGTACTGGTCCAAAAATGGTGCTTGTGGAACGAGGTAAACAATTTTATTATTAAGCCCCCTGACCTGGGCATGTAAGTCTCGAGCCTTGTTTTCGATCTGGATTCATCTGGCGACAACTAAATTCAACGTTTCGCAAGAGGATCTGTCAGTGGGTATTGAGACTGGTGTAAACTGCAACGTCCCCTGGCACGCGGGGGTGGGTTTGACTGCTACCCTGGATGGCGTCACTTCATTTCATAAAAGGCACCAAAAATGGTGTGTTCGGAAAACTTGATTAGTAGGACCTATGGGATTTAAATACGCGGCCTATACGTTATCGTTTGTAATTCAGTTTTTGTATTGTTGTTGTGTGACTTGTGTCAACAGATTTGTCGATAAGAGTTGGTTCAAAATGAACACCGGTTGTTATCGTGAATACTGCACATGTTAATTAAGTCGGTGTAGACTCGGCTGAGAGTTGACCAGCAAATAGGAATTTCTAGAAAAGCTGGTGTGCGTGATGTCGCAATGCTAAGTTTACCATAATTTATATGTGGAAAATTTAGAATTGTACATGGACGTAACATTTAGTGGCAAAATGTATTACGTTAATTTTAATTTCATAGTTACACCGAATTCATCGGCTATTAGCCATTTTCCATTTTATTTCCGAATTTTAATGTGTAATTATTGTGGTATCTAAATAATGAACAAAATTTACTCATTCAGTGTTTGTCCCGTTTATTTGTAAAACACGAAACGTTCTCTAGAAATTCGCTAGCAAGAGCAATGATATGGTATACAACTGCCAACTTTGTTGTTGAAATCCGGGAGATTCATCAGCGGTTCAGCACGCTTCCCGTGTCGCGCTGTCTCGTCGCGCTGTCTCGGATCTTGACATCGGAAGACGGAGGGGGTTGTTGTAGGGGATGTTTCGCCGAAACTCCAATGGTTCAGCATATATCAGCTGTTCTCCCCTGGTGTCGCGCTGTCTCGAAGACGGAGGGGTTGCTGTTGGAGATTTTCAGCGAAAACGACCTCTGCACCCGGCCGAATATAAAAATGGTTATGTTGATGCAGTCGAAAAGCCCCCGAAACGATTGTCGCATACACCCACCACGTCCGCAGGGCCTCTCATTACACGGGTACACAAGTTCTCACGTAAACAATGCCCCCTTCTTTCGCTGGCGGCGGTTCACGCGTGGCTCGGCTGTTGGACGCGCGGCAGCTGTAACTCGCGTTGTCGTGTGGCGTGTCGGTAAGACACGGTGCTCGACTCGGTAATGTTGATGTTAGTTGCAGGATCCCGCGCCCGGACAATGGAAACTGTCAGTCGACACCATCTCCGTGGTGTAAAAACATCCCCGGCGTTTGTCGTGTGCATCTCGGATTTCACGCACCTTTGAGGCGGCTGCGAGGGAAATGCTATTTTTATATTGTTGCAATGAGTAGTTTTTGGTTAGTGTACGCGCGCGAGTGTTTCCTTTTTTGTTGCTTCTCGTCTCAGTCGTGTTATTGACAGTTTTCTATGTAAGTTATTGTTGTGCGCCACGAAGCTTATCGGACAAGACATTGTCATACAGGAAGACACAAAATTGACA
This sequence comes from Escarpia spicata, assembly GCA_963995525.1. Classification (NCBI taxonomy): domain Eukaryota; kingdom Metazoa; phylum Annelida; class Polychaeta; order Sabellida; family Siboglinidae; genus Escarpia; species Escarpia spicata. The sequence goes on along the minus strand of OZ023205.1, from coordinate 20,581,586 downwards.
AATATGCATTCACGCACACACATACGCACACACACGCGCACAGACACACACACACACACGCACGCACGCACGCATGCACAAACACACACACACAACACTACATACACACACGAACACATACACACACGCACACACATATACACACAGACACACACACATACAAACACACACGCACGCACGCACACACACACACACACACACACACACACACACACACACACACACACACACACACACACACACACACACACACACACACACACACACACACACACACACACACACAGACACACATACAAACATGCACGCACGCACGCACACACACACACACAGACACATACAAACATGCACACATGCTCGCACACACACACACACAGACACATACAAACATGCACACATGCTCGCACACACACACACACACACACACACACACACACACACACACACACACACACACACACACACACACACACACACACACACACACACACACACACACACACACACACACACACACACACACACACACACACACACACACACACACACACACACACACACACACACACACAGACACACATACAAACATGCACGCACGCACGCACACACACACACACACACACACACACACACACACACACACACACACACACACACACACACACACACACACACACACACACACACACAGACACATACAAACATGCACACATGCTCGCACACACACACACACACAGACACATACAAACATGCACACATGCTCGCACACACACACACACACACACACACACACACACACACACACACACACACACACACACACACACACACACACACACACACACACACACACACACACACACACACACACACACACACACACACACACACACACACACACACACACACACACACACACACACACACACACACACACACACACACACACACACACACACACACACACACACACACACACACACGGTATTTAACTACATGGGTGTATGTTGCTTTCCGAGAGTGCTTCCGTGCCAGGAGAAGCGTCTAGGGCCGAGTCAAAAGTAGGCGCTGGTACTACAATAATAGTAATGTTTATTTTATATAGCGCCACGCCCATAACGTTCATATAGCTTTATTTAAGATGGCGGTTTGCTCTAATAATACATTTAACGGGAAACAAAAGGCAACATTTTGTGTTTTGCACCCATAAGAATTAATGCAAATTAACCACGTGCAACTAAAATGAACTCAGAATGCGGTCTCAAAGTGGAAGATTCCAATAAAATGTCCGACATCCTGGAGGCTGACATCTTGCACACGGCGCCGAAGCTTGACTAATAAGCGGTGACGTCGATTATGACGCGCTAGGTTCCTAGTTAAGCTCAATATGAGTACGAATACGCCGGCTCATGTATGGATTTCTCGCATTCCCTTCGATTCAGGAGTTGAGTTACACGTTTATATGCATGAACAACTATTATAATAACACGCATACCGTGCAATATGCGAACGTAACACTTTTACAAGTTACACCGCTGATAAAATAGTATTACAAAATTAATGCTAACAAACGATTGGCCGAAAAAAATGTGTTACTAAGCATTGTAAACTAGACTTGTATTCCCAGTTGGGTGACCGGCGGAATGGACAGAATAGACAATCGTGACGTCATGCATTCTAACAAAATGGCGCTGACCATACAACTTATATTATATGTCTTCAACAAGGTTATTCTAGGAAACTACAGGCATAATATTTTTGATTGTAGCTGCAAATATGTTTATTTTAGATGTATAGGACAAACCAATTGTATATTGTTTCCTTGTTAATTGTTGGAATACATAATTATGAGAGGGTAAGCATGAATATAAGAACTTGTACAATTACTTACAGGAAACAACTACCAAAGACCACAACAAGAAGAAAACGCGCAAAGTAATTAGAGTGTGCTATGCAATAGGGTTAGGTTGAAGATACTTTTGACAAGATTTACATGAGGTGTTTTCATGCATTAATTTGTACGTGGATTGGTAGCAAGTAGCCGCTATTCCTGGCATCACTCGTGACGTGGACACACGCCTACGCACACTCTCCGTGTTACGTAACGCTGCACTCACTCTTCGGATGTGTTCGGGTGGATTCGGTAAATTGATTAGTGTCTTGTAACGCCCTTCATGATCCGCTCATTAGTTCACGCCAGACAGTCGCGAGTACGTGAAATTAGCGCTTAAAAACGCATCATGGGCTCAGTGCAACATGTTTACTAAGTGGATAACCCGCAGCTGCTCGAGGAAGCCGCGCTACAAAAAGCGACACCCGTGGCCTGGATGCGCGGTCAAATTCCAAGTTTGCTCGGCGCTCGTGCCTGTTTACCAGACGCCACAGCCGGATGTTGTCGGTTTGGTTTAACTTTAATTCCGGAGCTTCGCGAAACCACACGACTGACCGCGCCGGTCTTTAACGGCGAAACCGGAGACGGCAATGTCCACGTCTTTCAGGCGGACGTCACGTATCGGTTGAGACAGGGTTAATTATAGAATATGGACTCACTTATTGCGTGCGTCCAGCCATCTGGGATACGTTGAAGTGGCGTCAATTTGATGTGACCCGGTGTTTCGCGACACCTGTAAATCGTTACTGAACAAGTTTAGGAATATGTCAACTGGAAGGGTTGCATCGCGCCAAGTGCTTGTTGGGTCTAACAGCATTGTCCTAATGTAGAACTAAGTATACTGTTTAAGTTAAGATTTTCGTGGTTAAGGTTTACTTTGTATAACAAAATTAATTGAATAGGATATAAATATGCTACATAACAATTAGCACATTTGTTGACCCGAATATGTTTTAGAATATGACTCCTGTCTAACGCTAACACAAGGAGGCCTAACGATTTAGCAAGATTAAACAAGATTGCCATCCAAACTTACAATCTGCGGGAGGCATGTGGACAAGGAAGCTTTAGCTTATCGAGAGGCTATGATCGCTGTCATGCTGTTTAAACACACATAATCGCACTTCAAATGTGTGTCACTCAAGAGCTTCTTACATCAGCCTGTCTTTCCGTGTATTTGATTATATAACAAACGTGTTTTGAATAAACAGGTCGACTGAGACAGACACACGGCGGTAATAGTGTGTGCTGCTAAAAGCTATCCTCGATACTGCCATGAACAATACAAATACTTTGTTCAGTTGGAAACAAAACTAATCCTACAGGTTGTGTGACAGACTGTAATTCACGATTCATCCGCCATTGCAATTATTACGTCGTGTACATGTATCTAGGAATGTGTGGATTGCGTGTGATGTGTGTAGTTTAAACAACTCTTGTAAATAAGTGAGTAGTGTTAATAGTTTCTGCATTGCTGCATAAAATCCTCCAATGTATGAAAACAGACAGAAGCTGACGGCTCCAATATCAGTAGAGCGGCTGTTAGGCTAACGCACCCCGTATGAGATAGGCGGATGACGTACGAAGAATGGGTGACCGTAAGACAGAGAGGTGAGGTTGCGTTCAGAGATATTTTGACAGGGGTGAATAGTCGGGCGTTGCAGACAACGACAGAGGATCGTGATCGTTGGAGACGACTTGTCGAGAGTGTGACAGGGGTGAGGGGTGGAGGGGAAAGATGAACAACAAGTCACCTTTATATTGGCGCGGCAATTGGGACAATATGTTTGTCACCAGCTTTTAGTAAAGATCGTGCTGTTTACCCTACTGATTCGTCTTCGTTCACAAACCATTATTTACGAAGGTGATTTGCCGTATTGTCAACATTTAATTGATACAGAACTCCACAAGACGCACGAAAGAAAGCTGCTTTCTCGCGCATGCTCAGGTGAAACCCTCCATACAAACTGGTATCTATTGATACTAATATCTTTAATATAGTTGCATTGACATTATTTTTGTTTATATGAGTGACTGGTCCGTAAGCGAACAGGAAACAGCCAAATAACGATCATAGGTGTACGTGCTAATTTGTTAAATATCACACATAAGCTAAACGTACACATAACCTTCTACAGGCGCGTCAGTGGATTCAATCTGCCATATTTGTCTCAAGTGTCGGAATACTGGTTCTTATCACGGAGAAAGCGTCTGATAACGCATTGAACGTTCAGTCAATATTTTCATTCATACTGCCGTAATTGGAATTTTATGATACAGGTGCCAATGTTTCTAACTGTAATCTCGCGTAAACGGAAAATCTAATTAATTGACAACAATACTTTTATTTGCAAAAATGTTTACCTCCAAATTTCCAATATTGGTAATGAAACACACTATCACAACAACGACAATGCGGACAAACCACATGCTCAGTATACAACTGTTCGTGTTTATTGGACGTTAAACGCTACACTAGGCCATTCCAACACAGTCTGTGCAACTTGACCTTTAGTTGTCAGTGTATCAATGATCAAATTTTAAGGCAATATATCTAGTACTGGTCCAAAAATGGTGCTTGTAGAACGAGGTGAACAATTTTATGATTAATCCCCCTGACTAGGGCATGTAAGTCTCGCGCCTTGTTTTCGATCTGGATTCATCTGGCGACAACTAAATTCAACGTTTCGCAAGAGGATCTGTCAGTGGATATTGAGAATGGTGTAACCTGTAACAGCCCCTGGCGCGCGGGGGTGGGTTTGACTGCTACCGCGGATGGCGTCACTTCATTTCATAAAAGGCATCAAAAATTATGTGTTCGGAAAACTTGATTAGTAGGACATATGGGATTTAAATACGCGGCCTATACGTTATCGTTTGTAATTAAGTTTTTGTATTGTTGTTGTGTGACTTGTGTCAACAGATTTGTAGATAAGAGTTGGTTCAAAATGAACACCGGTTGTTATCGTGAATACTGCACAAGTTAATTAAGTCAGTGTAGACTCGGCTGAGAGTTGACCAGCAAATAGGAGTTTCTTGAAAAGCTGGTGTGCGTGATGTCGCAATGCTAAGTTTACCATAATTTATATGTGGAAAATTTAGAATTGTACATGGACGTAACATTTAGTAGCAAAATGTATTAAGACCTTTAGTTGTCAGTGTGTCAGTGATCAAATGGTAAGGCAATCACCCAACACGTTTTGTCACGAAAACCTGCCAAAGTAGAATGTCGTGACGGAGACATAATTAGCCGAAGTCACGAAGGCGGTTCAAACAGTTTCTTCATCGCGGCGAGGATGCGGCTGTCCGGTGTAATCACTTCCTTTAAAAAACCTTACCAGTTGCGTCATGTCAGACTGCTAAAACGGCAGAAGTTTGGCAAGTGACGAGATAAACATAAAGATATGAGCCACGGCGGTGAATCTGAGGTGCGGCGTCTCCTGGCCTCGCGAGCCGAGCAATCTCTGGCAATTCGCGGCGCAGAGAGAGAGAGAGAGAGAGAGAGAGAGAGAGAGAGAGAGAGAGAGAGAGAGAGAGGAGAGAGAGAGAGAGAGAGAGAGAGAGAGAGAGAGAGAGAGAGAGAGAGAGAGAGAGAGAGAGAGAGAGAGAGAGAGAGAGAGAGAGGAGAGAGAGAGAGAGAGAGAGAGAGATGAGAGAGAGAGAGAGAGAGAGAGAGAGAGGAGAGAGAGAGAGAGAGAGAGAGAGAGAGAGAGAGAGAGAGAGAGAGAGAGAGAGAGAGAGAGAGAGAGAGAGAGAGAGAGAGAGAGAGAG
>OZ023205.1:20554612-20572112 GCA_963995525.1 Escarpia spicata | reverse complement strand
GAATAAATGTTCTCTGTTAGAAGATCTTTCTTCGTGCCACATTAGCTCAAGTGTACCAAGTCTTTAGCTCAGTACTGCAATACTGCAAGCCAAGTATACTGCAGTATGACGATTAATAACTTGTTATACACAGAGTGAAATTACGTATTTGTAATAATAACCAGACACTGTTTGCACAGGGGAAACCAGACAATGGTCTATTGTAATAGTTGTGTATGTAACCCCATCCGTAAATGACATATTTTCCTCCGGTTCAAACTCCCTAAACACGAGTCCAAGCAGATGACAGTTAGTTGACTGTCGTGTTCACAGTCCGCATGGACATATTATTAATATTATCCCCGGGGGCTTTTTCTAGTAGGCCTGCTATTGTTATCGCAAATCTTGATACTATTTCATAAAGTTTCGCTCGTCTTTGTTGTAGCGCCAACTCGCCTCGCCCACTCTCCGCCACGAGGCCGGGCAACCGCAGCGCGAGGGGCGTGGTTTGGGTTTGATTGACGCGCGCCGGCAGTGAATGGCGCAATTCGCTTCATTCATAGATCGCAGTTAGCCGAGTTGTAGAGCAGAGTCGGGTCGTTGTTAATAAACTGTCAGTGTAGCACGACTTCGGCTTCGCAAAACTTATCCTGACCTGCCGCCATCCAGCCAGAATACACGGCCGTGGATCGTTACGTCAGGCCCACACGTAACGCGCTGCCGGAGTTTGTAACGCCAGCTAGGCAGGAGGATATCCGATATCCGGCGAGCTAGGTCGACGGGAGTGGCTCGCGTGAGACGGCTTTAGTGTCGTGTACAGTGAGCGATACTCGCCGTGTTCACGTTGACGTCTAACTGCTGGTTCCTCGCTCGAGTCCATCCACACAGACAACTTCGTCAGTCGCTTGCTCGGTAAGTGTACACATCGTGCAAGTCAAGTTTAACAGTCAGACTGCTGTCCTAGTTCCACGCGGTGTCACGGTTGTAAACACACCTTACTAGGGCCAAAACAACCTGATAGGTGTCAGTTTCTTTGGCCATGCTGATTAAATGGTATGAATGCAGTGCAATCAAACCCAACTAAGGTAATATCTGCACGAGGAACGACTGAATGGATTCGGACAGTTCCCTTGTATCGTAGTCGTTGACCAATGCAGAGGTTTACGACGCCATAAACCGCCGTCGAACCAGGATTGGGGACACGGTACAGTGTTCGTCAGATTCGGCGGCATTTCACCGCGGAATGTTTCGTCTATGTTTGTATCTAAGCAACCCCCAATTAACCTGGCGGTCGGGTCATACTCTTTATTCGTGCTTACACGGCCGTGAATCTGCCGATCACACAACACAAAATGTATTCTGTTTCGTTCAGCGTATATCAATCCGCTACTCGTCGAAGGTATCTTCAGTAATCTTCCAGATTGGTATGTCTAGGGCCAGTAGTTTCCCTGAATGCTCTCGTGGTCCACGAGTTTATCCCGTCAACGTCTTCCGTGTCTTCTTCTTCCCATCAAACGCATCTTTGTGTCCGGTCAGTCATTCTGTTGGTGGCTCTGTTGTCGTGTTTCCCTGGGAAGTGCCGCGCCCTTTCCCACTTCTTTGTTTTCATCTCGGTATCTATACATCGGACACCTGTCTTATCTCTTGAATGTGAAGATTGAAAGAGAACGGAAACACAACACGATAGCCCCTATTGATATCGGCCTCACACTGACTTCAGGGACAAAGCGGACAACAACAATTGCTGTTTGGTCAATTAATTGTCAATGATGGTCACGCAAACCTCACGACCTCACACGTACCGTGAAACCAACGAGATCGTTAGGCCACGGGAAACATCTGTACTGATACACTAACAGGAAGAGTGCACCCGTCCGGTCAAACACCCGAACACAGAGGACGATAAGACAGCATTGAAGACGATTGAGTGTGAACGGGGTGCGTCGCCTTACGTCGATGCGGGAGATTATCTACCGGACGAACGAAGCGGCCGGATCCGGCTGCGGAAATGTTAGACATGTAGCGTCGTTAATCTGGCTCTCATCTAGCTTATGTTCATCGCAACACAGTGGCTACATTCGATTTAAGCTTTCTCGCTTGCCGCATGCACAAACTCTTTGGAACACTCTCCCTGTTTGCGTTAGGTCACCAGCAGCATGATTTATAACATTTCGCCGACATCGTACGATTTATCCTTTTTACCTAGCTTACCCCCATTAGCTCATCGGCGTACACCTCCAGCTGCTGATAATTGTATCCTGGTTTAAGACTGTCTGATCTTTTCTTTTCGACGTAGTCGAGCACGAGCCCTGTCTCCCGAGGCAGTTGGCGCAATACAAGTCTTCGTGTTGTATACGTTCCAGCTGTGATCTAGTTAGTTCAACTGCATAGTCTGGTATGTACGATCAACGAGTGTCGTTGAGTTACGCAAGTTGTAGCATTCTTAACAATATAAAAAACAGAGTTAATAATTACTTTGCCTACGAGGTACATTTAGTTCAAGGATATATGTTTAAACGGTAGTGAAACGACCAACGTTGATACTCTAGTCATTGGCGAAGGGGTTCACTCACTTTCTATTCATTTCATCGTCCATCATGTGCGTGGTTATTTAACCACAGTTGTTACTATAATCTTTTTTTTAATGAATACCGACATTGCCGTCCAACATGCAATCCAAACTGCTATTCAAGTCGAAGCAAACAGATAACGGTCAAATTATATAAAAACACTATGGTTTATTTTTTATATATAATGTTAGAACACAAATAGCTTGTCCTATATTACACGATCTTACATCATAACTCGGCCAGGGTCTGTCTACACGACTCGTCGCAAATGAAACCATATAAACCATCGTCAACATAACGAAATGTTAGATGGTGAGCAGTCTGAACAGGCCGACTGACTTAGACCGCTGACAGTGCACACAGGCTCGAGTGTGTAATCATTATGTCAGCACTATATTTAGAAGGTGACTTCCTAGTGTTGGGAATTGCCACCAAATTACTCACGTGATCCGTGACGGTAACCGAAATAGTTTGACCATCTCCGTGTCAACGTTATGACCGCTATTGCTTTACATTGGCTCACCACAATATCATATGCAAACAATGGGCTTGGATTTCGGGCCCACCATGCAAACAGAGTTTGTTTATTGAGGAGGGATAACTTGATTTGACGCAATGGCGTTTAATGCGTAGACACGCATGTCAGTGGGGGGGGGGGGGGGGGGGAGGGGGTGTATTGCACCATGTCCATGATAACAAAGACAACGACGACCACCGCCTGACCTGAATACACTCAATTGTCGACGACGTGGTCTTTGTCCCTTCGCGGTGTCTCGTTTCGGTAAGTTGATCGAAACGCCTTCTTCTTCGTCTTCCAGTTGTAACATTTTATTTTAAGACGTGACCGTGTTTATTTTGAGATTGTCAGTTGATTATCACATTATCACATGCTCTGTTCAGTCTGTTGTAGCAATTGTTATTTAATATAAGGTGAAATAAAATAAATAACATAAACTATTTAACTATATTATAATTATACACACATGCACACGCGCGCGCCACGCGCACACACACACACAAACAAATCCGCTCCCCCTCCCTCTTCCCCTCCTTCTTCCCCTCCCTCTTCCCCTCCCTCTTCCCCTCCCTCTTCCCCTCCCTCTTCCCCTTCCTTTTCCTCTCCCTCTTCCTCTCCCTCTTCCCCCCTCTTCCTCTCCCTCTTCCCCTCCCTCTTCCCCTCCCTCTTCCCCTCCCTCTTCCTCTCCCTCTTCCCCTCCCTTTTCCTCTCCCTCTTCCCCTCCCTCTTCCCCTCCCTCTTCCCCTCCCTCTTCCTCTCCTTCTTCCTCTCCCTCTTCCCCTCCCTCTTCCTCTTCCTCTTCCTCTCCCTCTTTCCCTCCCTCTTCCCCTCCCTCTTCCCCTCCGTCTTCCTCTCCCTCTTCTCCTCCCTCTTCCTCTCCCTCTTCCCCTCCCTCTTCCCCTCCATCTTCCCCTCCATCTTCCTCTCCATCTTTCCCTCCCTCTTCCCTTCCCTCTTCTCTTTCCCTCCCTCTTCCTATCACTCTTCCCCTCCCTCTTCCTCTCCCTCTTCCCCTCCCTCTTCCTCTCCCTCTTCCCCTCCCTCTTCCTCTTCCCATCCCTCTTCCTCTTCCCATCCCTCTTCCTCTTCCCATCCCTCTTCCCCTCCCTCTTCCCCTCCGTCTTCCTCTCCCTCTTCCCCTCCGTCTTCCTCTCCCTCTTCCCCTCCCTTTCCCTTCTCTCTTCCAAGCAAGGAAATAACAAGCGACTTCGATCGTCGCTCGAGCACGCTTATAGTTGTTGTCAGTAAACGAGTAAAATTAGATCTTGTCAGTGCTTTTCAATCGTAGTCTACACGCAGATGAGTCGTAACACAAGGGTCTTTTCGTGCGAGTGTATCCGAGCACCGTGGTTGGTTGTCCAACTCAGGGGGTTGGTATATAAACTGGCATGGACTTAAGGACGGAATCCAGCAGATTGTCTCCCAGTAAATCAGTGCGATTAACAGAAGGCTGCAGTATTCGTGACTTCGTACGATTCTATTAATTAAGAAAGTTGGACATTCGCGCAGTTGCGACTGGATTTAGTTGATCATCAACTTTAAATGTGATCATTATAACAGACATATGTGTTCTCCGTGTGGTTTGGTGATGTTATGTTCCCTCAACACTGTACAACGGGTCTACACCTCTAAGTGTATCTTACGAAAGTGACGTACTTCGAACTGTCCATCAATATAGGACCTATCAACTGTCATGACATCGATTTGAATGTTTACGGTGCTGGGTGGCCCTTGAGGGCCAGGTACTTCCGGGTCACGGGAGGCATACATTGGAGTCGATGCGCTCGCTCCTTACCAATTCATGCGTAGGCCACACCCACGGTATCAATCGAGAACGTAAACGGATGACTTCTAACAAGTGCTTTACGAGTAATGCTTTCGCAGTCCTCGCCAAGCGTACGTTTTCGGTTCCGTGTTATTAACCTTAAAAAAGGTTATACGGGTAGCACCAAGTGGTTGTTACGGATATACATACTTCACTAAGTCAGCGGAATTTCAACGTATCAGTCCGTTGACGGTCTGAATTAGAAAAGATCAGCACGCTAGTCTTTTCACAACCAGAACTATGGCTGGTATTATTATCTAATTTAATAAACGATCCATTCAACCCACGCACGTCTTATATATATATAATCGCAGAAGTTAATCGCACTGTCGCAAGTCACGATCAGTTGTCGACGTCCCGTATTTCGCCAATTCCCATTAGCTCCTGAAGGTACGACCTTTCTGAAAGAGATAGGCCGACAGATAACCCCCCGTGGCCACCTGCTGTGCCCAAACTGTAACAGTCTCGCACCGCGAACAATTGCGCCACCTCCGCCTACATACGTTACTGTGCATTATGCACTGAAAGGACAGCACGACGCTGATACAACTGATACTGCACCGTCTGCCGGCCACGCCGCTCTGACGCGAACGTCGGTCTACTTAACAGGTCTATTGCGATATTGCGAGCAACGGTGCAGCTGGCGTCGAAATATCACGTCGGAGTGAATGGGTCGGTCATACAAGTAACTCTATTCCGTAAATCTAAGTTGTCCCGAGCGTTGAAGTGTATTAATATATTGTCCAGCGTTGAATGAAAACATGACGCGCGCTGCGGCGATTTAAGCTCGCCTCACCGCCGGTGTCGTTTAGACGAGTTTGCACAAAGGGTCTATTGTGGATAGTCAGGTGTAATGAAGGGTTTTATTTTGACCACGTTGCCCTGTTCGAAGTGACGGGATATCCGTTTCCCAAACATAGACAGACAACACTTGTAATTAGCCGGGGTCGTGTTTTCTTGACACGTTTAACCCTATGCCGTGTTTAAGGGCGGGGCCTGTGAATCGCTGCGTCGGGAGCAGCTCTCCGTCACTTTTTAACCGTCCTAAGAACAAGTTGGCCAGTTGGACCGACTGCAGCATGAGTACGTGCATACGTGCGTGCGTACGTGCGTGCATGTGTGTGTGAGAGAGAACTTTGTGCGTGTGAGAACCGTTGCTGGTGCGAGATTGTGAATATACCCGAATGAAAAAAATTAAACGTTGTATGTGTTTAGTGAGTTATACTTTTTTGAAGTAGTTCATTTTTGGTTAGCAAAAAGCTATACAGAAGATAACACTATGTCAAAACAATTGTCAGAACCGTATCAGTAATCTCAATACTCTCAATGCATTCTTAATGCTCCTTGTTCAGTTGCGAGCTGTTCACAATTACCCACATCTGCCTATTCCCACAGAGTGTCCTGTAACACACTAGTCGAGGTGAGATTGTAAATGGAGCCCCGTGGTAAATGGACCGGGGATCCGTTTACCACGGCTTCGTATATGGACCGCCTCGTGAAAAATTGAACTGTTTATGTGTTTAGTGATTTAAAAGTTACAGACGCGGTTCGCTGGTGTTTATAAATAAACAGTTATGTTCTAAAAGGCAAAAATGTGCCAACAAAATTGCCAAATCAGTGTTGGTAAACGTAATATATATTAAAGGCCATTGTTGGTTTATGTCGATAAGGTGTGGTCATATTTTACATGGTTTATTTGTTATATCACGTACACCAATAAACCACTTCTCTTAGAATCTAACTCAACTCATTACAAGGTCATTTGTTACAAGGGGTGCGTATTCAACGCGGTGGTAAATGGACCTCTGGTCCATATACCACAGGGGTCCATTCTCAGTATCACACGCGTATACGGTCCGTTGTTCGCTGAGTCATAAGCCGTGTGTGTCGTCCATGATCTATGTCAACTTGACCGGCCGCACCAGCCGTTCATTATTTGTCGAGTCAACGATCATATCGTTTGCACAGTTCAGCAAACACAGAGCGACTCCCTCACTAGTCCACCGGTCTATTATCGGCGTGTGTCCGCTCTCAATCCCTTCTTACTCCCCCTTCGCTTATGTAACCGTCGCTTTCATAGTTTGCAACAAGCCGCATCGTACCTCTCTTGATCCGCGTGTTGGGCAGCCATCGTGAAATGGAATGTATGTGTACAACGCTTGTGATCGATTCACTGACTGAAAGTATTCCGGACAGTACGTCGCTGTAAAAATAATATCCAGACAAGAAACGGTGGGTTGGAAAAAAAAGACGACGTTAAAAATAGCGATTGCACGATAGAACACACGGTTATGTCTTCCCAGGGTAGAAGGAACCAATGGATTATTTTATTGTCTCTTCCATTAGACGAAAACATTGGTGGGCAAAGGAGGAGCTGAAGCTTAAGAAGCAGCATTCGTTGGATCCGAACTCCGGCCCTTTCAACTGACTGGCGCTTTATCCGTCGGGCAGCAACACCCCGTTGTATCGTATACGATCGACTGGTCGGGTCCGTCGCCCCATCACCATACGACACACCACAGAACTGACTTGAGACGACTTTGTTAGGCGTCAGTGGTTGGTGTTACACTGGGATGCGATAACATCTTGCGACTCGGCCCCGTTGATGCGTGTACGTCTTCATCAGCGTGGTGGGCCTAACTTCCGGTCCTCCCAACACAATGACCCTCACCGCTGTTCTTCTGCGGGTATATTTTAGTCGGAACAGAAGCTCCTAGTCGCAAAGGGCAAAGTGGAGACAGTAGGCCGTATGCGTAATGACAGCTTGACGTTGTCTCCGTAACCGATACATTGGCTCGAACAATCCCGGTGTGTGTCAACGTCACCCCGTTACCTGCCTCTCAGTCTCCGCTCACCAAACTCACTATGATGTCATTGCGCTTGAAAGTGTAAACACAAACATATTTAATTAAGCAAATGTTAAATGGGCTGCACTCCAGTCTGTAAACAGAATATGTTTAAATATACGAAATGCTAATCATGCTTTGTGGGTCAAATGTTGTTGTACATGTCTTATTGACGACTAATAAATAATGCTTATTGGTTATGTAAATACTGGATATGGATTTTATAAGGAAGGAACATAATACATCCGAATGCGAAACACTCGTCGCGATCAGTCTGCCAGACGGTAGACCGACACTGAACGATGTATACATTGACCTAGATCATTATTATGTGTACAGTGTCTGAAGCTGCGGGGGCTGGTTGACTTGCCCGATAAGTCACCTGTCGGGCCTCTTCCACACCTAACGAGCCTTGTCACCACCGCATCTTGCATCAGATAAACGTAACAGGTCGACGCATCAAAGCAATCTTCCACTGACGTCACTAAAGTTTACGATTACGCGGGAAAATCCAGACAAACTAGAATTTCTTAATGGACAAAGTTGCATGTTCATTGGTTGGTTCCCTGCCTGTTGTTGCGCCACCTGGCGTTGGACGTGGTGTTCATTCGGGTTGGCAAGAAGCAGTCTTACAGCAAAGGTAGCGAACGAAAATTGAGAAAATTTCAGAATATTAAGGTGCAATAACACATGTTTCTGGATTCTGTGCTAAAACGTCTGTTCTCTTCACAGTTTACGAAGTTCCTATGTCCACTTTGTGCGAAATGTGTCGATGTAGTCTATGTACAATGTATTGAGTTGTTGTGTTTGTATGTTGCAGAGTCGTCGTCAGTCGCTCTCGGAACTTTCCCGGTGGCTGACTATCTAACAGACGCCAGATCGTACTGGGCCGTGGGTTTCACACGTATGTGTACCTAACGCGTCAATCACTCAACTCTTCCAAGAACAATAAATGTTCGCACAAAGCGCCGGCCAACACCCGGTTTAACACGAACCGACGCAAAATGGAAGGCACATCACGCATGCACAGTCCAGTCGTCCTTGTCGTCTTCCTGCTGCTGTGCGCCACGGACGTCACACTAGGCTCACGTAGCACCATGCTGTGCCCAGCGGGGTGTCGGTGCAGTCGCCTGCAGACCAGGAACTGGACGAACTGCTCTGGGGCCGGCCTGTCTAGCGTCCCAACCCCCTACATCGATCCGGAGACAACACACCTCGACCTGAGACGGAACGGCATCAGACTGCTCCACGAGGGCGCCTTCTTCGGCCTCACCAAACTGTCGACACTGCTCTTGGACGATAATGAGGTGTCGGACATCGAGCCTCACGCCTTCCGCGGCCTGACCAACATCGTGCGACTGAGTCTGCGTCGCAACAAGTTCAAGGTAATCCGAACGGAAGCACTGAGCAGGATCGCCGGTGATGAGGTCGCATGCGCAGCCATCCGGAAGTGCGTTATTGACCTGCGCGACAACGATGTGGCGGCAGTGGAACGGAACGCGTTCGCATGGGTGCGGCGAGTGTCGGTGCTGTTGGGAGGTGGCAGTGACGACCTCACCATCGACGCCTACGCCTTTTACGGCGTGCGCGACGTGCCCCGAATCGAGATCCGCGACATCCCCTCGCTCACGCTGAAGCCACACATCTTCACGAACGCGGAGAACGTCGGCGCCGTTGTCGTGTCCGGAACAAGCGTGCCGGTCCTGCGCCGCTTCACCTTCGAAGGGCTGAAGAACGTAGACATTCTTCATTTCACCGACTGTCACCTGGGCGACGTGCAACCGTTCGCCTTTAGCGGCATCCACTACGCGGCGTCGCCGGAAGTGACGCTGGTGCACGCCGTAGACACGCCCCCGTTGTACACAGTCGCCGACACGACGCCGAAATCGGAATTCCCCGCCGGCGGCCTCGTGAACATATCGGAGTGCAGTGTTGACGTCATCCCGACGGACGCCTTCCGCGACACGAACCTGGCAAGTGTCGTCGTCGTCGACAGCGTCGTCTCGCTCGTTGACAGGCTCGCCTTCCGTGGCATGTCGCGACTGCGGGCCCTCGTGTTCGCGCGCAGCAGACTCGGCGCTCTCTCGAGCCAGTGCTTCGGTGCGCTCGTCCGCGTGCACCAGGTGCTTTTGTACGACACCCTCGTCGACGAGATCCCGCCATACGCCTTCAAGGACAGCGAGGGTATCCGACTGCTCAGTGTCGTCATGCCGCGCAACTCCAGCCTCGTTCTCAGATCGTTCGCGTTCGCGCAGTTAATCGACACGAGTGAGTTCATAATCACCGGCTCGTCCAATGCGAGACTGACGATAGAGGTTGACGCCTTTCAGAGCATGTTCGGCGTGAGGAACTTTCTAATCGCGAACGTCACCTTTCCGGTTGTCGCGCGCAACACGTTCCGCGGCCTCGGGAAGGTGACGTACTTCCAGCTGCATGACTGTCGCGTGAAACTCATCGAGGAGGCTGCGTTCGGCATCAGCTACGGACTTGGCGCCATAGACACGCTCGACATGAGCATCGGAAACGCGCTGCCCTGCAACTGTGTGACGGCAACGCGCATGCGCGAGTTCGAGAGGACTTTCTCGCGATATACTGTGTACTGCACGGAACTAGGTGGTCGGCATAGAACCATCACTGCCGACGACTCTTACGCCGAATCGTGTACGACGTCGGCGGCAGAGATGCTCTTGTCGTCCGCCGTGACGACTTTTACCGTCTGTCTGTTGGCGGTATGTTGCTATATAACGATACCGTCGTAACCCCCCCCCCCATAGACACGTGCATCGGGTGTGTGTATTTCCGTCGACATGACTGTATTCACCTTCGCCGTGGGACGTCTTAACGGCACCTCTCATTCCTTGCCCAACAATCGTAGACCGTGAGATTAGATTAACTGACACGTACAGCTGCAAACTGCGCTTACACGTTTCTACATGGGAGAACAAGAAACAACGGAATCGTCTGTTCTAATCGGATTACCTAACACTGCCTTTATTCATCATCCGTGTGTGCGCGTGTGTGGTTAAATAGCCGTCCGTCCAGGTAACAGTAAAACGCTACGACCACAGCTGTTGCGACGGTGCAGATGCAAGTCAACCCTGCGCCGGGAGCGTCTAGAAAGCGGCACACGGTAGTGCGTGTCAAAAGAACACAACGCTCGTGTTCCCACGAAGCCTTTGGTATCACTGATTTACGGGAACACGATTTCTCCGCCTTCCCGTTGGCGCCGCCTCAAGTGAAAGGGGCAGACTGGCCTGGATGAGGGACGCTCTTCTCTATTTATTTATCTAATGGTAAACAGAAGCTCTATTAGAGTGATTTCTGTTGGCCAAAATATCGCTATATCAGCATGTGTTGCGTAACCGTAATAGCTTTCGCACATGGTTCGAATCTGCGTAACGGCTGCTCACCCGTTCATGTCAATTACTCTGCGTAGATCTCTGTCGGTTATTGGCTTGAGTCAGTTACCCTGCTTAGAGCTATGTCGGTTATTGGCGTGAGTCAATTACCCTACGTAGAGTTATGTCGGCTATTGGCTCGAGTCAGTTACACTGCGTAGAGCTCTGTCGAGTACTGGCTCGAGTCAGTTACCCTGCGTAGAGCTCTGTCGGTTATTAGCTCGAGTCAGTTACCCTGCGTAGGGCTCTGTCGGTTATTGGCTCGAGTCAGTTACCCTGCGTAGAGCTCTGTCGGTTATTGGCTCGAGTCAGTTCCCCTGCGTATAGCTCTGTCGGTTATTGGCTCGAGTCAGTTACCCTGCGTAGAGCTCTGTCGGTTATTTCCTTTGAGCGTGTCAATCAAAAACTTGCCACAATAATAGTTTACTGTTAATAACATTAACACTTATGCCGTGTGCGTAATCAGCCACGGTTTTATGTAACCCTAGTGACACGCCCTTATATTATTGCCCACCCAGTCGGCCTATGCGACACCCCGGGTGAAAAGTATCCCGTGGAATATGGCAACACGACGGGCGACAGATACTTATCTAGCAGTATGTCATCGTGTCACACGAATAGACATGAAAGGCGATGTCAGCTTTCGCCGCCGTGTACACCTGGCGATAAATCAGCGATGTGACAGTCCTAATGTTGTGTCTGATGTCAGCAACGAATGTAGCCGTCTGAGAGCCAACCAACAGTGCACTTGTCTTGTCGCCTTCCGCCGACCGAGGTGATATTAACCAGCATTGCCAGATTCTTTCGTAACTAATGCGAAAGGCCACGTGGAGGTAATAAATACGCCAGCGAGTGCTCAAAATCAACGGAAGCGGCGACGTTGGGCAGGAACAATAAATAACCAACTTAACACAAACAGAGCCGAAGTCTATCCTGAGAATCTACGAGGTGTTATGTATTCGTTGACTCACTGAAACTATTCGTATTGTACCGCGGTTATTCTATTAATCGTCAACTTGCAGTGGGAACCGGGTAAACATAATATACGCCGATTAGGTGTAATTGACTCTGTTTTGTCAGCGGAATAACGTGTTCGGATTAAATGTGCCAACACGCACATCAATAATGAGGTGACTTGCATTGCACCAGAAAACCCCACCTCTCCGTGTTCACTTTACATGGCCCCAGGCGACAGAAGAATGCACGTCAGTGGGTGTAGAAACCTGGGTCTCACTAACCTCTTTATGTGAACGTTAGTCCCTGAAACACGGCTTAAACCAAAGACCGCACGGCGACATCTCGCCGATTTCACAACTCGACGCGCCCTAGCCGTCCAAACTATGTATATAATTCGCCGATTTCACAACTCGACGCGCCCTAGCCGTCCAAACTATGTATATAATTCGCCGATTTCACAACTCGACGCGCACTAGCCGTCCAAACTATGTATATAATTCGTGTTTTTGTTTTCTTATTTATTATACAGCGCTTGTAGGTCGTCTCGCAAACTGATTTGTTCGACGTGAGACGTACGGACATTACACGTATTTGTAAACTTGCATGCCAATTGCAATGTATGTTGTGCGTCACTATTATAATCGTTTACTTATAGTGAAGTCCACGTCTTGAACAATCGACCCAATGTCGCGTATCTCAGTGTATTATATAAAAAACGCTCTGGGCATGTAATCACTTGGCCTATATTCACGACACTATCTTGTGTAAGCATTGTAAATACACTCAATGTGTAAGTTTAATTGTGCCTTATCGTTGTAACCGATCTTGCAATGCCGCGAGCGGCCATTACTGCAGTCGACCCAATTACCAGGTCGCGGTTGTTCGTTTACTTGTCTCATATAATTGGATCGCTAATAAACCGTAAACATCCACTGGGCTCGTGTTGTTAGTATGCGGCATGAACGGATATCATGCTGCGATGTGGCCGTCGGGCCAATATTATTGTATCTCGTCAGCCGAAACACATACTCCATGCTGCGTGTCCCTCAATCGGAGTTCGCTCTGGAATTGGTGATGGTCAGAAGTATTTTACTCAGTTTACCGCCGTCATTTGCTACTTTTTTTAGTTTGCCCCTGCAATAATTGACGTCATTGAAACATTCATAGCTCGTTGACCTAGTATTGTCTAATTATGTCGCTGTAAAAAATAAGGACAGTCTATAGTTGTATTACTATTTCAATAAATACTACAACGTAGTCAAGCTTCTCCGACGACAAAAGGATGCATTATCTAGCCAAGGAAACAGGGGTTCCGAACATCCTCGACGTTATCTTATTATATAATAAGGATATCTAAACCGTTAGGACCACTTTTGGGGTGGAATATACTCAAGGTGATTGATTACTGAAAAAGCTGGTTAATTGATGTAACTGAAATAGTAATATCTTGTTGACATAAGTATTATTGTAGACAGTCTAACTTTAGTTACGTCGCTGTTTTGATGAACACTCAGTGATTCTACTCCGACGATAAGCCAACAACAAATGGACGCGTTATCTAGTACCGACGAAACGGGAGTTCCGCACAACAATCAAGTCCCAGACGCTATTAGTCGACTTGCCGCCCTAATATGTTCAGCACGCAACCCGGAAATGATTGGTAGTGTAGGTTTTTTTTGCTGAATCATATAGGTTATGGGTCCCTCATCTCAAATCAGCGGGATGGCAACGCGCCATCCTTGGGCAACTTGTGGGAGCCAAGCATATCCAAGATGGGTGCCGTGAACCTAGGTCCAATTAGAAAATGTATTACATCTTTGCACTGGAGCATGCTAGGAACATGATTTTTGTGTCTATACACATGTTTTGGAGAATGCAACGGAACCATTTCCAATGATGTCCGACTATGTTCACATGACAAAAAATTAAAATGGCCGCCATTTTTACCGAAAATAGCCAAAATCGAGCATAACTTTTGATTGGTTTATGCTAGAGACACGATTTTGGCGTCCATCCCGATGTTTTGTCATATCAGGAATTCAAAGGAACAATTTCCAATGATGCCCGACTATGAACACCTGACCAAAATTCAAAATGGTCGTCATTTTTACCGAAAACAGCCAAAATCGACCATGACTTTGGATTATGCTAGAACATTTTTTTTAATGAATTTGTATTGATGTGACATGGCAATAAAAATAAAGGTAGGTTCTTATATAGCGCAGTATCCAGTCCTTAGGACTGCTCAAAGCGCTTTACACTTTACTCCCTGGCAGACCTGTTCACTCGAACATACCATCTCGACTTCTCTGGGAAGCATCCAGCCACGTTGCAATTAACGCGAGAAGACTATTCGTACACACATATCCACCACTGTCTATAGCCAGGTACTCATTCATACAGCTGAGTGAACTGGAGCAACGTATAGTGAACGAACTTGCCCAAGGTTCGACACCGCCGCACAGGATTCGAACCCGGGTTCTCTCGGTTGAGAGTCTGAAGCTCTACACTCTGCACCACGGCGCTACACAATAACAATAAAGCTGTTGTTAAAATTGGGACGTTTATAAGATAACATTTATTTACAGTTCTTCATTTGCAATGACCAGCCATCATGACTGAGCTACGAGTATGCTAATAGCTATACATGTACATGTATATGGCTACTTCTGACAAGAAACATATAAAAGCTTTGCAAAATGGCAAGCAGTAATCACGAATGAATCTGTATCATACTTGCACAGCATTTAAAAGTACAAAATTCAAAGTTCGAAGTAGGAAGTACTCAATTATAAATTTGCTGAAACACAATAAAACACAATTTGAGAGCAATGTTTGTAATGACAGGTTTCATTTGGACATTGACAATGTGTATATCATTACTCAATTCAAAACCAACGGTATATAAAAGGGACGCCATTCACATTGCATTCTCATAGAGAAGTTTAGTCCCGCCATTCCCTCTCATCCTCCTCTTCTATTTCATCTGTACTGTCACCTTCTTGCTCACTATCATATCTAGCGTCATTCTCAAGCTCATCATGTTTGGTGACCAGGTTGAGGCACATGGTTTCACCAACACAGAAGCAGTACGGTGTGCAGAATGACAGCTACATGCATGACTGCTGCAAGCTTTCCCTACAGCTTTACACTGACAGTTGTTGACGTCCATGAGGGTAGGTGGGAGCTGCTGGTCACCTTGAGATGCATGGAGTTGGCACACCCCCTGCACCAGTGACAAACTCCCAACCATAATCAGCAATATCAACCACCGGCGGAATTTGCTGATCTGCTGCCTTCCAGAGCATGACTTGGTAGTGAGCTCGCAGGATGTGGTAGGCCAGATTAGCGTATGTCGGAGGAAGAGTCTTGATACATAAAGCATTCCCTCTGGTCCTCTTGGAGTAGAGCGCATACCTGGCAGAAGTCATGCTTGCCTTTAGCAACACCATAAAGCGAGCAGGTGAATTTCTGTCCAGTCTCCATCAACTGTTCGAGAGTAGCACCGTCTTCACCGAAGACAGTGTAGAGGCCAGAGTGGTCAGCAGACTTCAATACCTTTAGCGCCATTGATTTGCCATAACCAAATGGATAGGACACGGTATCGCAGCCTGACAGTGCATGCATACCAAGCAGTTGGAGGGATTTCGGACCAAGGAGAAAAGCACTTTCATTGATGTTGAGGATAGCCCCACTCCATCGAGCCAGCTGCACATGGGCTGTCAGCTGCGTACTCCACACCCAGAAGATAAGCAGAACAAAGACGTCAGTGACATCGCTTATCACTCGTACAATTGTCTTACCATTCCTCACAACCTCCAGAAGATAACCAATGATAATAATATCTGCTTCATCATGGCTATACACGCCCTCCTCTCTTCCAACCATCGTCACATTGTTGACCAAATTGAATGTGGAGAGAACCATGATGAGAGCCTTCTTATTTGCCTTGCTCTTCATGATGGCATCGCGGCATGGGAGCTTGCTGGATATTGTGATGTTGTAATCAACAACCCCTTCACCTGCACACTAGATTCGTTCAAGGTCCTTTGCTGACGGGTTACCATAGCCCATTTGCCCATATACTAAAACATAGGTATGGACACCAGAATCATGTCTCTGGCATATTTTCTGTGAAAATGACGACCATTTTGAATTTTGGTCAGGTGTTCATAGTCGGGCATCCTTGAAAATGGTTCCATTGAATTTCTGATATGGCAAAACACCGGGATGAACACCAAAATCATGTCTCTAGCATAAACCATTCAAAAGTTATGCTCGATTTTGGCTATTAATTTTCGGTGAAAGTGGCGGCCATTTTGAATTTTTTTCATGTGAACATAGTCGGACATCGTTGGAAATGGTTCCATTCCATTGCATTCCTCACATGCCAAAACATGTGTATAGACACCAAAAAGTTCCTAGCATGCTCCAGTGCAAAGATGTAACACATTTTCTAATTTAACCTAGGTTCACGGCAGCCATCTTGGATTTGCCTGACTCCTACAAGTTGCCCAAGGATGACGCGTTGCCATCCCGCTGATTTCAGTTGAGGGACCCATAACCTACATGATTCAGGTTCCAAAAATGGCAACTCGACTATATCCGCTGAAAACGATAGGAACAGTTTATAGGGTCGAAGATATTCAGTGATTGATTAATGAAAATAACTCGTGTACTGTCGTCGCTGATCGTATCGCGCCGAGTCCCGTTGTCGCGCTTACATTTATCCGGGCGTAAAATTTTATCCGGGTGATGCTTATGTGCATATGTAAGGCATAATATTTGGCACCAGTAGATCACGTAGTAATACAACATGTCCAGTAGTTAAATATGTTTCGTTTGTTGTCGTAATACGAGCGTTATAGTTAGAGTACATAATTATAATTTGCTGTTTCAGATTTGTGACCAAGTATAAGAGTAAGTCACATGACATGTGCGTGGAGAGGAAACTGTTTTACGACAGAAATTGAATATATATACGCATATACACATACATAACGCCCGGATAAATGAAAACGCGACAGTCGTAGCTAGTGCTAAATACATTCCCCTAGATACGCGCACGCGCAGAAACGTCATCCGGATATTATTTAACGCCCGGATAAATGTAAGCGCGTTAGATTGGAGTGTGGTGACTCCTGTCCCCCGTTGACGGCCGCGGTCGTATCTCAACCACCGCGACCCTATTAGTCTCAACGACATCTTCAGTCCGACGACATTCCACGGCAATCAGTGCCGGGTCAGATGCTGATATGACTGGGAACACGCGTCAGGCGACAAAGCGGCCCAGTCGCGATAAGCGCCGCCCGTTGCATCGAGACATTCGCCCCGAAGCAGCGCCGCGTCCGGAACACCGATATTTGTCAACCGCAATGAAGTGTCGCATAATACATGGGAACTTTCGT
>OZ023205.1:20379612-20549612 GCA_963995525.1 Escarpia spicata | reverse complement strand
TGATAGGTCAGAATGTTTGTACTATTGAATTTATATAGTCGTGGGGTTGTCTCAAAATCGTTACATACACCACACGCACGCACACAAGCACGCATGCACATAAACAAACACACACACGCGCGCACGTGCACACGCACGCACACACACAATGCACGTGCGATATCAACAATTACCTAACTACCTATAAACACACACATGCATACATCAAATAAAATATAAAAAATGTATATCTTTTGGCAAAACATCAATATCTACGTTCATTAATCGCAAGTGTGTAGGCCTCCTCCAAACAACTGTTCTAACCCAGCTATTACAGTCGCCAGCATTCGATGAAAGAGATCAAATGATGACCTCTTCTGCCTTACTTATATTTACCATATATTCAAATTAGCATAACAAGAACTGCTCCGATACCATTTATTACAATACAAGTGCAGATACATGTCGTCGCTTGTAGAAATTTCTGAAATAAATCAATTTGTGGCGCAGACTCGTACAACACATACAACATGTGACTACTTTGTAGAGTAGCGTGCGTTAACGGTTACTGCTTCAATGGCAGACATTTCCCTTGGTGTGACCCTCTCACTACCGGACCTGTAGTGACAAATGTATGCACATTACTAAATAGTAAGCACGCGCACACCACATACGTTGTAGGCGCCAACGGTCTATTTGTTTGTATTAGTTAAACAAATCTGTACAGGGTGCAATGGATTGTCGAACGAAGGAAAGTACAATCTAATCATTGCCTCCTTTTATGTTCTATTAAAAATCCTGAGTAGATAGTTTGATGGTGTGTACCAATATATCGATCTGACATACCACAAATGTACCTTGTGCACTTTTAAAGCCTAAATACCGGTTTTAATTAAATATCCACTACATATTCGCGCAAACTATCGCACACGCACGATTAGACGCATGCATGCACACACGCACACGCACACACACACACCCACACACTCACACACACACACACACACACACACACACACACACACACACACACACACACACACACACACACACACACACACACACACACACACACACACACTCACACACACACACACTTCGACGTATCGAATTGCCAAAAGACACACCCCGCTGGTGGAGTCGTCACACCGTGACCGCGCACAATGCCCATTGATACGGCGCGACAACGGATCCACGCTCCAGCGCCAATCAAAATGAGTGCCATCGAGCGACTACCGAGTAAAAAGAACCAGCATCGCGGCGCGATTTTATGTATAATTGATTACGGCATGCGCCGGGGTGCTTCCGGGGGCAGAAAGGGGTGTTTTAATGTCGTGTCCATTTCCGATACTTTTACGCGACAATGTGTGATTGTGAAGAGAGGCTGAGTTACCTGTATAGGGTAAACGGCGAACATCGACACTTGCGCGGTGGGGGGTTTACGCTTAGTCGAGGTCGGATTCTCTCGACAAAATATAAAACCCGAACGTGTGAATGCGTGTTACTCATTATCTACCCGAGTGTATCGAGGCATTCGACAGTGATACCACAGGCACTAACTGCCTTTGATGATAATAATAATAATAATGACAAACTTCTATAGCGCCTAAATCCCCAGGAATCTGAGCTCACAGCCGCAACAAGCAAGAATCGTTGGACAAAATCGTTAACAGGGACAAGCAAGAGTCGTCATTGGAGCAAGGGACCGCCGAAGGTTAAGGTGAGAATGCATTTTCAAATAAATAAGCCTTCAGTTTGTTTTACCAAAGGTACCTATAGTCTCAGGTGATTTTAAAGAGATAGGGAGGTGATTCCAGATTTGTGGTGCAGCTACAGAAAAAGCTCGTTTGCCGATATTAAGCTTGGTTTTCGGAAAAAAAAAAGTCGGTGTGAAATTCCTGGGGATATCGGAAAAACGAAGGAAATTAAACAAATAGGATGGGTGTTGCGTAGAAAGGGTACGATATGTGATAGTGGCTAATTTTAATTGTATTCGATATGTAACTGGAAACCAATGCAACTGTCTAAGTAGGTGCAGAGATGGTGAAAAAGTATGTGTTTTTTGTACTACACGTGTTAAACAATTCTGTACACGCTGGAGTTAGTTAAGTCCTTGTTAGCAATATCGTTTAGTTGTGAGTTGCAGTAGTTAAGGCGGCTGCTAATGAGAGATACTGATATCACGTATATGGTAGAAACAGGGTTTACATACTTGAGAAATGTTCTGGTGAAAGCCGAAATCACTGTCAAAGATAACACCTAGATTACTAACAGTATCTGATGGTGATGTATCTTTGCGAAACAATTTAACTGGAAAGTAGTTAACAACCTTTTTTCGTTGTTGTTTTGTGCCAATAATAATTATATAAGTTTTATCTGGATTTAGCTTCAATTTACTTGCTTCCATCCACGGCAAGATGTCAGTGAGACAGTCGTTTAAAGTTGATAGAGATGTCTGTGTATCAGTTGGTGAAAGTGATATATTCACCAGTGTGTCGCCAGCATACAAGTGATGATGTATATTATGATTAGTTATGACTCGACTAAGAGATGTAGTGTATAAGCTAAACAGAACAGGGGCAAGAACAGAAACTTGTGGGACACGAAATGGAAGATGTTCTGGACAAGACAGTGAGCCAGATATATTAATGCTTTAGTATTGGTCTGAAAATCTGAACTCAACCACTGAAGAGCCGTATCAAAATGTTTATTAAGGCGATGTAAAAGAATGTTGTGATCTATTGTATCAAAAGCAGCTGATAGATCTAGTAAGGTGAGAGCAATCAATTTGCTATTATCCATATTGCGTACAATGTAATTGCGTATTTTAAGAAGAGCCGTCTCAGTTTAATCAGCAGTCCCGGATCTGCGGAGTAAACTACTTGTTTTAAAAGCATGTAATGAACACTGAGACTTTTAAGAGCACTTATAAACATTCTCTTTTAATCCATATTTTAACTGCTAATGTGACTTTTAGACTTGGCATTAAGTTTTTATCAATTATCTTTTGTTTATATGACACGATAATACTAATATTTAAAGATATATTTTTTTTATTCATTTTTTTTTACTTAATTAATTACTCTTTTGATTTATTATTATTTTACATGTAAAGCGCCTTGAATAGTTTCTAACTAGAGTTGGCGCTATATAAGTATATTTATTTATTTATTTAATGAAATCGCTTATATGCAGATTGTATAATTTTAAAGGTCATTTTGCACGAACATTGTTTTTAATAATAATAATAATAACGACACACATCTATAGCGCCCAAATCCCCAGGAATCTGATGATTGACAAGAGCTTGCTTGAATTCGTGGAACAACACCATCCTGCATTGACATATTTATACTATTTGTAATAGGATAAACCAGTTGAGCAATGCAACTCTTCAGTAGAAACGTTGGAAAATGGTCAAGACCACATGATTTGTTAGGACGCCGTTGTATGATAGTGCGAACTTCACATGTAGTTGCAGGTGTAAAACATTGCAGTGTATTATTAACAATCGGCTGTTCAGTAAACTTGTAATCAACGTCATTAATAACAAAACGTGATCGAATGTAAGCAATCTTATCCGCAAAATATTTTGAAAACATGCTGCATAATGTATCCAACGAAGAGGTATCAGGCAATACGTTTTGTTTCTCCCGATGAAGCACACTATTGATGGATTTCCACATTTGGCGAGGGTTTTCATAATTTTTTATATAATATTCGTATAATAGTCTGATTTAGCTTTTGACATCACGTGGTTGCACAGATGTAACTGCTTAGTATAGCGAATCCGATCAAGGGATGAACGGGTACGTCGCCAAATTCTTTCTAGATATCGACGGCGACGTTTTGCTTGTACTATGTCTAGTGACATCCATGGTGACGGTGGACGAACTTTTACTTTTTTGTTTGTTTTGGAGATTGTTTATTAAGAAGATTACTTGGTGTAACGTAGTACAAGTTTACTAGCTCACAGAGTGTAGTTTAGGATGAATTAAGAGATCTGAATTTGCAAGGTCCTCAAGAAAAAAGAAAAAAATTATGTCATGTATCGGTCGGAAAGTAATAAATTGTTGTGCTGGTATTGACTCGACGTTGACACACAGATCAATAATTACAGTATGATGATCTGATAATCCATCAGTAACAGATACCGCCCTGATGTTATTGCAATTTGACCTCGTGATAAACAACTCGAGCATGCCCATGGATATGAGTAGGGAATGTGACATGCTGTTGTAAGTCAAATGTTTGAAGTGCATACATGAATAACCTAGTATTAAAGACAGGTGACACAAAATGGATATTGAAATCAAATTCTTCATGAAACTGTAAAGTTGTTTCAAGAAAATCGTGAAATTCATAAAGAAAATGTACTTGTGTTTCCAGGAGGTCGATATATACAAATAAAATTAGCAGACATAGATGCACTTTTATAAGAATACATAATGCCTGAAAGCTGTGGTACACAGCTGAACGAAATATTTCTACCTTGAACAAATCAGAAACCAGAAATGCGACACCACCACCCTACCTGACTGGCGTGGATGCTGGTGTAGAGAAAAGCCAGGAGGAGTGATGTCAGCAAGACAGGAGACAGTATCAATTGTTGTCAACCAAGTCTCAGAGATTGCTAATATATATATATATATATATATATATATATATATATATGTTTTGATCAGGGGTGACTGAATTACTTTAATTTTATACTTGAGTAGAAGTAAAAGTAATTCACCTCAGAACTACTTGAGTAGAAGTAAAAGTAGCGTCTAAAAATCCTACTTGAGTAAAAAGTAAAACTACTTTCCAAAAGTATTTGAAGTAAAAGTAGAAGTAAAAGTAGAACGATGAGATGTTTTGTCAGGCAAGTAACCAACAATAATTACTGCATCGGCGAACAAAAAAATTAAGACAGAGTTAAAAATAATTACTGTTTAACTCCAACATATATGAATAATGTTCTATAGAAAACTATATTTTGTTTTCACAAATTCGACAGCGGGTCACGGAAATGTGTTCCGGTATCTGCCACCATGGGCGCTAGCTAAGACGACGGCCACGGTCGCTGCACCAACTGACCAAGAACGCCGTCGAAGCACAGGTCGAAGGCTAAGCCAGTCATTGTGCAGCCCGCGCTATCTATAATTGCGCGGTTCATGAAGCTTATTAAGATGCCAGCCAACGTCAATGTGTATTATGTTTAAATGCCATACGTACACTGTTGAATGTTGAACTGAATAAAATTCATATATGTTGTAGAGTTTTAAAATAGATTACGGATTAACACTCTACAGTGAACTGAACGATAATATGGTACCGGTGACGTAATGAAACCTCAGCAGCTGAATACGGAAATGAGTTGACAAATGCAGTCCTAAGGTTGACTAAAGATTGAAAAACTATAATAAATACGCTCATAGCTGGCTTAACTTCGTCTTTCAATCAATACCAAAACACCAATCTAGAACGCACATTTACCGTGCCGAATAATACTGCGATCGATTCGCCGTTTCGTATGCGGTTGACGAATTCATATTTTGGCACACCAAGCAAATTTGCGTTTATCGCAGCAAAAAGATAATATTTGCGCAATGTTAGCATACTGATCTTCCCTACTGCGCTGCATTAAACACATCAATCCCATTATTTTGCGGGCGTCGCCTATGTGTGAATTTCAATTGCACTTTACAAGTCGCCGATGCCAGGCGAACCCGCCGAAGGCGCCTATTCACGGAAGCCACGACTGGCAGAAGGGAAACGATTCGATTGATATCGGCACAAAACAAACAATGCCTCGCACCACATTTACTGTTCGTAATGACTTGACCATAGTAACACAAGTCAAGTGACAGTTATTACCGCGTTAACATAGTTTACCAACGCTCTAATTTCTTGTAATTAAATACGTTTAATGAAATGTTGTCGACGGGCGGAATGCCAACAGGTCGACGTAGTTCAGAAACAAATGTAACGAAAATACATTGCGAAGTAAATGAAAGTAACGAAGTAAAAAGTAACGTTACCTTAGATAAAACTACTTCGTTACAAGTAGAAGTAGTTAATATAAATAGTACTTCGTTACTTTCCTTTACTTGAAAAAACTACTCAAGTAGAGTAACGAAGTAGTTTTACTTCGTTACATGACACCCCTGGGAAGGGGAGGGGAGCGGAGAGATGGGGGCGGAGGGGAGGGGAGGGAAGAGGAGGGGAGTGAAGGGAGAGGAGAGGAAAGGAAGGAAGGGGAGGGGGCGGAGGGGATAGGGAGGGGAGGATGAAAGGCAAGGCAGATAGAGGCGGCATATCAGGGCAGTTAGTCGGCAAACACATTCACCCATATCTGCATCATGGCCCTGGGTATGAATTTGATAGAGGATTACTGTAGCAGACTAACCAATGTTATATACACAACATAAACAATATACATGACTTCGTACAGCTGCACGTGGCCGTTGTGGGAACCTAAATTATATAATGCTTGCACTTTCAAAATTAGTTTCTCGGGAGGCAAAAACCGGGTCCAGCAGTGCCCCATATAACTATTTATATTGCGGCCTAAAATTACTGTCCCCGACTACTGTACACGACTAAAACGAGATTTCAGTGGTAACTAGGACACAGTTAAGTTCCACAGTTATTGGGGTGTATCAACCAGGGTTGGAATCTGCGGGTGGACTGATGTCACAGCATGTTTACATGACCCCAACTGTGCGGGAGACCAGGCTTGGAACATGTTCTCACTGGGGATTGACGGCTTTGCGGTTTGGTATTCTTCGTCTGGGCAGATGCAACAATAAACGCGTAGGCCAGCAGACCAAGTACTCGAGATCACTTGGGATCGGATTACAAAACACCTCGTGTGATAATAAAAACTAGATGCCTGGAGAAGCAATTTAGCAGATTTTAAGAGTTTAAGTAGACAAGGAGCACAAAAGAAAAAGAAACGAAAACATAAATCTAGGACCGGTATCGAGACAACCTCACACCAATCATACAGGGCAAATAAGAGAGCAACATGCCGTCTAAACACTTGCGTTGCTCTCATTTTACGGGCGCATGCCGCCGTTTGAAAACATCAACGATTAGTGCCAATAAAGCTTATTCCATAATTAGTTACGCAACCTCAAGCACAATTAAATAAGTGTTAAAAGTAGATACTTTATAACACGCCAGCAAACAGGTTACCCGATCAAATAACACATGAACGTTTTTTTGATATGAGTGCATAATGAGAGACATCCTACTTTATTATTCAAACATAGTTGGCGTAATTATTTTCTGTATCGCAAATGGCAATGTAGGAAACACAGTGAACACAATCGGACGAACAGATAGTGATGTGAGGGCTAGTCGAGGGAAACTAAGAACATATTTCATTATGCATAACAAGTACCAACCACACAGCGCATGTTTAACTAAAATGGTAAGGTTATGCATGCTTGATACGGATCGTGGTGTAGGAATAACACAAGGTTTCCAAAACAAAGTCTAAGAAGAATTCTGAAGATATGGTGGTCAGCAGTAAATTATTAGTAACCTAACGAAGCACTATGCATAAATCAAATAACTCTACCTTCATAGCTGATACGTAGTTCTGAGCTGAACATAAGAACAAGACAAAGAACGCATTAAAACTCACATTTCGAAGGAGGCCGCTGGATAAGCCACAAACATGGGTCTCCGGTCTAGTAACCCGCACAACACAAGACAGGCATTCCATTAAGAGTGGCTGTCTCTGTTTCACTCACACCTTCTGAGTAAACGAAGAAAGAGAAGGCAGAAAAACACCTGGCGCACAGAAGTAGGTCTGTACGTAACTACAATTAGACACACTACCACTAAACCGTGCGCCGTCACGGAGTAAAAGACATGTCTATCAACAATGCAGTCTGCGTATGTAGTAGTCTTGACTATGTAAGACTACTCAGACACTCTTGCATGAACTACGACATAGACCTACATAGTCTACAGACTCTACACGCACACGCGTACGCGTATGCGTATGCGTATGCGTATACGCACACGCCCTCACACACACACACAGACACACACAGACACACACACACACACACACACACACACACACACACACACACACACACACACACACACACACACACACACACACACACACACACACACACACACACACACACACACACACACACACACACACACACACACACACACACACACACACACACACACGCAGGCTACTTATTTTTTGTCGACATCCCGAAGGTGTATCAAAGAAAGTTAATAGCGAAGACACACTTTCGTTTTTGGTTCAAAATACAAAAATCATGTGTGTATGATAATATTATTTCCGTCTACCGTAGAGGGAAAGTGGCGCCATCTTGCGAATGACACAAAAATACAGTCCCAGCATGCTTTGGAATGTTATTTACAGTGGCAACAAGAAAGGAGGCAGCAACCGTGGATGCTGGCTTCAGACCAATTAGAGGTTAGCGCACGTCTAGCAATTATTTATCACTAACAAACAAACGTTAAATTGATAATTTCACTTTCCAGTAGTGGATGCAGTCACAGACTGGACAGCTTTAAAAGAAGCAAGGCAAGCTCCATGAACGGCGACCGGAAACCAAAAATTATCTGGAATATCGGCTAAATTATTAAAACAAAAAACATTTATAAAAGTAAAACGACCCCAAACTTGGCCAGTATTATAGGCAGAAAGTTTGTGCTACAGTATACCTCCACCTAGTGGGAAGATAACTATATACACTCGGTTATCTTCACCTGGATATCTTCTAATCAACCGAAACAACTCAATAAATAAGGGACTGGAACTTGGAAGAGACCGAGTCTGAGTGAGGCTGAGCCAAACCTGACAATTATGTTTAGACTTGTTGGAAATGGAACTTTTGCAGTGAAATGAGAATATTGCTCTATTGTTTCATAAATTTGCGTTGCTTACACACCCTGTGTCTCACATTAAAGCAGTGATCGGCTTCTGTGATGCACCCACACACACAACATTTGTAGTGGGATCTTAAATTCAGATCTTGAGTACTTTGTCTTTGATTTGTTTTGGACTCCTGAGCCAGCGTTAACCTAGCCAACACGCAACACACAGCCCAGGGGGATTTCTCGGGTGGGGCTCAGGAAAACATATCCGGGGGTGATATATTGTTGCACCGGCATGGCCATGGATCAGGCGCGTCAGGCAATATTTTTTAGTGTTGCTATTATATAGGTGAATACTTATTATATATTGATGTATCAGAAGTATTTATAAGTTAACTATAACAAAGTCGTAATATACTGTCCTGATCAAAGTAACTATTATAATGTCACTTATAAAATGTTACTTGATTTTTAGGACAACAGAAAAAAACATCATGGGTGACCTATCTGTTTTTTAGGCATATATGAAATCTGGTGATGCCATGACAAACATGTGCCTGGAATGAAGACAGAAGAAAGCAACAGCTGTGGACTGAAACACAAGAAACATGAATTCTTTACATAGATTCATGCATAGCGACAGATCTCGAAATAGTCGCTGCAAGTTATTATAGCTAAAAATATAAGGAAGTTTCTGAAACATTTTAAAAAATGAGACCAATTATGACTGAGAGAATACCAATGCTCTTACATCCTGGAGAGCAGACTCAGGCTGTCCGTAGATGCACCTTCCATGGGGCGCCGAGCCTCCACATGAAGCTGAGGCAAGGAGGTCATAGACGGGCTCACGGGTCCGTTGGATCCATCCCACAGCGCCCTCGCAGGGAGGACTATGTCGACTGGAGAGAGGGCGTTGACAACTACAACCTGCCCTGGCTCTTCGACCCAAACCGCAACGACCATCTGCCGCTGGAACAACAACTGAAGTTGTATGCCAAGCGCGACCTTCGCAAGGGCAAGTTGTTCAACATCGGTGCACGTCTGTGGCCAAATGAGGAGAGATGTCGCAGGAGAGTGATTAACGTCACAGGGGGGATTTATTCTCACTCCGCTCCCGTAAATAAGGGTGTCGCGGAGGTGTTCCATGTGCCCCCAAATGTGCAGACCACTGGACCACTCCGACCTCACAAGTCGCATGTTGTTGAGCCGGATCCGAAAGAGTTGCGGCAGAAGTTGGAGCATGACAAGATGGAGGAGCACCGGAGCTGGGTAGAGGAGAGGAAGAAGTTCAGGCAGCAGCTCGACGGCCTCGGACTCAGTGAGGAGTATCTGCGGCGCAAGCCCGACAAGACACTCATGGAGTCGCGTGTCCTCAGAGAGATGGTGGCAGAGAGGAC
The DNA here is from genome assembly GCA_963995525.1 of Escarpia spicata. NCBI lineage: Eukaryota > Metazoa > Annelida > Polychaeta > Sabellida > Siboglinidae > Escarpia > Escarpia spicata. The sequence continues at coordinate 20,539,368 of OZ023205.1, read as the reverse complement.
CGCACTGCCTCCGCCTCTCCCGGTAAGTCTCGTGTGTCTTGTTGTAGTGGATTGTGATAGTGTGGAAAACATTCCAAACAACATGCACACCACATACGCACACACACACACCGCATGCACACACACACACACACACACCACATGCACACACACACACACACCACATGCACACACACACACACACACACACACACACACACACACACACACACACACACACACACACACACACACACACACACACACACACACACACACACACACACACCACATGCACACACACACCACATGCACACACACACCACATGCACACACACACCACATACACACACACACACATACACACACACACACACACACACACACACACACACACACACACACACACACACACACACACACACACACACTACATGCACACACACACACACACACACACACACACACACACACACACACACACACACACACACACACACACACACACACACACACACACACACACACACACACACACACACACACACACACACACACACACACACACACACACACACACACACACACACACACACACAAACACACACACACATACACACACACACACTACATGTACACACACACACCACATTCACACACACACCACATTCACACACACACCACATTCACACATACACCACATGCACACATACACCATATGCACACACACCACATGCACACACATCACAAGCACACACACACCACATGCGCACACACATGCACACATACACACACAAACCACATACACACACACACACACTACATGCACACCACATGCACATACACAAACCAAATGCACACACTTACACAAAGCACATGCACAAAGCCCACACACACACCACACACACAAAGTACACCCACACACCACATGCACATGCATGCACGCACACACGCCACATGGATACACATACACACACACAGACCACGTGCAAACACATGCACACACACATACACACACACACACACACACACACTTCATGTACACACACAAACACACACACATATTGGAAGCAAATCATAACAAAACAATATGTACATGCGATATATATATTTTCCTCACGCATGTCTGCATACACACTATAAGTATCTGTCACATGCCCACACACCACTACTTTCACAAGTGACAGGACTGTTGTGAAGATGTGTGCTCTAGCCTGCCAGACTTCAAATTCCATCAGGTGTGGCTGAGTCAACACTGCGGTCTGTGTCTGTCTGCTTACATTGTGCGTTGTCAGAAACCACTTCCCTTCCAGCCATTGGTAGTCGAAGTAGCACCCACCACCCACCCTGCACCACCCAAGACCAGACAGCAGCTAGCCCCCCGCCGAGTGGTCAAACCTGGTCAGTCTAGGGCCGTGTATCACAGAACCTGCAAGCACTGACCACCTTGAACAGGCCGTACAAATACTGACCATCTCGGATGAGACCTGGTCACGCTGTATCGTCACTTAATGTTTTCTGGAAACTTTCAATGTGTAACTATGGAAGCAAAATTGATATTGATGAGTGAGTACGTAGAGATAAGTAGAATAAGGATTCACCGTTATTGTAACTGTCGTTAAAGGTACCCGCAATTCTTTTTTTTTCACTCATCATTTAAAATTTATTTTGTGAAAATGAAACCTGCCTCATATCCATTGAGACATGATTGCATGTTTGTGTGTTTCTAATGTAATTTTTGTGAAATCATTGGAAAAAACTGAAAAGTTCAATGGGCTCAAGGTTAAATGTCAACCCCAAATCAGAAAGTTACCAAATGTAACATACAAATTCAGTTCTTTCAACCACTTAAACAAACATACACACTTTTGATTAAATTGATTGTGAATATTTATTAAACTATTCTATATTTTGAAATAAAAAAACCGGATTCATGATAGGCTAGTTTAAACCTCTTGACCAACTTTAATCATAGACAACCATGTTTAATGCAGATATTTTGATCTTTTGTAAACCTCTTCACCACTGTGCCATTGCCATAGCTCCTGTAACCCTGCCTGTTGACTTCCTGGGAGGTTTATCTTACACTGTCCACTCACTGGTCTGTTCCTTTTATTTTGTTCTCTGTTACCATCTTTTTGGAAGATAGGTGTATGTGGGGATAATGTAATTGTTGCTTTATTTGCAAACACATAGTGAAATTACATAATTATGCATACATGCAAACACTTCTGTCCCAAGTAATGAAATGGAAAACAACGAAGATCTTAGAAGTCTTACAGTTTAAAAACTTGAAGGAAAATATTGATACATACCCACATACACTATAATACTGTATGTACATACAGCTCGATTATCATTACCAGTTCCTACCTATTATAAGTTCTAAAACCTAATAATCAGTCACGGAATGGTCCCTTGCAGCCCGAGGAGGAGCCCCCTCTATTGGCCATCCTGCCTTCAGAGTCGCCGATTGTTCGGCGTCCGTCTCCAATTGCTATACGAATCATCGAGAAGTTCTTGCGTCAGAAGAAGTTGCGATTGGTCGATCTCTTCACGGACGTTGACAAGGACAAGAACTGGCTGATCACACGTGAAGATTTCAGGAAGGCAATCCAAAGTGTAAGATAGGTGGCATGTGTGAAATGTACAGGTGGCGTGTGTGAAATGTACAGGTGGCATGTGTGAAATGTACAGGTGGCGTGTGTGAAATGTACAGGTGGAGTGTGTGAAATGTACAGGTGGAGTGTGTGAAATGTACAGGTGGAGTGTGTGAAATGTACAGGTGGCATGTGTGAAATGTACAGGTGGCGTGTGTGAAATGTACAGGTGGCGTGTGTGAAATGTACAGGTGGCATGTGTGAAATGTACAGGTGGCGTGTTTGAAATGTACAGGTGGAGTGTGTGAAATGTACAGGTGGAGTGTGTGAAATGTACAGGTGGAGTGTGTGAAATGTACAGGTGGCGTGTGTGAAATGTACAGGTGGCGTGTGTAAAATGTACAGGTGGCGTGTGTGAAATGTACAGGTGGAGTGTGTGAAATGTACAGGTGGAGTGTGTGAAATGTACAGGTGGAGTGTGTGAAATGTACAGGTGGCGTGTGTGAAATGTACAGGTGGCGTGTGTGAAATGTACAGGTGGAGTGTGTGAAATGTACAGGTGGAGTGTGTGAAATGTACAGGTGGAGTGTGTGAAATGTACAGGTGGCATGTGTGAAATGTACAGGTGGCATGTGTGAAATGTACAGGTGGCATGTGTGAAATGTACAGGTGGCATGTGTGAAATGTACAGGTGGCATGTGTGAAATGTACAGGTGGCGTGTGTGAAATGTACAGGTGGCGTGTGTGAAATGTACAGGTGGCGTGTGTGAAATGTACAGGTGGCATGTGTGAAATGTACAGGTGGCGTGTGTGAAATGTACAGGTGGCGTGGGTGAAATGTACAGGTGGCTTGTGTGAAATGTACAGGTGGCGTGTGTGAAATGTACAGGTGGCATATGTGAAATATACAGGTGGCATATGTGAAATGTACAGGTGGCATATGTGAAATGTACAGGTGGCATATGTGAAATGTACAGGTGGTATATGTGAAATGTACAGGTGGCATATGTGAAATGTACAGGTGGCATATGTGAAATATACAGGTGGCATATGTGAAATGTACAGGTGGCATATGTGAAATGTACAGGTGGCATATGTGTTGTATTTGTAGGCCAAGATCCTGATATCTGAAGTGTTGTTGGAGGATCCTGTGTTGTATTTGTAGGCCAAGATCCTGATATCTGAAGTGTCGTTGGAGGATCTGGTGTTGTATTTGTAGGCCAAGATCCCGATTTCTGAAGTGTTGTTGAAGGATCTGGTTTTGTATTTGTAAGCCAAGATCCCGATATCTGAAGTGTTGTTGGAGGATCTGGTGTTGTATTTGTAGGCCAAGATCCCGATATCTGAAGTGTTGTTGGAGGATCTGGTGTTGTATTTGTAGGCCAAGATCCCGATATCTGAAGTGTTGTTGGAGGATCTGGTGTTGTATTTGTAGGCCAAAATCCCGATATCTGAAGTGTTGTTGGAGGACCTGGTGTTGACCCTAGACACAGATCTGGATGACGTCCTGGACTACCGGGATCTCGCCCAGGGGATGGGACTGTGGAAGGCGGAGAAATGGGAAACAAAACGGAAGCGGATAGCACATGCAGCCGCCGCAGACGACCAAGGTCAGGGCAGGGTCACATGACTCGGGCATGCTGGGGTATTATTTATACCTTATTTATACCTTAATTATGCGATACAGAAACACAGGTGCATACATGTGTAGTGTGTGTCAAACATTGTGTATATATATTTGCAATTGGATATATTCACCGCTTACCGTCACAGTTTACTGTTTCTACTGGCATGGATACTAGGGCCATAAACTTGATTTGAGAAAGATTTTTTTACACAGGGAAGCAGTTCCTGCTGTCTGGGCTGGAGAAGCCAGACACCCAGGACTACGAGCCCCAGGAGGGCAGTGTCCCCCCGGATGGGGGTAGACCAGACCCCCACCAGCCCCCCCATACCATCAAGGGCAGGACATCAAGGATCAAGTCTGCCCTGAGTGCCCTCAGTTCAAGGTCATCGCTCTTCCTGGAGCCCCCGGAGCCGGACCTGCGGCCGGAGCAGATGATTCTGTCGTCGGAGGAGGCGATGGTAGACTTGAGGAAACGAGACCGGGAAGCCTTGCCACGCAACCTCAACGCCAAGAAGAAACAGGTTAGGGGGGTTACTGACGGGCAGTTTGGTTGACACCTTGTTCTTTTGACTATAAAATGACAGTTGTGTATCTAGAGTCTTGGAGAAGGGGGAACCAAATGTAGTCACCCATCAAGGTTCTAAGATGTAGTGGCACAACAGGTTATTAAGGCAAAATTAAACAACAGATTGCAAAATGGGGATCATATAGAGATGGCACTATTAAATAAGTATTTTATTGACACAAGTAAATACGTTTCTTGTACTCATTGCATCTTGTTTCTTGTACTCATTGCAGAGTGGCTGAAATCTTCCCAGAAACACCCAATTTGTAGGGGGATTACGTACAAAGTGCTTTGAATGTTTCCAAAAAATGGCTATGGGTCTACACAAAAATACATTTATCAGAAAGTGTCCGGTCCAGTAGAAAGATTATAGACGACAGGAAAGGCTAACTAAATCAGAGGCACCACAGATGTCAAACTGCATGCAAACGACCCATCTTTTATCACTACCCCGGGTATTATCAGGTGACAAAATAATTCTGTTTTTGCTCAGATGAAACTTCGCAAGCAGTTTACGCATGCTGGTCGAGTGGACCAACCCCAGCCTCCAAAGAGACAAACGTCGTCCACCGAACCAGATGTCTGTGCCATTATAAAAACTGGCGACATCGTTATCGATAATCACTTTGCACGGTCGACACTAGGTGGCAACGCGTGTGTGAAGCTGAACAAGTTCCGCCAGGCAGTGTTCAATGAGTACATTGAACTGTGTCGCATGTGCGAGAGGGCTGAGATACCACTCACTGAGGAGATTCTCAAAAGGGGTAAGTAGCTATCAGTAGGTGTCGCCACCAGTCATCCCATGCATGGCCGTGTAGTCTATAGACTATGATCAGATAACAGGTTAAAAATTATGATGTTTATTTAAATGGGAATGGGTGTTGTTTTAAAGAAACTTGTTTCAGTGAATCGGACTATAATGTCATCGAGCTAGCTTGTGTACGGTTTTTATGCTACACCTTCAAGGTTGTGTATCTCGGGCAGTAGACCATTAGGCGTTCATCTGCCTCAAGAAGAATCTATAACATTGCAGGTTTTTGCTCTCAAAATTTGGCTCAGTATTACTCTTTTCACAATTTATAATTGTACCAAGTTAGATAAACTGTCACCAACTGATGAATGGATAGTTTATCTTGGAACAATCATAGAAAACCAGCATCATGCTGCAAACATCTGTTCAAACAAGTAATTTTGGTCAAAAGTGCAGAAATTGACCTGAACCTTTGACCTTTTAGTTACGCTTCTTTTACCATTGATTCTGAATGTCTGTGTGTAAAGACAAGCCAGTCAATTGTAGAGCTGTCAATCTGCTGTTTGCCATGATCTGCAGCTCTCCTCTACCCCCCGGACAAACCATACAGTAAGATAAAGAAGCAGATCCGCCAGCCAGAGTCTCTCATCTCCCGAGAGTCCTTCGCAGCTTCCAACGTCTCAAGGAGACATTCCTCCATATCGGGTCCAGGTGGCAGCACTGGCAAGGGGAGGTATTCCTATCATCCGCACAATTCTGCCCCTGCGGGTGCAGGAATGAGAAGATCGAAGCGAGTGTCTGGCGATTACGACGAGTCCAGTCGCGTGGTCAGTCAGAAGGACACAGTCGGGCTGTATCCGCCGGCGGAGTGCGTCATCAAGCCACCACAGAAGATGCACCTGTCTACGGGGAAGGCATACGTCAGCACCAAGGTGCAGTGCTGGATGACGTTTGAAGAGTATGAAGGAATGATTGGGTAGGTCACCATATGTGGAGACATCGGCAGTCATCTGGTGACGAGTGAGCTCATAAGTTCACAAACTAAAAACCAGTAATTTACTTACTTAGACTTAGTGGCCGCAGTATGTCTAGATGCATGAGGCAAACAAAACATTTCACAGAGATCTGTTAATTGCTAGCATTTTGTTTCACGTTTTGTTGGATATTGGGACTGGGTTAAGAAAATGGTAACACATCACGTCAGAGGACGTTACTAAGACTTCCCTAAATAGTGTCAATACAGTCTACCTTCTCAAGTTTCTGCTATGATTACATTTATAATTTACAGCTATATTTTTATTTGGTAAAGTTGCTGGTATTTTATAATTGTTATCAGATCCTCACACTAATTGACATCGTGACATTAATTCTTAAATATATCTTATCATTTAGAAGGATAATATCTAGACATACATGTATACATTGGTAAAGTTTCTGAATTAGCAGTCATTATAATTGACCTAACATAGTCATTTATATAGCATGCAAATTTATGACATATTAACACAAAGGCTATAAAACTAGTTTGTTAGAATCCATTTGTTTTTTCTTCTCAGCAAACTGCTCAATGGATACACCCCATTGCCAGGACGATGTAAAGAGGGCGCCTTTTGGCCAGGTTATATGCTCGACAAACTACGACTGCACATGCCGGATGAGAAGCGAGACACCGAGGGGGCAGTGTTCCATCGCACCACCAGGGGGGGCCGTCGACAGAACTACGGCTACGACAATGACTTGAGAATGTGGCCTTTTGAAGCGGGGGGGTGTATTCAGTATGGCGAGATAAAACCCTACTACCAATGATTATATCAAGTACAGGTCTCAGCAGCAAGTATAAATTACTAAGTCCCTAATCATATTTTTATTAATGACGTTAAGTTCAGCACTATTTTATGATAAACGTTTACATTTGTCAAACTCATAACAAAACGGATATTTTTTAGAAATATAACAATATTTCTGCAAAAGTAATTGCCAAGCAGTGCCATCATTATTTTGTGTGACATGAAATCAGCTGAATCAGTCTATATGTTACTGTACATGTCTGATCCTTGTTAAACATATGTGCCAAAATTTAGACTTGGTAGAGATATTTATGTAGAACATTGCACAAAACATCACATTGTTTACTCATTTGAAATACCAGTTTACCAAGAGGATTTTACAGTGCCAAAGTAACCATGTTTGCTATTATTTAACATTTTAAACTTGTATATCATAAATTTTTGTATCTACATGAACATTTTGAAATGCCAAAAATATGTGAACTTAACTTGAGTGTATCTGTCTGTGACTAATATTTTGTATCAATAAAAAGTGCACTTGGGTATATTTATGTTGTCTGAATTAGTTAATCAAAACTATGTGAGAGTGTTGTCAAATACAAGTAACAGCATCATGTTGTGTGAAGACATGAATTTGCAAATAAAGTTAAGTTCTTCTACAGTGTAGTTTTCAGTTATTAGGACAAAGATTACTCTTTCACATGTCCACCACTGTAGTATTAATTTATAATGAATGTCAACTAGGGCAATGTGGAGAGAACAAAATTAACAAGATTTAACAAGATTGCCACCCAGAGAATTAACTTTAGGTGGCAGGTGGACAAGGAAGCCCTTTGGCTTATCGAGAGTCCGACCCTTTTATCTATGTACATCCCGCTCTTCTGAGGTATGTGTTGATTTTGTTTTTAAACATATTCACGCTACTAGCACCCACACAATCAGCAGATAATCTGTTCCATTCATTTACAGTCCTTTGTGAAAATGAGAACTTTCGTATATCTAATCTACACTGCTCCTTTGCTAATGTAACTTCATGTCCTCTAGTCCTATCTTTTTTAACTGAGAAAAAAATATTTCTGTCAATATTTTCATAACCATTCATTATTTTAAACACTTCTATCTGATCTCCTCTCAATCTCCTGGTCTCTAGTGTTGTTAAGCTGCATTTTTTTAGACGTATTTCGTAACTAAAATCCGTCGGTTTTGGTATAATTTTAGTTGCTCTCCTCTGTACTCTTTCTAGCATATCTATGTCCTTCCTGCGATATGGCCTCCACGCTTGAATACGATATTCTAAATGAGGCCTAACTATTGTTTTGTACAGCGATATTATTAGTTCTTTTTCCTTATACGTTATGTTTCGTCTAATTAATCCAAGGATTCCCTTTGAAGCTGCAATTCTGCACTGCTCTGAAACCTTCATATCAGCACTAATGGTTAACCCTAAGTCCTTTTCTTTTACAGTAGTCCTTAGTACAGTACCCCTCATTGTATATTCTACCTCTTTGTTCCCATGTCCTGCGTGGAGGCATTTACATTTCCCAAAATTGAACAGCATTTGCCACTTTTCAGACCATTTTATCAACCTGTCAAAATCATCTTGTAAATGCTGTCTATCTCCATCACTTTTAATCCTTCTAAACACTTTTGTATCATCCGCAAATTTCAACACCTTGCTTGTTATTTCATCATCCAAATCATTGATATAAATTAAGAATAATATAGGTCCTAGTACTGATCCCTGTGGTACCCCACTCATTCCAGTTTTAAGCCTCCCCATCAACTACTACACGTTGTCTTCTGTCAATCAGCCATTTTTCTATTTAGTTTATTATACCATTTCCTATGCCATGGGCCGTTAGTTTAAGCAGTAATCTTTGTAAGCTTTGTCGAAAACTTTTTGAAAATCTAAGTAGACGATATCTACTGGTGATCCTTCATCTACCCACTTAGTGATGTCTTCCAAAAAAACAACATATAATGTTTGCCTCTTTCCATTCTAAAGGAACCACTCCCTCTTCTAATGACAAATTGAAAACTGTTGCAAGCAGTACCCTAATTTGTTCTACAATTTCCAATAGTAGTTTGGGTGGAATCCCATCCACTCCATTAATTGTCCTAAATAGTCTGAATCTGCCCCCTTGAACTTAGCCTCTGGTACTGGCAGTGAACTAATATCTTCCCTTGTAAACACTGAACTAAAGTACTCATTCAGGTCTTCTGCCATTAAGAATCCCTCTGATATTATGTTTCCAGCACTATCTTCTAGAGGACCGACCTTATCTTGAACTTTCTGTTTGCTTTGAACATACGCATAAAAACTCTTGCTGTCATGTTTTATATTACTAGCTAATTGTTGTTCATAGCTTCTCTTTGAATTTCTAATTTCAGCTGTAGCTTGGTTAAGTGCTTCTTTATAACTGTTGTAGTCTTCATCATTTCCAGTACATCTATATGACTTCCACATCATTTGTTTATACTTAATTTTTCTAATGGCTTCTTTCGATAAGTGTTTCTTTTTGGACCGTTTCCTTGTTTTTTTAAGGGTACAAATTTATCGACTATGCACTTAATTTCAATCTTTAATATATTCCAGCATTCTGTTGCTGTCTTACTTTTCAGTGTGTTATTCCAGTCTGTCTTTGCTAAATATTTCCTCATGTCCTTATACCTTCCTTTGTGGAAATTTCTCCTATACTGATTTTTACTATTCCTTTCTGATTTTACTTTGATGGTAAAATGTATCTGGTTGTGATCACTACTCCCCAGTGGCTCACATATCTTGACATTGTCAACTAATTCATTCTGTGAGGACAAAACTATGTCTAACACATTCTCACCCCTGGTTGGTTCTAGCACATGTTGAGAAAGGAAAGTATCTTGAACTAAAACTAAAAACTTGTGGTCCTCACTCCCCATACTCTGTAAAGATTTCCATTGTATATGCCCGTTGTTAAAATCCCCCATAATAATACAGTCCCGTTTGTTTACTTCCCTTATAGCATTTTGTATTTTTTCATTCTCTTCTGTGCTTATGTTTGGACTTCGATAAACTAACCCAACTGTTAACGTTGAGTTTGCTGTAACTATGTTACACCAAACAGCTTCTTTGCAATCTGCTTCTCTTTCTAATTTTATTTCATAAGCCTGGATAGATTCATTAATATATAAAATAACTCCACCTCCCTTTCTTCCTATTCTATCTTTCCTAAACATTACATATCCTGTCAGTCCCAATTCGGCATCTGATATATCAGTGGTGGTCCAGGATTCGGTTATACCTATTATGTAAGGGTCAATATCTTCTACCATAATGTTTAGTTCATTTCTTTTGTTTACTATACTCCTTGCGTTTAAACAAACACATTTATATCCAGCTTCAGAAGAGTTTTCCAGACTGTTCTTTGTTTATTTATTTGTGCTGTCTTTATCTATGCCTCCAGTTTCAGACTTTTCTGTGAGTCCCCCTGTGAATCTAGTTTAAATAGATGCAACCTGTCCAACTGTCAACAGATTGCAGCAGGTTCTCTGAGAAAACTGCTGCCCCCTTTCCACTAAGATGGAGGCCATCTCTCATGTTCATATTTTCCCTCCCAACAAAGTATCCCCATAAATCTGTGAATCCCACCCCCTCTTCTTCACACATCTACTCAACTAGTGCATTGACCGCCATCCTCTTTTTTTGTAGTTTCTATACTTCTGTACTGTCCCAGTTGTTCCCTCCCTGTCTGCATTATTTGTTCCTACATGTATCAGTATAGACCCTCCCTTGCCATATCCCAATACCTTCTCTACCCTGTCAGTCACACGTTCAATCCTAGCCCCCAGTAGACAAACAACGACGTCCTTCTCGCTCAGTGTCTTGTCCGTCTTTCTCATAATGGAGTCGCCCATAAACACCTTCTCTTTCCTCATTGCCCCCTCAACCACTGCCTTAGAGTAGATCCTTCTTCGGTTTGCATCTGTCTGGTTGTTGTCTTTTCCCCCTGTCGTCTTCTCTCCTGTCACATTCTCTTTCAATCCATTCTTTCCTGTCGCTTTTTCTCTTGTCACCTTTCCTCCTATCAACGTCCCTTTTATCGACTTCTCTTTGATCACATTTGTTCTCACTTCCTTTCGTCCCTTCATATTTCCTCCCATCTCATTTTCTTCTCTCCTCCCCCGTCCCATTACCAATTACAAAATTACCATAGCTTTGAAACACAGCAAGACGATGTGAACCCGGGCTATCTTTTTCTAAACACAAAACAATGCTCCTATGCCCCAAGGTCTAAAACAAGAAGCTTGAGTGTCTAAATGATGGCACTGTCAAAAATTTACAGATATCTGGGGAACATTTCACTAACATTTTTAAGAGCTCTTAGGATATCTGGGGAACATCTCACTGACATTCTTATGAGCTCTTAAGATATCTGGGGAACATCTCACTAACATTTTTATGAGCTCTTAAGATATCTGGGGAACATCTCACTAACATTCTTATGAGCTCTTAAGATATCTGGGGAACATTTCACTAACATTTTTATGAGCTCTTAAGATATCTGGGGAACATCTCACCGACATTCTTATGAGCTCTTAAGATATCTGAGGAACATCACACTAACATTCTTGAGCTCTTAAGCTATATGGAGAACATCTCATTAACATTCTTATGAGCTCTTAAGATATCTGAGGAACATCACACTAACATTCTTGAGCTCTTAAGCTATATGGAGAATATCTCATTAACATTCTTATGAGCTCGTAAGATATCTGGGAAACATTTCACTAACATTTTTAAGAGCTCTTAGGATATCTGGGGAACATCTCACTGAGATTCTTATGAGCTCTTAAGATATCTGGGGAACATCTCACTAACATTCTTATGAGCTCTTAAGATATCTGGGGAACATCTCGCTAACATTCTTATGAGCTCTTAAGATATCTGGGGAACATTTCACTAACATTTTTAAGAGCTCTTAAGATATCTGGGGAACATCTCACTGACATTCTTATGAGCTCTTAAGATATCTGAGGAACATCACACTAACATTCTTGAGCTCTTAAGCTATATGGAGAACATCTCATTAACATTCTTATGAGCTCGTAAGATATCTGGGAAACATTTCACTAACATTTTTAAGAGCTCTTAGGATATCTGGGGAACATCTCACTGAGATTCTTATGAGCTCTTAAGATATCTGGGGAACATCTCGCTAACATTCTTATGAGCTCTTAAGATATCTGGGGAACATCTCACTAACATTCTTATGAGCTCTTAAGATATCTGGGGAACATCTCACTAACATTCTTATGAGCTCTTAAGATATCTGGGGAACATCTCACTAACATTCTTATGAGCTCTTAAGATATCTGGGTAACATTTCACTAACATTCTTATGAGCTCTTAAGGCCAGACACCCCAGGTGAAATGGTGTTTTTTGACAAAAAATACTGAAAATGGTTTTCTGCCAGATTATTATACCTTTGAATGCATACTATCAATAAAGTTCACTTCTATGATAGTTACGTACCTCTAAGTGAGTTTTAATCATGGATCAAGCATGTTGATATCATGTAATGAAATCCATTATGCAATCTTTGAGAGCCATTTTCTCAAAAACATTTTTCTTCAAATTTCTGCATTTGGAAACGGGATATCTCTTGGAATAATTATGCTATATAAATAATGTTTTCAGTGTTGCATTCAGCATATTCTACTGTGTGCAATGATCAGACACTTTTTTTAAATTATGAATAGTTTGAAAGATATAGCCATATTTGTTGCAAAAAAACAAGATTTTTTTGGTATTTTACCCAAAAATTATTTAAAAAATAAAAACAACATTTAAAAAAATTATCTGATCATTACACAGTAGAATTTATAGAGAACATGGATTTGCTATATATTGATTCAATAAAAAATTGCAGTGTTTACAAATTTGCCAATATTTGCTAAAAATGGTGGCCATTTTGTTTACCATGAAAACGGGGGTCTGGCTGAAAAAAGTTCAATATATATTTTACTCAGTAAGACCCATTTCATGAATTGGGCAGAAAAAATTGAGCTGTTTGCACATATTAAAAAATAATCCTATCTACCTGCAGTGTCTGGCCTTAAGCTTGATATTACTCATTAAAATTGATGTTGTGCCTTAACATTGATCTTGTGTAGTGAAAACTATCAACATCAAGATGCACCAATGGGACAATTGCTGGGGCATGGGAATAATTAATCGGTCAATGCCATTTGGTTTAACTGGCTTTTATATACAGAAATGTTAATGGATGTAAAACAATAAATTATGTTCACCTATTCTTATAAAATGAATCCTGTGGGAACATGTTGCAGCTTTCGTTGCCTCTAAGGTTGATGATGAATAACTGCACAGAATTACAAGGTATATAAAGTTAGCATATTAATATATATATATAAATATGCTAACTTTGGGAGCACTAAGTCTATCTTCTCCCAGGTGTCAAAGTCTATTCACCTCTTTTTATGTTCAATTGCTTCCTTGGACCATTCATTAGCCACTGACCTACCACTTGACAATGCATTTGAAAAAACACAAAGGTAGTTGCATTATTTACTTTTTTCAGTGGACAAATTGCATGTCTAGACATTTCCCAGATGGCATAAATAAAAAATGTTGAATCAAAATACTTACAATCGTCGCTTCTGGTGTGTTGCTCCATAGGTAGGTGTAAGCTAGTTGATATACATAAGTGGTTATTACGTGGACAGATTTTGTACAGTAATTAATTTGTTTTGCTAGAAAAAAACAAGCTTAAATATGTTTCAAAATTTATTTTCCTAATAATCACTCCACTCATAATACAAAGCAGCACACAATCTTAACAAAGCAAACATCCTCCAGTTGTCTGTGTACTTTCATTTATGCTGAAGATGTGCAACAGAATCAGTTGAATATTGATCAGAAATGAACAACTTTCTTCTGAGAATGACAGTGTAAAATGATCATCTGAAGAACTGAGGAATCCCGCAAAACGATGAATTCTGTTCTCTCTTCTTTTCTCTGAACAGCAAATTTCCTTAGAAATGCAACACAAATAATGCCACACAGTGTTCACAGAGCAATATCTTGAACTGACGACTCGATACACGGCAGCAAATCATATGAGTTGAGACAGAAACCAACCAGATTCCCATATAAAACATGAATTTTGAATTCATATGCCTGGGTTTACTGCGGAAGACTTATCACCGTCAGAACATTCCGAGAGTATGTTGTACACAACGTCTTCAGTGGGCTGTCATATGAGTACTTGGGAAACCAAACACAACTTTGGGCGATTCTGTTTTCGGAGTCATGCCACAACTGCTTTCTCTTCAGCCTGGAAACCACAGAAGCGCAAGTTAAATATATCCATCAACCACAGATTGATGAAGATGTAACTCCAGTCGATGCTTTGCTGTAGACAATGCTGTGTATTACACCAAATTGTTTCATAAAGTGAATACAGGAAAGTAGCCTTTAAAACATTTTTGTGTCCTTCATGGTTGTTTCTTCAGCATCAGACCGCACTGTTCTGCTGTGTCATGTGACTGCTGGTGTACATCACATGACAGTTATCCAGTATCATGTGACTGCTGGTGTATGAAATGACCAAAACGGTCACACAAGCTTGGTTGAGCATAACATTAGACCCTGAAAAACATCTAAACTAACTTTAGTATAAATTTCAATAACTCTGGTATCATGTTATATGCTAACTATGGTGAATTTTTTCCATAGTGTATTACTGAAATCAATAATTTGCATTCTTTGAATAGCATTTTTCTCATGTTTCTACAAAAACTTAAATTCTTTATTCTGGTAACTGCACAAACCTTTCCTCTAAAGTCTGTGAGGTCCCGTCTCATGGCATAGGCATCTTCCCCGTCCGCATAATACTTGGGCTCTATGTCGCTTATCCTGCAAACACACATTGAAATTATCATAAATATCAGAATCTTAGGTTTGTTTTTAACAAATTTTCTTTATGTCAAATTGAAACTCACTTAGTTGTGTCATATTGAACATTTGTTTTAAAATATTCTTTCAACTTGATGAACATTTTCACTAAACTTCTATGTTTTTAGTTTTTTATAAGTTCAACTGCATTTTAGACTACATTTCCTTATGCATGAACATAACAACGTCTACCTTGAACAAATGTTTAATACGTCATCAATTTTGAACACAGTATAACAAGTAACCACAGTTAAAAATATGGTAATTATAATAGCTCATATATAAAATTACAATTTAAAATATATTTGTTTGCTGTTTAAGCTGTACCGGGTAGCAATGATATGAATAAATTATGCACATTGCAATGTACACATCTTATATTCACAATTTTCAAGCATTGCTAGTCAGCCAGATAATATTTAACTGTAGAGCTCTGAAGATATAAAATGTAAACTCACGTAAACTTGAGGGTGCTGGCGTACAGATGTAGCGCTGCTCGGTTGCTCTTGCGTACATGAAGCGATACGTACTTCGCATTGAAACACTCCACCATTGCTCTGGATGCCTGGTCCATCAGTTTCTGTGCCAGACCCAGTCTCCGGTGTGACCTTTTTACAGCCTAGCAACAACAAAATGGACAACTAGGTCAATCAAAGATACTTCACCTCAACAGTAGGGCAGTTGCATGGTGTTGGGTGCACTGCATGCAAGGGTAGAAGTTTTATCACTTTTAATCATCAAATTTGTTTGCAGTTATAGGAAACAAATATAACATCAATATATTCCGTTCCCTCCTAATAGTCATGCTAGCATACAATGAAAAACATGTACAGTGACAACAAATTCAGATTTTCAGAAACCCAATACACTAGGTCTTCAGTGTTTACCAAATTCCCTACTCCTACATTTGTCCCTTATCCTAATAACTCCAGAAATAATTCTATTTTTGTTACATATGGTAGTAGCTGTTTTTGTAGCATAATTTTAAGAAAATTGGAGGTCACATAAGTCAGTGTTTAAGGTCTATAAGTAATATGTTTCTGTATGATCAGTGCAGCCCTCTAGCCACCAGTGATGTAATGTGACCGTGTTTAAGGTCTATAAGTAATATGTTTCTGTATGATCAGTGCAGCCCTCTAGCCACCAGTGATGTAATGTGACCGTGTTTAAGGTCTATAAGTAATATGTTTCTGTATGATCAGTGCAGCCCTCTAGCCACCAGTGATGTCATGTGACCGTGTTTAAGGTCTATAAGTAATATGTTTCTGTATGATCAGTGCAGCCCTCTAGCCACCAGTGATGTCATGTGACCGTGTTTAAGGTCTATAAGTAATATGTTTCTGTATGATCAGTGCAGCCCTCTAGCCACCAGTGATGTCATGTGACCGTGTTTAAGGTCTATAAGTAATATGTTTCTGTATGATCAGTGCAGCCCTCTAGCCACCAGTGATGTCATGTGACCGTGTTTAAGGTCTATAAGTAATATGTTTCTGTATGATCAGTGCAGCCCTCTAGCCACCAGTGATGTCATGTGACAGTGTTTAAGGTCTATAAATAATGTTTATGTGTGTGTGTGCGTGCGTGTATGTCTGTGTGCAGTGCTGCCCTCTACCCACCAATGATGTGATGTGTCCGTGGGGAACCAAGTCTTCCGGATCTTCCTCCCTGCAATAACCAACATTTACCATAACAATCATGATTTTCCAACATGTTAATGAAACATACTGAAAACTATCATGTTAACATTTGGAGAATCATTGTTGAAATTTTACTTTAAATGCATTAGGTAAATGTAAGCGTTTAAAAATTACTATCAAAAGACTTTGTCTGTTCCCTTATCTGGAATCATCATCATCTCAAGCCAGGGTAATCATTAGCAGGATGTTCACTGAATCACTTGTACTTTGTCCCACTTGAAGTCACGATTGCGGAAACAAAGTCCCCACAACAGTGGTTTTTACTATTCGAATGTTTTGTGTGTTTCATGGACACAACAAATTACAAACAATGTAATTGAAATGTAATTTGGTGGGCACCGTACTGTCATATTCATTCTAGTACAAAAACATGTTACATAAAGATCCAGATTCAAGGGTTAGTTTAAAATCTTCCTCTAGTCCTTTGCTTGTACATACATTTTTGCGAGTACGTAGCCGACAATCTTCCCCTTCTCATCCTCGGCAACAAATGACAACTGGAAGAGAGAGGAATCAATAGAAATTTGAAGTAGCACTGAAACCTACATTTTTTTGATATTTTTTATGACAAATTAATTGAAAAATAACAATGACTTCCTAGGTCTCTAGTAGGAGCCATTATTTATCTTGGTGATAAAATTATATAATTTGATTAAATAAATATTGTTCAGTGATAAGCATCCATTCCAGCTTTGTTGAAATATACCCTATGGCTTACACACACCATGGTAGCTTAATGAAATCAATGGTATATATATATTAAAAAAATTCTTTAAAAAATCACATCTGAAAACTATTTCAAGGCCAAGTATAAAATCTAATTAAAACAGCCTGTTAATATATTAAAGATACAACACACACTGTAATAGATAGCAACAGAGGAGAGAAGCTCGCCGGAGAGATGTGTTACCTGTGGCCACGACAGACCGTGGTAGAAGTAATACTTCATCTGGTAGTTCTCTGGCAGACAGAGCAGGTTGCAATGCTGCATGTTCATCAAATCATCTGGCTGCAATCATACGGCAACGACACAGGTCAAACACACAAAACATTACTAAAATAATCAGACAACCAAGCAATTTAGTAGCAAGGTTAACATTTAGTTTATTGGCAAAGGTTCTCATTGTTTATAGCATTTGAATTGTATTGCTGGACATTACCCCAACCTAACAAATCAGTGATAAGAATATCATTTAATTTTTTTAATATCCTCTTTGTGTACCTAAAACTAACAACGCGTAAATTAAGGGTAGGGTTAGGGTCAATAGAACAATCAACAAGAGGCAAAACATTGGTAAAAATGGCGACAAAATAAATAATCGTGCATCTCCAATGGTTACTGGTTAGAACAAACACAAACCAAAATGGTGACAAATTAATAATAACTGCTAATAATTGAGCACAGTCATCTGGTTGATTATTCTGATGCACTTTGTCCTTGGGGGTTGTGTGGAGGTAGGGAAATCATTACAGAAAAAAAAACCTAGAGTCTAGACAGTTGAGAGAACAAATACAGACCTATGGAGGACATCCACAATAAAAATTAAAAATATTAAAAATATATAAATTAAATAAAAATTAAACAACTAAATATAAATAAATCGGTCATAAATAAATTTATACCCCTACCTACTTTATCTAACTATTGAGGATCTAGGCTTTTTGATATTTCTTGCCTTGCTTTGGTCATGTCCCTTTCATGCAACTTAACACCAATCCACAAACAAATTGTGGTGATCTTTTACTTTCTGACCTACCCGGTAACTATAAAAACGACCACCTACAGCAGCCAAACTTCTCACATATCTTACAACATACACATACACACACTATAAAAAACAATTCTCTTACATTCCCATAACGATAAAAATTCACAAAACAAACTCAAGTAAAACTTGAAATCACCGGCAGCGATTCCGCGGTTACCATAAAATCGGTATTGTGTTAAGGCGTCGCGAACATGCGCACACATGTAAAGCTTTCTAAAAAAAATTAAATAGGGTAGGTAGGAAATAATTTTTTTTTTAAAACATTTTATTGCGAAAAAAATAGGGTAGGCAGACCTATTGTAATATTTTATTTTCGTCAATCTATAAAAATTTCCTGTAGTCTATAAAATGGCATATGTTATAACTTGCACTGCTGGGGTTAATATGAAATGGACACATTTGAATGAAACTAGCAGATACTGTTATGTGTATCTTAATATATTTTATTTGGTATAGCGCCACATTTAGTATTGTTCGTGGCGCTTCACAACATATTAAAATACATAAAAATGATAGAATTGCAATAAATATGTATATGTATATTAATTTAAAAAATAATAGTAGTGGTAAAGAATAAAATAAATAAATACATACATATTGAATAATTTAGAATGTCTAAATAAAGAAGTAAGTAAATAGCAGTTATTCATCAAAATTAAATAATATTAATAATATTAATAATCAATCTAGCACAATAACTATATAAAAATAATACTAATAAATAAATATATATATGTATGATTAATAATAATAAATAATTTAGTAAAACATTTGATATAAAATAGTTTATCTTAATGTAATAAAGAAAACACTGTCACCATGCTAAAAATACACTTGTCTTATTAATTGAACATGAAATATCAATAGAAACTATAGCTTCTAGTTAAACCATACAACCCACCGTTTATTTTAATAGGAGCAAAACAAGCTGTAACACATTGCACATTTAAATGGTCTTTTATCAATGTGAGTTACAGAATAAGGAATTGTACATTTAAATGGTCTTTCATCAATGTGAGTTACAGAATAAGGAATTGTACATTTAAATGGTCTTTCATCAATATGAGTTACAGAATAAGGAATTGTACATTTAAATGGTCTTTCATCAATGCGAGTTACAGAATAAGGAATTGTACATTTAAATGGTCTTTCATCAATGTGAGTTGCAGTTACTGCCAAAATTTACGATATATTAAAAAGAAATCAATCCCATAGGCCATGCACTATGCAAGCTCTGTGTCACTAATTATTTCTGTTCAACCATTTTAGCTAGTGCCATATATGACGCCATCCAAAGGAATTTGTTAGAACTACGAAACCCAGACTATATCTCTTTGAGCCAGCGTAACCTAGGCTGTTGTTATTCCTTTGAAGTTTTGTGCTTGAAACCGGAATCTGTACACTTATGCGTGTTCAAACGATGTGACAAGTATATTAATTAACAACATGTCTTCAATGCGCTTGGCGGACAACCAGACTACGATTACGAAACGGTTTATGTTAGCACCTTCCGCCCGCATCCCTGTTTACGTCGGTTGACACGAGGTAGCAGGGGCGCCATGACACTTTGCAACGATTTATGAGGAAATCCATCCAATACTAGGGATGATCACGGAATTTCGGTTCCAAAAGGTCAATTCTTGTTACTTTTCAGAACTTTTGCAATGATTATCTGTATTTTTTAGCATGTTGAATGATATTTGAAGTAGTCTTTTGCCGGATTCTAATATATATGTTAAAATAAGTTTTTGATCTGAAGCAAGGGTCGAGGGTCGGCATCATAGAAAAATATTTTTCTTTTGTTCTTGAAAAAATTCATAGGGTCGCACGGAAGTACTAGGGACGGTTGGGTTACCGGAAACACAGGTATTATTTTATTTGGCCTAACTGTAAATACAAACACTTATTTTTTGACCTAACAATGAAAACAACCACCCACAGCCGCTAAACTTCTCACATATCTTACATGTATATATACACACACTACGTTACAAAACAATTCTCTTACATTCCTATAACGCTCAAAATTCATAAAACAAACTCAAGTAAAACTCGACGTCGCCGGTGGCGATATAAATATATATAATATATTGTTTATATACACAGGCGCGTATCTGTGCATGTGTATTAGTATAAGATTGGCATTGTTCCTCTTAAAAAAGTAGCTCAATTAATTAAGGCATAATTATTATCAGCAGTATGGTTTGTAGGTAATGAAAGGTTACAATTTGTTTTAATGTAAAAAACAAATTAGTCTTATGAATAGCCAATAATTGTGTTCCCGTGCTTGTGCGTGTGTGTCTGTGTTATACACTAATATGTTCTTTTGATAAGACAATTAATATAAATTAGTATTCTATTGATGCATTATAAAGCTAACATCAGATGTGTATTACTAATAATAATATTTATACATTCTTGACATTTATTACTTGTTAAGCGTAATGAATAAATTATATTTAGATGTATATTAACAATATATTATATATATTTATATTGCGTGCGAACACGCATACAGCAATGATAGCGCAACTGTACGGAATTTCTGTGAAGCTCATTTATAATTTATGTAGCGACGCCTCAACACAACTATCAATGCATGTTACGGTAACCGTGCAGATACAGGTAGTCGCCGCCGGCGACGTCGAGTTTTATTTGAGTTTGTTTTATGAATTTTGAGCGTTATAGGAATGTAAGAGAATTGTTTTTGTAACGTAAAGTGTGTATATACCATAAGTCTATATGATATAGTATATCGTATGTAAATACTAAATTGTAATGACTAGTCTAATGAGTAATGTACGTAAATTGTAAGATATGTGAGAAGTTTGGCGGCTGTAGGTAGTCGTTTTCATGGTTAGGTCAAAACGTAAAAGATCGCCCACCTTTGCATTTCTGATATTCATCTTGAGGCAGTAATGCTACAAAAATATGTAAAATATAAATTTAGCTGTCAGATTTCCGATGTTTTCTAGACGCAGAGCACATTGCTAGAAATGGGTTCTTGTTCTTATACCGGTATAGTGCTAAAACACTGCACATTACGTTCCAGCTATATATAAAAATAATAACAACCTACAAATTAAAATGTGTGTCAAACTGTAGATTACAACACATTTCTTAATACATGGACTAATATATAGTAAAATATGTGAACACGTCAGCTTTTAGAAAATAAAGTCGCCATATCACAGTATTATCAACTATAGTATTTTCTGGCCAGCTATAAATATACAATAATACATGTTCTAAAAATAAATCACGTAAGATGTCGTAAATATCGTTACTATGAATACATAAAAATACAAATAAAAACATGAAACGCGGTTTAAATAATGTAGATATTAGTAATGCATAATCATCAATTATAAAATGTAAATAAGTTAATTACAACAGTGTAAGCATGTCGTGAACGCAACCAAAACCACATGACCAGGTCAGTGAAGCTGGCGCAAACATTTCAAGATGGCGACTCTCCGAGGTGTCGAAGTAGGTAGGAATTTCCGTCCGCAGCCAACATATGAATAAGAAACTTTCGTGAGGACGTGTATCGACGGAATACAGTCAAAAGCATGACCGACTCAAATAACCCCCAAGAAACTATGGAGGATCTGCAGGCGGAGATCACCCGGCTTCAGAATGACCTGGAACAGACGGCTCACGATAAAATGCAGGCGGCCGAGTATGGGCTTGCCGTCCTTGAAGAAAAACAACATCTCCAACTGCAATTTGAAGAGTTGGATGCACTGTACGACACCACAAGGATAGAATTGGACTGCGCCAAACAGGTAGCTACATTTAAATGTATTCCGACTCTCTTCTTGTTCTGTTTCATGTTTGACTACCGGCTGTGTGTATGTCGGGGATGGGGGAGGGGGGTAACGTAAAAAATCGGTATATCTGTCGCGGATTCCCCCTATTATAGCCCTATTATAGCCTATGACAAACCCTGGGGTTACTGATCAGACAAATGGTCATCCAATTTGTATAATAATGTAAATGTTGACTTTTGTTTGGGATATGATGACCCCAACCAGAGTAATTAATTTACAAAGTGACACTGACAGCTGAGTGAGAGCTCAGCCTGAGGTGCTCACA
Source organism: Escarpia spicata (assembly GCA_963995525.1). Lineage (NCBI taxonomy): Eukaryota > Metazoa > Annelida > Polychaeta > Sabellida > Siboglinidae > Escarpia > Escarpia spicata. The sequence continues at coordinate 20,516,537 of OZ023205.1, read as the reverse complement.
GTCACACCCTTTGGCTTTTGTTTAATGGTATGTTGACATTCTGGTGCTTTGCAGGTATGCTGGTATTTAGCATAGTGTCTCCAGGTACAAGGGCTATACTCTTGAACATAGCCTTAGGGTTGTGTTATATTTGTGTATTAATTACAAACATGCTATACTTTAGGACTGATCTTCTTCCTCGAGATCTAATATTAAAAGTTTATGGTTTCCTATGCTCACAATAATTATTTTGTTAATCCAGGACATTGTGCTTTGCCACCAGATATTTTGTTCATAAAAAATTAAAGGTTTTTATTCAAAATAACCTGTTTACACACTAATTTAAAGTAGATTGCAATACAGATATTACAATAATATTGTCCAACAAGCTTTCTGACGTAATATTTGTGTAAACAGTCAGTGTTGATGCTCAAATCTTCCTCATACTCGGTCACTTCATTCTTGATGATAACTGTTCTGCTGCAGGTCTTTCTCATCAGGTCAATGGTAGTGTCTCTAAACCTAGTTTTTCACTATTCAGGGAAATATGTAAAATTAGAACTTACTACTTTGATACCACTTGGGTCTACTGCTAAGTATGGTAACACATTTTTTGCTGGTTTTCAGTTCTTTATGACTTACTCATTTGTGCATACTACATAGAAAACACATATTCATAAGTTAAACATATTGAGGTAAAGGTGCAAACTGATATGATAAAAACTTGATACTATCATAACGCACAAACCTAGCACTGTGTACAGTGTACACACATTCTGGTGATGTCACAGCTTTGGACGTACATGTCCAGGGATTCTGGCAGAAAAAATAATTTTGGTACATAATAAATTTTTAGACCGTGGAACTGGTGGGCAAGGGTGTTCTGGCGGGGGTCTGGATTTAGATGCTAGTTGCTCGGAGAAGCGATTTCCCTGCATTTGGAGTCGGAAATCCCGCCCAGCTCATGGTGATCATTTCCATGTTTCGTAGGAGAATGAATGACAAATGTAACAGTCAGCAGGAAAATTGTAAACTTGCCTTCACATTTTAAAATAAGCAGTCTGATTCAAGATGTAGTATGGTATCTTGTGTTATTGTTCTTCACTAAGAAACAATTAACACTTGAAAACATCGCCAAAATGTACAGCCATGACAGCACGTCATATTATTTACACTAAACCTACTAATATACCGGTATGCCATGTTCTATCCTGAGGTGAAGGCTTCAATCCCGCAGTGAATACCACGTTTAGCCAATCACAGAATAGCTAGCATAAACGTGTTGGCACGGGCTCATTCTTCACCATTAAAAACGTCATAAAGTATGAGTTTCATTGCACAGAATGTTAAACCAAATAAACAAATCTGGATTTATTTTTGGTACGTACCTGTACCCTAGAATTATTTTTGGGTATGTAATTTTACCCTGTTGGCGGAAACAGTGATGTCATGCCCAGATCCGTAGGTAACAAGGATTTTGGTGAACGTGAAATTCCTTATAAAACCCACCTGTTGGCGAGGCTACAAAGAACAAATGTTCTATTTTATATAATTAAATTACGTTGGCCAGCAACATTTTCTGAGTTTTTCACTTTGGAACTATTGACTCTAGATCAGTGATTTGAGCCCCCGAAATACATCTTTGGACATTCTGTATTTAGGCCAGACAACACTTTTGGGTGTTGCTTATGAGATATAAAGTGTTTATTAAAATTACCCATCCATAAAAATCTGTCCTTTTATTGTTGACATTTAAAAAATGAAACTGGGCCTATAAAATTGTAAAAATTGCAAAGAAAATTGTTCTAGTAAACATTTAAAAAACATCTATGGTGTTCATGTGTTTGTACTCCATTAAGGCATTGAGCAGTTCATTAAATAACTGTTGGCCAACATCTCACAATAGATTTATCAAAAGGTGCTTTGTTAAATACTATCTGGTTAAATGCATTGCACAGAGGATAATGACACCTAGCTACAGGCATACAACTATATAAGATCAGTGTTGCTGATGGCTTTCTAGATTTTGTCTCTTGGCTAACGAGCCATGAGAACATTTTATTAACTTGGTGGATAAATTTGCACATGAAGTAGAACCCATAAACAGGAGCTTATCAGTATTGAATGGAGAGCTGATTAGTTGTTTACTGATCACATTCCTTTGTCAAGGTGTCACAAACATTTTTCTCACTTTGCAAATTGTGAAATGAATGTGTATTACACTAATTAGTATCTAATTGCCCAGTTGATCTCATGTTTGGACCAAGAAATAGCTGAGGAAACTTGTATCTTTACACATCAATTTGTCAAATAAATGGATGTGAACTGTTTTAAAGCTACTTTCATAACTGTTTCCCCCTACATATTGAGCTCACTGCACGAATTGACAAAATGTGTATTTGCACAAGGCCTTCAAACTATACTTCTAAATTTATTAGACGAATATTATACATTTGACCATAAATCTTGCATAAATTGCCTTCTAAAAAAGCTTAAAATATGTCTATAGATCTACATTACATAGGTTATGCTTGTAATTTAATATAAATCACAGTGTGAATCTGTCTGTTATTACTCAGATATACAGCTGAATTTCATGCCTGATCAACACTTTGCACCATTATCTGGGGGGATATAACTATGGACATGGATTGGTCTGATGTGAAGCCACTAGGGTATTCTTATAATTACGCTTTGAAGATGTTCTTACAATGTTATACATGATTTAAATAAGTTTTGTATTCCAGACCCGGGTTCAATTCTTAATTGAATTGATCAAAAAAGTTAAGTTGAATAAAATAAAATAAAAACATAGAATTGTAATTGAATCCTGCAAAGTAAGATGAATTGATTGAATCAGAAAATTAATTCATTACTTTTTTATGTAAATTTTTATATATATAAACTAGAATATATATGTATTGTAGTAATTGATTGAATCAGAAAATTGATTTATTACTTTGTTATGTAAATTTACGTATAAAAACTACTATCAATTGAAATTGAAGTGCAATATAGCATTTTTTGTCTTCACCATGCTGTGGTCGCCATCAATGAAATGACATTAAGCGTTTTTCGAATCAAAACCAACAAAAATTGCCTTTGACAACTGTGACAGCAGACCTGCCTACCATTCCGGATTGTCCGGAATCATTCCAGAAAGTCACCTCGAATTACGGTATTACGGTGAGGGATGAAAATATTACGGACTCACCATGTTCGCCAATCACTCAAATTTAGCTTCCACTATATTCAACAGGTGGCAGCATATGTATGCAGCATGTTGTGACATGGTTTTTCATTTGCTGAGTCTGGTCATAATCTAACCAATAGGAAACAGCGTTATGAAAAATTCGCATTTCCGCGATCAAACAAAGCGAAGTCACGCGGCACGAAATGATGGCTGACAGCGAAACGACGCCACCGCCAACCAAAAAGAAATGTGTAATGCAAAAATTTAGTGAGTGTTGTACTTGTAGTGTTAGGCCAAGTGACTGTACTAAGACTAATAGTCTATCATTCTATCATTTACAACCTATCATACAGTCACTCGAGTGTAGGCGATGTCGATGACAGTGGCAGTGTGATGTAATGGTTTTGGTCGGTCGCTACCCCACCCCCCCTGTCTATCATTTATCATTCTAGAGTTGAGTAGGTTAGATAGAGAGTGTTGGCTGATGTTGGTGACAGCGTAACTAATGGTTTTGACCCTTCGCTACCCCCCCCCCCCCCCACCAATATCTTACACAGTTCTGAATTACTGACAGGAAGCCTATATTCCTGAAAATCAGTGTAAATGGGAAGATGGATTACTGACAGGAAGTTTTTGGAGTAGGCAGGTCTGCGGTGGGCACCGTTGATGGCGCTTGCGTTTTGAATGGCAAACTAAAGACAATAACCCTGCTGACTCAGGAAGTTCAAAATAATAAGCATGACATACTCCTTTGGATGGCAGCCTAAATAAACGAATGGCGGATATTTCTATCATTGCCAAGGGATGGTGGGCGTACTCACAATAACTCTTAAGGGATGGCATGCCGCCTTCAGTTATTACACGTAGCGAGACCATTGGAGCTTATTCTACTACTTCTGGAATTACGCGCGATTGAGAACACTAGACAGTTTGGAAAATTATTGAAGACATTTCTGTTCTCAAACTAATATGGCCAGACATAATTTAACCTTTGCTTTATTCATGCATATAGTTTTAATACATTTTTAGTCTTATTTATCTCAGGGTCACATTTTAGTATCTAATCAAATTATTTAATGTAAATTAGGCTTTTATTTTATTTATTTTGTATTTATTTATATATATATTTTATTATATATATATTTTTTCCAGTAGGTTCAGCTGTTCAGCAATTTTGCTAATCGTTTATTTTATCATTGCATTTACCCGTAATTTTACTATACTTAGGCTTATATATATATGCATACACTATATACTAGGATATTGTTTGCTAATTTAATTTATTTTCTTATTTGTTCTCTTAAAAGTGTTTTTATGCTTCTTATATGATTGGCAATTTGTAAACACCCGTGAACGGGGGTCATTAGTCCCGGATTTGATGGTGTATAAATAAAGTTTATTATTATTATTATTACTAGTGACACAGTGTTGTTATTAATATGGTCATTATATCAACCGGGAGCGGGTAAGAATTGTGTCACTGTATATATATCTATATATATATTATAAAGAATTGTGTCAACCCATCATTTGGACGGGTAAAATTTCTGGTCACATGATGCATGGCACTGTCATGGCGGCAAAAATATTATCCTGCATTAGTCCCTGCCGAAGGCTGATGCCTAGTTTCAAAAAAATACTTTTTTACATGTTCTGCCTTGTCAAATATTTTCTTCAAAATTAAGTTTCAAATTTCACTGGTCTTATCTAAGATTACTAAATGTGTTCCAGTAAAAGCTTAACACTGATTTTCAGTGACATTTTAGTAATTTATTTTCTACAATTAAAATAAAATGTCATATTTAGGGTTGTTGATAATATTTGACAACATTACATGTTTCCGTGTTGTTTATGTTGTTTATAATGTGCTTGGTTGACCTGGTGTCAAAAGTCTCTTAAAACTGTCATGCGATCTTGGTGCATGTTAATTATATACGATAATGCCCTTTGCCAGCCGTCTGTGGCATGCCAGCTATGTCCAGACACTTTGGCTTTCTACTTTTCCAGATCAATTCTATGTGTAGCATTGCCTGCAGGGAAATATCTCGGGCAGATGTCTCTAACTATACTCTACATGTACGTCTGTAGTGAGACAGGTCTTGGAATCTGGGTCTGATGCCGTGGCCAGTGGTGCGAAATGGATCAAAATATGCAACTTGTATCTGCAAACTCCGTGAATTGATTGAATGAGGAACTCGTATAGAAGGGACTAGGCTGTAATCTGCGCAGTGATACTCTGGAAAGGTCAGACAACAGTATCTCTTCGTCATAGTACTTAGCTACACAGTAACGCTTCTCATTCAGACTTCTAGTGGTCGTAATCGAAGACTCAAATAGCCAGCAAGAAATTTACTGAGTAATTAGTCGAGCTGCAGCATGAACAATGGGGGCTATATATCAACTCCAGGGTATGGTCTTTATGGCTGAAGTCTGAGTTAATGCTCTGGTGATCATTATGTACCTGTATTATAACTGGCCTGACCTATACATTTGGCTATACTGTGGCGTGATGTTGATTACATTTAAAGTGCTGTACGCAGAAATCCTATAAATATTATTTAAATGTTTGCCATTTTTCGTGACATGTACATCATTTTAATTGTTCGGTCTCTTGAGCTGAGTGCTAATTTTAATGTATTTTTATATAGCTATTGACTTAATTTGACTACTATAACATTTCATGATAACGTAATATACTTTTAACTCAATGAATAAAATTAATTTAGGTTTTAAATCAAATTTTAGTGGGTTTACACTGTGACACTTAGATTAGATCCTGCAAAAGTTAACATCTCGGAACCTGGTTACATTTTGCAGCACTGCTGTATTGCTGTGAAATAGAATCTTTTATCATCATCATTATCCAATATTGCTGTCCTGTGTGAAGACCTACACAGTGACACTGTACATCATTGATTTTCCCTTTGAAAGCGAAGCTAAAAGTGAATCGTACAATATATTATAATTCCACGTTCTGTGAAAGAGGATACTGTCTAAACATTACTTGCCCTATATTCATCTAGAAAACAGCTACTGCCCTCCAATCCTTGTAAATTTGAGATCAGTGACACATTAAAACAAAAGTGGTTACGCATTCTCAAAATCAGTATATAATGCAAGAAGTCTAGATACCATTAACGTGGAAATAAAATACTGATCTGTTCTGTAGTCTCTGCTGCCATTACCACAGGTTAATCCTGTGTCACAGCTTTGACACATGCGCCAGATCAAAGCTTATAGTGGATCTGATAATGGGTAAACAGGATTAGCAGATTTTGATCAATTCTGGCTATTGTAAACATGTCGGTGTCATGTAACAGGTTTAGAAAGTTTTCATTTCTTGTAAAAATACAAAGGTAGTTATTTAGAATTATTTATAAATTTACATGGTTGTGATAGGTTTTTCTCCCTCTCTGAGAGTTGTGGACACAACTAGTGGTGAGCAACTGTCCAGAGAGAGGGTGCTACTGTTGTGGACACAACTAGTGGTGAGCAACTGTCCAGAGAGAGGGTGCTACTGTTGTGGACACAGCTAGTGGTGAGCAACTGTCCAGAGAGAGGGTGCTACTGTTGTGGACACAACTAGTGGTGAGCAACTGTCCAGAGAGAGGGTGCTACTGTTGTGGACACAACTAGTGGTGAGCAACTGTCCAGAGAGAGGGTGCTACTGTTGTGGACACAACTAGTGGTGAGCAACTGTCCAGAGAGAGGGTGCTACTGTTGTGGACACAGCTAGTGGTGAGCAACTGTCCAGAGAGAGGGTGCTACTGTTGTGGACACAGCTAGTGGTGAGCAACTGTCCAGAGAGAGGGTGCTACTGTTGTGGACACAACTAGTGGTGAGCAACTGTCCAGAGAGAGGGTGCTACTGTTGTGGACACAGCTAGTGGTGAGCAACTGTCCAGAGAGAGGGTGCTACTGTTGTGGACACAGCTAGTGGTGAGCAACTGTCCAGAGAGAGGGTGCTACTGTTGTGGACACAGCTAGTGGTGAGCAACTGTCCAGAGAGAGGGTGCTACTGTTGTGGACACAGCTAGTGGTGAGCAACTGTCCAGAGAGAGGGTGCTACTGTTGTGGACACAGCTAGTGGTGAGCAACTGTCCAGAGAGAGGGTGCTACTGTTGTGGACACAGCTAGTGGTGAGCAACTGTCCAGAGAGAGGGTGCTACTGTTGTGGACACAGCTAGTGGTGAGCAACTGTCCAGAGAGAGGGTGCTACTGTTGTGGACACAGCTAGTGGTGAGCAACTGTCCAGAGAGAGGGTGCTACTGTTGTGGACACAGCTAGTGGTGAGCAACTGTCCAGAGAGAGGGTGCTACTGTTGTGGACACAGCTAGTGGTGAGCAACTGTCCAGAGAGAGGGTGCTACTGTTGTGGCTTCATGTTAGTTTTACCTGCATGTTGTGAATTGGTGAAAGTAGAAATTAAATTGTTAACTGGAACAATTTTAAGATAAAAAAAATGGTAATTTTGATAACCTGTGCCCTTGTTATATTGCTCCATGGGCAGTGGGTGTATTTTAGTATTTGTACTGATATGCCTCTGATACTTCTGCTGGATCCTTTCATTGGATCATCAAAACGACTGAGATAAATGAGCTTCAGCAATGTTTGTGGTCATGGATTCGTGGTTGACTTCAGATGGCTGAGTTCAGATTATTGACGGAAATGAAAAGAATGCGGTAACTAGCAACTGAAGAAAATCAATATATAAACGACATATCACATGGTGGCTCTGACTGAAAGTTCCAACTGCAGGCAATTTACTGTCTGTGCTGAGGAGATGAGGGCATGCATTGCTGGATGGCTGTACGGTCTATATTGGATATTTATCGTGGAGGTTTCATGTGATCTAGTGCAGCTGATAAATATCAAGAGTGTGTGTCCAAATGTTGCAGCTCCACGTTCAAGGCCCAATGAAAATTAGATGCATACTTTGACAATATCAGTTTAGGTCTTTTGGAAGATTCTGAACAGTGCAACAGGAAACATGTGATTGTATACGAAGTATGGAAGGCAGGAAGGAAGATGGAAAGGAACCATAGTTTTTAAAGGAAACCTTGTATACAGGTATGCTGTTTCATGATTAAAGTATTTGATAAAACAATAGGATAGTTACCTTTGCCCAGTAATTCATTAACCTGAGTAAGTGTAATTTTTTTCATGTACATAAATTCACAGCATGCACCTGTACCTAGCCTATATTTCAGTAATTTATTGGTACCACACAACCCCACCAGTCTGTTCCTCACTCTCACTCAGAGCACATGTATTATTAATTATAAAATTAATGTGCACTACCTCCAGGGGTCCTTGCCCTATGCTACCTATTGGGTTGAGTGCGTTGCTGACCACTGTACAGGTGCAGAAGAGGGCTACAGAGCCAACAGACACCAGCTGGTGTAGGAGGCCCTTCATCTATGGTTATGTCTAATTAACTTCAGCCTTCAGCTATGCAGATGGGGTAGAAACTCCAAAATGTCTGCTTGCTTTGTATCACTGCCAGGTTATTGCTAGTCAGATACCTGCAGGGATCCAGCTCAACAAACCCTGCTGAGCCATTTTGATCCCATACAGACATGGCCCAGTATGAGCCAGGTACAGTGGCTTGGTGGTTGAGGTGTCAGACTGTTGATTGAGCTGGGTACAATGGCTTGTTGGTTGAGGTGTTAGACTGTTGGTTGAGCCGGGTACACTGGCTTGGTGGTTGGGGTGTTAGACTGTTGGTTGAGCCAGGTACACTGACTTGGTGGTTGGGGTGTTAGACTGTTGGTTAAGCCGAGTACACTGGCTTGGTGGTTGAGGTGTTAGACTGTTGGTTAAGCCGGGTACACTGGCTTGGTGGTTGGGGTGTTAGACTGTTGGTTGAGCCGGGTACACGGGTGTGGTGGTTGGGGTGTTAGACTGTTGGTTGAGCCGGGTACACTGGTTTGATGGTTGGGGTGTTAGACTGTTGGTTGAGCTGGGTACACTGGTTTGATGGTTGGGGTGTTAGACTGTTGGTTGAGCCGGGTACACTGGCTTGGTGGTTGGAGTGTTAGACTGTTAGTTGAGCCGAGTATACTGTGGTGGTTGGGGTGTTAGACTGTTGGTTGAGCCGAGTACACTGGCTTGGTGGTTGGGGTGTTAGACTGTTAGTTGAGCCGAGAATACTGTGGTAGTTGGGGTGTTAGACTGTTGGTTGAGTTGGGTACACTGGCTTGGTGGTTGGGGTGTTAGACTGTTGGTTGAGCCGGGTACACTGGCTTGGTGGTTGGGGTGTTAGACTGTTAGTTGAGCCGAGTTTACCGTGGTGGTTGGGGTGTTAGACTGTTGGTTGAGCCGGGTACACTGTGGTGGTTGGGGTGTTAGACTGTTGGTTGAGCCAGGTACACTGTGGTGGTTGGGGTGTTAGACTGTTGGTTGAGCCAGGTACACTGTGGTGGTTAGGGTGTTAGACTGTTGGTTGAGCCGGGTACACTGTGGTGGTTGGGGTGTTAGACTGTTGGTTGAGCCAGGTACACTGTGGTGGTTGGGATGTTAGACTGTTGGTTGAGCCAGGTACACTGTGGTGGTTGGGGTGTTAGACTGTTGGTTGAGCCAGGTACACTGTGGTGGTTGGGGTGTTAGACTGTTGATTGATGGAACCAGGGTTCAAATCAAGCTGCTGAGCACTTTGAAACAGGAACAGTTTCATTCACACAAATGTTGTGTCTTTCATAAGAGACCCTACAAGTCGTTGACCCCTTCTACATAGAGTCCATGCCAGAGGAAGTAAAAGATCCAACACAGAGCCTCACAGTGTCAGAGTGGTGGTCTCTCTCTTTAACCCTCTTGTTCTTGCACCTTCTGTTCTGCAGCAGCTTCTCAGTCAGGTGTGTGGGAGGCACAGTGCTGGCAGTGTCTATGACAAGTGTTTTCACTGACTCACTACAGGGGCCTGTTATCTATAACAATTGATGACTGGCCTTTGTGAACAAACACAGTGCTTTACTGGTGTCTTTAAATAACACATAATGGGATACTTGCACACACACACTGTTTTAGAAATGCTTAGTATTTGGAATTGCGATCATAAATCAATTAAATGTAATGAAGTGTCTATGGGTGATTTACTAGCCACAGTGTAATCTTGATCATGGCAGCAAATTGCCACCTGTAGACTGTAGTGTATTGTTCTATTATAGTATTAGTGCCTGTTATTCTGTTAATAATTCTAATATATAATCATATGCCTTCCAGAGAAGTCAAGTGTATGTAAAGACACACTTATTTATGTGCAATAAATAACTTGTTAATTGTGCCACTGAACTCAAGAATAAATTCCTTCTACAAAACCTGTCCAAGATACCTTCAGCCATGTGTGACGGAAATGGTACATTCAGCCATCCATGACAGCAGTCAAGTACATTATAAGTTGAGAAATGTTATTGTGCAGAACACTTAGTGATTTCTAACAACTCATATCAGTGTATCACTATGCAAACTTGTAAAGGTTGACCCCAGCAATGAATAATACGTAATAATTTAGTCAGTACTGTACGTTTTAACCAAGTCTGTCTGCACTGAATTGAAGTGTGCCATGTGAGGCTATAATGTGTTGTAAGCCTGTGTAACGCTGTACTAACACTGCAAGCTGTTTCAACATACTGTGCAAGATAGACTGGGTGAATAGTAATAGACTCACTCATCAAAAGACAAAATTCCTCTGCCCCAGTAGTAGTGTGAATGTTCTTGTCTAGTATGTGTGTCACCAGTATTGAGGACATGAGTCAGCCGTTGACTCCTCCGGTGGTGTGTGACACTTGTGTCACCTGTGTAGGGACTCTACCTGTGTGCTGACTGATGGTATCTTAATGATAAATGATCTGAAATGATTGGCCAGCGATAAAACTGTCTTAGCTTTCTGCACTGTAATGACAAAAACATGGACTTTCATTGATGTTTATCAGCATTGGTATAAACCAAGAAAACTACTAAATTTGTTACACAAAGCAACATCTGTCTTAAATTATGTTACAAATGTCTGTTTATAAATCCACTGTTTTAAATAACCTGTGAAGAAAGCAGTTTGTAGCTATCTCAGACAGTCAGTCCTACTTTAAAAAAAAGGTTATGGCCTCCAACAATCGGTGCTGAGCTAAATCCGGATTTATCTGAAAATGGGAGCGCATCTTTAAATAGGCTTCAGTTACAGTATTTACAGTAATCAGATGCCACGGACCTGAGTTTGCCTTGTGATCAATCTCTTGCCCCGAGTGTAGGAGTGGGAGGGTAGCAGTGGGAGGGTAGGACTCGGAGGGTAGCAGTGGGAGGGTAGGACTGGGAGGGTAGGAGTGGGAGGGTAGGACTGGGAGGGTGGGACTGGGAGAGTGGGAGGGTAGTACTGGGAGGGTAGGAGTGGGAGGGTAGGACTGGGAGAGTAGGACTGGGAGAGTAGGACTGGGAGGGTGGAAGTGGGAGAGTGGGAGGGTAGGACTCGGAGGGTAGGAGTGGAAGGGTAGAAAAAAGATTCTGATCAAAATATGAATTCAGAGTAAAATTTCAAACAGGAATAATTTTATATGTAAATACTGCTTGTATGTGATATCCAATGCATCAATCCAATTGCACAATATATAAATGCATTAGTTGTTATTCTTGTGTGACAACATGCCTAACAGCAAATGTTTCTGCCCAGGCCCTCGCCCAGGTCCAAGTAAGCACGAAGCAGGTGACACAGGTTGGCATCCGCGCCGAGGAGAACCTGCTCGAAGAAACAGCACACAAGGAGGCACTGCTCATCGCCCAGATCGCCAACCTCGAGTCTGAGCTGCGCAATTCGCAGCAGTCGCTGGAGCGCGTCACCAGTGAGTATGATCGTCTCGCCACGATGAACGCCGAACACAGCCAGCAGATGGAGCAGCTGGTAGCGCAGCGCAAACAGCTGAAGAAGGAGGTGAAGGAGTTCAAGTTCCGGGAGTCACGCAACATGGCCGACCTGAGTGAACTGGAGGAGGAGAACATCTCACTTCAGAAGCAGGTGTTGCAACTAAAGCAGGCGCAGGTCGAGTTTGAGGGCATGAAGTATGAGAACAAGAGGCTGAAGGAGGATGTAGAGGAACTCAACGCAGAGCTCGATGAACTCGCTAAGCTCAAGACCATGGTACGAATCTCTTGTTTCCCTCCCTCGCGGACTGCATCACTCGGTCCACGATACTCTCCACCTCACCCAAGTGATCTGATTCAGTTATCTCCCACTCTTGACTGTTCATCCCTGCCCCATCAAGATCTCTCTAGACACTGTTTTTCCATCTTAAATTCAGTCTTCCTCGTAATAATCTGTCCCTTTCTTATGTTGGTATGTATTTGTTTAAAGTAGGTACTTGGTTGTGTTTTTCTAGTGCCACCAACTGCACAGTTATATTTATTTAATCATTCAGTGCTTGATCAGTTTCTTTTTGGATCGTCCTTATTCGTGAAAGGATTTTATGATTTGTTATTTTTAACAATTGTGTGTACATTGTAACGCAATGAAGTTCTGTAAGTTGACAAGTTTTCAAGGAAATTATACATTACACACAACTTGTAGCCTCGATATCACCAATGGTAGATGAATAATTTGTGTAACATTAACTGTTGCCCATTCTGTGTCAGGTTGAGAAAAATCTCGAGGAGGCGTTGCAGTCATTACAGCAGGAACGAGAGCAGAAAATTGCAATCAAGCGCCAACTTGATGACCGTATCACAGACGACACACGTAACACCCTACACAACTTGTCAAGTCTTGGCCTGGCCGACCTTCGTCTTGGCGGTGGCGACAGCACGGACGACCACGACATGACCGAGACACCTGCACTCAGGCAGATCGAGGCCGACTTCTCGTCCCCGAAACACAAACCTGCAGTGACGCCCTCTCAGAGCAAGCAGGGTTTGGTCGGCGACCTCTTCTCCGAGGTTCACGTCAGCGAGATCCGCAAACTCGAGGAGATTCTTGAGAAGACCGAAATCGAGAAGAGCAACATCGAACAGGAGCTGGGGAAGTCGTTGCAGCGGCTGGAAAATGCGAATCGGGAGATGACAGAGCAACAGGAACATCTGGAACAACTTAAAGCGCAGCTGGCAAACTTCAGCGCAGACACGACGGATGGAGAGAGCGAGGAAGTCGTCACGCTAAAGGGGCACTATAGCGCCGCCTTGAAACAGGTCGTGGAACTAGAGGCACGGGTGAAATCTCTGCAGGATGCTACCAGCGACTCCTCAAAAGAGAGTGTGGACGATGTAAAAGATGAAATGTCGAAATTACGCAACAAGGTTGAGGAATACATGGAGACAATCACTAGTCTTGAAAGTGAACTGAAGGCTGTGTCGCAGGTTGCCGATGACAACCAGACGAGTCTAATCACTACCTCGGATGACCTCGTCAAAGTTGCAGAGGAACTGGCACAGGTAAAGCTGCTTTCTCTTCCAGTAGTCTGCTCAGTCTACTGGCAGAATCAGCATCTGCATGTTGTGATACAGTTGTATCTATGTGTCGTGCAGACATTTAATGCTACCGTGTCTGATCGTTTTTATAATAAAATAATGTTGTGCACAAACTATGCATAACCTAACATATTGAATAATTTTTGTCATGATATCTCTGGTAAGAATAAAGTACAAAACATCACAAAAATAAGGAGTATTTACTTATACTTAAGAATGTTATAACTTACAAGGTTATTGTTGCATTTTCCAACATGAATCATGTGTTTAGACCCCAGAATTGTAATTCCGCATACTGGATGTTCCAAAATGTTGATAAATGTTTCATTTGACATACTGTACCTGGTACCTACCATGTAAAAAAACTGAATTGGGCCAAACAAAATACATTTAGTTAAGGTCACACAGTCCAACCTCCCTATACAGCCATCTTGCAGTTAAGGTTACACAGTGCAACCTTGTTATACAGCCACCTTGCATTTAAGGTCACACAGTCCAACCTCCCTATACAGCCACCTTGCAGTTAAGGTTACACAGTGCAACCTTGCTATACAGCCACCTTGCAGTTAAGGTCACACAGTCCAACCTCCCTATACTGCCACCTTGCAGTTAAGGTCACACAGTGCAACCTTGTTATACAGCCACCTTGCAGTTAAGGACCCACAGTCCAACCTCCCTATTCTGCCACCTTGCAGTTAATAGAGAGGTTCCATTGTACGTGACGTTAATAGAGAAGTTCCACAGTATGTGACCTTAATAGTGAGGTTCCACTGTATGTGACCTTAATAGAGATGTTCCACTGTATGTGAATGTGTGTTTATGACGCGTCTGATGTGTTGTAGATCTACCACCTGCTGTGTGAGGTGAATGGGGAGACGCCCAACAGAGTGATGTTGGAACACGTCCAGGGTCGCCGCTTCCGCAGACAGGCGAGTCCAAAGGATGGTGACGCCGGGAGCGAGAAGTCAAGTCAGAAGAGCGAGGAGTCAGACAGGGAAGGGAGTGCGTCCGACCGCGAGCACTCTCCCATCAAGGAGACGGTGGGGGAGGTGAAGGGAGACCCAGTCGAGTGCAGCAAGCTCGTTGAGACCCTCCATGACCAGATCAAGTATCTACGCCGTGCCGTTGAGCACACAATCAACCGCCAGCGACAGGCTGACACAAACACCGACGCTGTAACGAACGTCGACACGGTGGAGATGCAGGAACAGATCATCAAGTTGAAGGCCATGCTGTCAACGAAGCGCGAGCAAATCGCAACGCTGCGCAGCGTGCTCAAGGCCAACAAGAGCACTGCCGAGGTGGCACTCGGCAACCTCAAGCAGAAGTACGAGAATGAGAAGGTAATAGTGACAGAGACAATGGCAAAACTACGCAATGAGTTGAAGGCACTCAAAGAAGACGCTGTCACGTTCGCATCACTGCGCGCAATGTTTGCGCAGCGGTGTGACGAGTATTCGACACAGATCGACACGCTGCAGCGTCAGTTGATCGCCGCTGAGGAGGAGAAGAAAACACTGAACTCGATCCTGCGCATGGCTATACAGCAGAAACTGTCACTGACGCAACGCATCGAGGACATGGAGTTCGACCGAGAACGCCGCAATCTGCGCCAACGGCCGCCACGGAACAAGTCCGGATCGGCAAAAGTAAGTTACGGACGAAACGGTCCCCATGGCGATAGCGGGCGGAATGAGAGGTCAAGGTTCACGCCCAGGTTCAACCAGCAGAGGGACTACTGAGAACGGGTCGCACCCGTTTTGTTGCCCCTGCCCCCGCCCCCTAGTGGTGTTTTAGCCAAACTATTCGTGCGGTACTGCGCAGGTGTCTAGCGGTGTGTATAATGGTCTGTGCTATCGCATTTTCGCAAGTGGCTTAGTCCTCGTGGCCATTTTGATATATGGTCTTTTGGTGTGCTTGTTGGCCATGTGTGGGCACACCATTTTATCTATGAAAATATCTGCTACACAGGATTTTGGGAAGGAATTTTGTTCCAGTTTATGCTCCAGTACAAAATTCCTTCAAATTTTGCTTTATTTCGAACCATGAACTTGTGAAGAAAGAGTAATTTTCGGTATTAAGCAGATTGAAAGTTTGGTAGTGCTTACCAGACACTTTCGTAGAGTCATAGGAGCAGCCCTAGTGATCTCATTTTCTTTGTGGTAGATAAACAAAGCTGGAGGAGATTCACTACAGGTTTATGATTCCACAACACCAAATTCTTATGGATCGGAGAGATAAATAGCAGTACACAGCAACCAGCTGATAACTGGCGTATCCGTTGCTGTCGTTTGTTTATTACCAGATTCTGATTGAAATGTTGGTGATATGACTTATTGTGAAGCTATTGAGCGAGAGCATGTCTGTTCTCTGCCAAGACAATGTCTTGTGGTTCAGAATTGTTGCAAGTATGCCAGACCTTGTCAGTTGTCAATCTTATCTCTCCTGTCGTTGTACTTACGAGATTAAGATTGCATACCTGTCATTGTTTGCCTCACGTCGGTTGACTAGCCTGTGCCACAATGCCACAAGGCATTTGAACTTTTCTGCATGTAGCCAAATTCTGGGTCATGTTTTCGTTTGCGTTAGCACAGCATATTTATTCATGTGAAATAAATATCAGCTAAGTAATGCTCTTTTCTGTGGACAGATTTGGCTGCTGTGCGATTGGGTATTAGCACTGTTCGAAGCTTTTGGAAAGATTCTTTTTAATAACTGTTATATATTGCTTGACCATTGTTATGTAGCATTTGTGTATTAGCAATAACCTTGCAGATTTGTGGAAAATGTGGCATTAGAGTGAGTTGACATCTAGAAAGACAAGTTTACTAACTTCCTGCCTGACACTGTTTACAGAGTTAGAACATCCTCACATTGTTACGACACATAGTCATTCTTTATAATTTTACTGTATATTCATTCAGTCAGAGTACAATCTTTGAAACCCTGCAAAGCATGTCAAATTCAGAAGTGCTCTGATTTAGAAACTTTCTAAAAAGTAAAATATATCTTCTGTGGCTTGTGTCAGTTTGTTGCTTGTTAAAGATGATTTAATGTTCAGCAGATTTATTTCTGAAGTTGCATTGTTTCAGTGCCTTTGATAAAAAGTTTGGTTAGTCATAAAATGTATTATTTATAAAACTTGAATGACATTTATCAGCATATAAATTACATTGAGATGTATAATATGCATGTACAAGTCACAGAATGTCACATATCTTTAGTGGTAACATCAATGCAAAATGGTGTTAGCCAATAACAATATACTGATTGTAATTTCTTGTAGATGCACCAAATTATTGATGGCCAGTTTGCGAAGCCAATGCACCCTTTAACTTTAAAATCCCCATCTCCAATGCAACTGGTTGTTGATTTCTTTTAATTGTGTGTGTGTGTGTGTGTGTGTGCTTTGTTTAATTGCTACTTTTCTTCACTTTTGGCAACCTTGCTTCCGCTAAACTTTCTTTGTTTTTCGTTGTTCGCAGTCTTAAAACAAGGCTCCTGTCCCATTCTCAGTGAATACAGAAGATGCGGGGCAGTGGTAAAAGAAGGAATTGGCACCAGCTCCGGCATCGGGGCCCTTTCGAAATTGGGCTGAAATAAGCAGACATCGTAATATCTGTTGCGTGATTGCCGATTTTCGAGCTGACTGGACACTTGCAACTGATCGGAAATCTTGCTGGAAAGACTGACATTTATACGGTTCTACAAGTGCACTATTATCTGATCAATGGATGGTGGCAGATTCAGTCGTCATGTGATATGCAAATACATTTTTACGAGCCTGGCATGGCCAGTTTGTGTGTGTTGCATTCAATATTCGACAGCTGCCTGAGAAGTTGTTTCAACGCATTAGTTAAGTTATTGTGTGAGTTGTGTTTTGATTTGACTCTAGTTTACATCTTTTTTTCAAAAATCGATGCATCCGCTACATTTTAGTGATGTTTTTAGATAATTTTCTTGATCTTTTAAAAGCAAGCTCTGTGATTTAGAACTTTGTAAGTTATGTAAATTTGATGTTAGGTTTTAAATGATTTTTAATTAAAATGAAGCTGCCCGATTGTGTTGTGTGGATGTGGGAGGGAGCAGTCATTAATCCATCCTTCTCGTCACGTGTTGTAACAAAATCCGTGCCAGACAATTAACAAAGCAGTTAAACTGGTCTTAATCGATGTACATTGACGTTGGAATCTCACGTTCGTCTTCCGTTTTCTACTGTTTGTTTCTGCCTTGACATGCGACTAAGATTCACCGCTATTGTCTGTGATAATACTTGCCCGTTGGCACCGCACTTAACATCCTTTTCTCTCACTTATCATCTGCCTGTGTTGTGCCAGATTCTGGCATAAATCACTTGTAAAGGTTGCATTGGTGCTATGTTAGCACAGTGTTGGCATGGAAACGTGTCATTGCTATGGAGATGGGGAGACTGGTCACAGGGAATGCTGGGTGAATTTGGCTGCAAACAATTGTACAGACCTTCTGTAATGTCAGCTCATTGTGACAGTGTTGTCTGCAGTTACTGATTGTACATACAAAGTGTTATTGTATCACGTGTGTGGTTGTAAAAACGGTTTAAGACTCAAAGCTGTGTCGTAAGCTGAGTTTGATAATAAAATGTTCCTGGTCAGTAAATGTTCTCCATGCACAAAACTTGCCATTACATGAAATTCTGCTTGCATTATTAATGATTTCTTTGGGACTGACTTATTATTATTGCATTGTTATTTCGAAACAAGAAGGAATATCCAGTTACAGAATGTAAATGTGTAAAATAAATAAATTTGTTATACCATTTCTAAATTGGAAAGGTAGTTTGAAATGAGGTGGGCTGTTTTTATTTCAAGTTTCAGTGATTTATACAGAGGACATTGAAATAGTTTAGAAATGCTGATTTATTCGAGTGAAGTGACAATGTGCAATATTACAGATGGTTACACTCCGATATGTGCTCTGTTACACTCCGGTATGTGCTATGTTACACTCCGGTATGTGCTCTGTTACACTCCGGTATGTGCTCTGTTACACTCCGGTATGTGCTCCGTTACACTCCGGTATGTGCTCCGTTACACTCCGGTATGTGCTCCGTTACACTCCGGTATGTGCTCTGTTACACAGGTTGTGGAGGTGATGTGTTTAACGCACAAGCAATAATTTAATACGGTTATCAGGATTACGCAAGTAGGGTAGTGATCAACTACAGCGTTCAGTGGATTATTTAACACCAATGACTGTGGCAAACGAAGCTGCCCTGCAGGTTTGTTGTCCTTATAATATTGTTGAAGAGCATTTTAATTTTAATGAGAGAATACAAAAACTAATCATGAGAAAATTAAATCTTTAAATGAAGATGCTAACAATTGGAAACCCTTGCATTAATTAGTTGAAATGCTTGTATTACAGACTTAGCACTGTGTATGTTATCATGATGCAAATAGTTCTCTATACTACATGATAAAATCTCATGCCAGACATATAATGTATTTGTGGGTAAATAGCGGTTTTTACATTTAATTACCACGTTATGTTTGGCCATTTGCTAATAACCAAACAGCAAACGCACAGGTCATTTATACAGACTATTTATGGAAACTGCATTCTAAAATTGCCAAGTATATATATGAAGTTACGTTTAATATATTTAATACCATCTGCAGGTATTACTCGTGTTAAATTAATGTTAGTGATGTAAGTGTATCTTTAGCTCGAAGGGGAGACATTGAGTTAGGGTATGGTAGAGCCGTAGCACTGACTGGTGAATGGTGGGGTAATAATAATCATTATGAAATGTTTCCGTTTTGTGTTTATGCACTGGCCGACGACAGAATGCTCCCTTCTGATTCCAAGGTTAGATGTCTTTTAATGCAGTGATTGTACAGAAACTGTACTGCGTTAATTGTAGTGAATCTGTGTCTTGATAACGTGTATGTTACATGTACGCTGTGTTTTATGTAGCAGGATACAGACTGCTATTATGTGACTAGGTGTATGCTGTAAGATTGTGCACACACACCGTTGCCATGGTAACAAATAAACGCAATGTCCATGATACTGTATTTTACTCTGATAACGTGCACAGGGCGGTGGATTTATGGTGGTTTGTAACGGGTCATTTCACAGTAAGTTGCCAGTGTTTTTCTTTAAAAATTAAACATCTTTGATTTTAACACAATTCATTTATACATAAATGTCCAACAAACTGTTTGAACACTGGACAACACATTTCACTGTGGAGATGTGAACTAAAGCGATGCATCCACTGTACATCATCCTGCTGTACTTTTTACAATGGATCATCTAACAAGACAACTAAATTTCTTAACATTTTCTGTCTATTGTATAATAATTTGTACAAGTAATTTTATCTGAAGATGTTTTATTGTCATAAACGAACCATCCACTGAAATAGACACAATTATTTATTTTAATTCATATTTCAAAGATTAGTTTTATTGTCTTGTCTGCACTTCCTGTGAAATGGTCCTACTCTGTCAACAGTGGTCCTCATGATGGCAGTCACATGGTGCCTGTCAAACTCTCACTGGCACCGGACTTCTGCTTCCATTAACCAAGTTACAGGGAGCTTTTAGTGTAGTACAAAACACTGTACACTACTAATTTATTATTTGATAAAGGTATGAAAATATATTATTTTGTGTGTTCTTTTCTTTTTGATTTTCATTTTTGCAACATTCGATACATTTGAACTTGTGCCTGCAACTTTTCCAAATTATAAACAAAACAGTCCAATTATAAACAACCTCTTTTGCACTTGTTGTGAAGTTAGCTCAGTCCCATGCTTGTGACCAAGTTAGAACTACATACGACTGATTGAGTGAACTTCCTGCTATGATTAACATAACACTACTCGCACTACACATAACATTAGAATAATTGAATATCTAAAAAGGCAATTTTGCATAATCATTATAGTTGACATGTTAGATGGCAGAATTGTAGGCACGGTAAATCACTAACAATACAGCAGGTTGCGCCACCAGGCCTTCACACTCGTTAGTATAGTTCCAGGCCCACCACGTGGCGCCACTATTGTAGCTCAACGTTACGGAAACAGCCCGTCCGATTCCGGAAGGCTACGCAAATAGTATTTCATATGACAAGTAAGTCATCTGGAATACGTCGTACAATTTGACTTCACAATGTACGCCACAATTGGGGCTTGTTCTACGAGAAGTGAACCGACGAACCTCACTCGCTTGATGTAGGCGCTATTTTCAAGTTGGAGACTCAATGTCGGTGTGTGGGCTGGTTCTCAAACTCCCATCTGCCATCTGTTGTTGATGCCACACTTCCATCTCCCATCTATTTTACGGCCAAACTTCCACCTTCTTTAAAAGCTAACCTCCCACCAATGTTCAGGACGAACATCGATCTCGTCTATACCTGCCAACTCTCCCGTGAAATTCGGGAGTCTCCCGGATTTTTTGTGTATCACAGGCAAATGTCCAGGATTTTCTCTGAAAAAATCTCCAACAGCACCCCTCCCGCCTTCCGATGTCATGATTAGAGACAGCTGATTAATCTCCCGGATTAAAAAAAATTTGACACGTAAATCTCATCTCCACTTTTTGCTACACAGTCCTCATTAACGGCAGACGACGTTGACTGCTTATAGAGAGAGTTTTCAGTAAACAACATTAAACAAGTTTGTGTATATGTAATATACTAATTTCGTAGTAGCAATTCACATCCCCAAAACGACCAGACGACACCTGATGCAATTAAACTCATTTTGTGATGGACGGTCACATCTATTAGAAAAAAGTACTTTTTATAGTGGAAACGGGCGTACCAAAATGACCTATCCTCTGATAAAGCATTAGACGGGATATCAAACACCACCTGACCGTCGTGTCAAGTCGTCCAGTCACGTGACTGCAAAAGAATTACGTCATAAACACTGCTAGGTAACGTTCCGGATGAGTAAATAACGATGACGTTTCGTCGTTAAAAGGATCGATCGACGAATTAGCCTGAATATGCTGATAACTGGTCCAAGAGTGAGCTACTGTTGTCAAATTGTACAGTAAATAACAAGTCAGATTACCGTTTACATCCCTCAATAACATGCACTATTAAAAAACGTTATGTCAGTCCAGTTATGTGACTGCGAAGGAATTAGGTCATCAACACCGTGACTCGTTCACTGATAAAAATCACACGAACACCACATGTCAAAGAGTCATACGACAATACATGTCGATGTAACACGAACAACACATGTCAAAGTCACACGAACACCACGTGTCAAAATCACGCGATCACCACATAACAAAGTCGCACGATGTCACACAGCTGATTCTTCCATATCCATTAGATCGCGTGTTGGCAAACTGACGACCTGACATGTGTTGTCTTCTCTTCGCCCTATGTTGCAAGCCCCGCTCCTGCTGCCCCCCTTGCGAAGGCAACACCTTAGGTTTCTCTTCATTAAATCAACGTTCCTCACACAATCATGCCAGTCGAGCATGGCGACGCACCAGAATTCAACGAACACGAGGATGATGGCGATGTACCCCATTGCCTGGGCCGACGGACGACTGTCGGCCTCAGTCGTCCCGGAACTGGCCCGGTCCTCGGATTCGTCGGATCTCGGCACTGGCGCTGCAAGGACACGTGTTGTTCGCGTGTGTGTGTGCGTGCGTGCGTGCGTGCGTACGTGCGTAAGCGTGTGAGCGTACGGGCGGGCGTACGTACATAAGACTATACTTGCGTACGTGCGTACATACATACATGCAAGCACACACACACACACACACACACTCACATATATATATATATCACACACGTTCACACACACACGCTCACACACACACACGCACGCGCGCGTACACACACACATACTGCACAAACGTCGCTTGTAATACCACAGACCTGCGTTCCAAAAGCGTGACCTACCATACTTGTGCATTTGCATGCGCCAACATTATCATCGTAATAAAGCCGTTCTCACCTAGATATAGTCGGCTGCATATGACAGCGTGGCGCGAGTCACACACGACATCTCGCCAGGCGCACGTGCCGCTGCCGTAGAGCGAGACGTCGACGACGACGCAACGTTCAGCTAGGCGTGACGCGTTCGGCGACGCATAACGGTGGTAGACGACTGGAGCACCCTCTGTCCAGTCACAGTGTGATACGATGTGTGTTCTTGCTTCGCTGTGTAAACCTAATCAGTTACGTATTACCAGTTATTTCCTATCAGTTCCATGGTGCACTTTTTGATACAAATCTGTTTCAAAACATCAATTACGTTATTAGGAAATGATCATACAAAATATAGATATGGCGAATCATACGAGGACACTAACAAATTATTGTGCGTATTTCGCAAAAGAAAACGTATAATAAACATGGCATATTCGTAAAAGTTGTAAAGAAAAGTGAACAATTTGCACGGTGCGCTCTACAACTATTAATACAGTTCCACATTCCTAAAGGAACATATACAACTTAAAACGTGATCACCAGAAACAGTGAGCAACATTCGTCGACCGTGTACTGATACCCACTGATGTGCCATGTGATGACACTTGGCATGGTGCGCAGTCTCGTTATCACCCAGCTCATCTCTTCCGCCGTGTCGACTGTTGTCAAAGTCGAATGCTTTCTGTGGCAGAGGTCACGTGCCGCTTTCACGTCCATCGGGGTCGTAAAGAAGTTGTAACAACGTCCATGCCAGAACGTCATGTCTGATATACATCTCTCTGAAGCACACGCCGAGTGTCATGCACTCTTTGTCAAATGTAGCTGAGGTATCACCTAATTAGTCCGCAAAGTCGAGAAAGGTAATTTTTAGGATTGGTTGACAACTTCACACCACCACCCACCCCCACCAGTACGAGCTGTAGGACGTGACGTTTTGAACTATCCAAAATGGTCGTCAAAACCATAGCCAGTAGCCGCCGGACTCAACTGACAAGGCACAACTGCACCAAGCTGCCCAGTTCTAATATGCACAAAAGCGATAATGTGAATTTGTGTGTATTCCAATTGATAGGTGGCGTCACCGTGGAGCTTTATTTTCACGCGAATCTTGATGTTGGAATGCAATAAGTGTTTGGGAGTTTGCGAATTTATTCGACCACCTATAAGTGGGAATGAACCTCACGAAGACTTTGTATTATGCTTTACTAAGGCCACAACCAGTGTGTAATTTGCTGAATATTAAGATGACAGCATAACGCAGGTTCCACACAAAAGTTACACAGGACAGTCTTGAGATATTAGTTCACCCTAAGAAAAGGAGGTTATTAGACAAACTATTTGCGCGGAAACAAAGATGTAGTAGGCAAGTACACAGCACACGGTACTACGATTGCATGGAGGAACTTACCATATCTAAAGCTGAACTTAAACACCGAAAAGAAACTTTGAGCGAATTGTAGCAGGTAATAAATAAACTAGTGTCGTTAGGCTTATGTTAGGAGTCAACAGAACGCTCGATGGCCACTGGGAAACGATGCTAGAAACTCACTAATATACAATACCTAAATTGGTATCTCTGCTAAGTGTTTTACCATGGAATATACCTGTTCACTACCAGTACAAATTTCTAAATTGGGGGAAGCATTTGTCGTCACGTTTTCCAATTAGCCATAGCTATAGAATGCGTGCCTTTAAACGTTGTTTACCTTCCTGTACAATCGACGTATGGGAATAATATAACGAATAAATTAACATATTGGTTGACAGAACAAGGAAATTCAAGAGGGCACCACCTTGTCCCTGTCAAAACAACCCACCTGTTGCTAAGGTTGCGTCAAGGACGAGCAGCAGCCGAAGCACGTACTGGGTCATCCCGTCCATAGTTGTTCAGCACAAGACGGAACGGAAGTTCTTCCTCAGATCGTAGGCCTACAACCGCCTGATTCAAGTCTGTGCAGGTTGCACACACGGATCTGTCGATAACGCTGGCCTCGATGAACTTCCGGGGCATTCTATGGTGTCTTTCAAGTTTCATCGATTGCATTCGCAAAATCAAATGTCAAGATGCGTATTTGATAGCAACGCCATTACGACATCAATAAATGTGCACGTGCGCGTGTTAGCCAGCGTCGCATGACAGGTCGCGTTTGCGTGTTCTTGGGTCGAACGATTCAGCTCGTATTTGCAGCGAACTGAGAGCGGATTAAATCTAACGCTGTTATGGTCGGGCATGTGAGATTGGTCATTGTCGATGTGGGGTGTCTTTGTTAGTTTTGGACGGGAGTTCTACTGTAAGGGTCATTGTCGATGTGGGGTGTATTTGTTAGTTTGGATGGGAGTTCTACTGTATGGGTCATTGTCGATGTGGGGTGTATTTGTTAGTTTGGACGGGAGTTCTACTGTAAGAGTCATTGTCGGTGTGGGGTGCATTTGTTAGTTTTGGACGGAAGTTCTACTGTAAGGGTCATTGTCGATGTGGGGTGTCTTTGTTAGTTTTGGACGGAAGTTCTACTGTAAGGGTCATTGTCGATGTGGGGTGCATTTGTTAGTTTTGGACGGAAGTTCTACTGTAAGGGTCATTGTCGATGTGGGGTGTCTTTGTTAGTTTTGGACGGGAGTTCTACTGTAAGGGTCATTGTCGATGTGGGGTGTATTTGTTAGTTTGGACGGGAGTTCTACTGTAAGGGTCATTGTCGATGTGGGGTGTATTTGTTAGTTTTGGACGGGAGTTCTACTGTAAGGGTCATTGTCGATGTGGGGTGTCTTTGTTAGTTTTAGACGGGAGTTCTACTTTAAGGATCATTGTCGATGTGGGGTGTATTTGTTAGTTTGGACGGGAGTTCTACTGTAAGGGTCATTGTCGATGTGGGGTGTATTTGTTAGTTTGGACGGGAGTTCTACTGTAAGGGTCATTGTCGATGTGGGGTGTATTTGTTAGTTTTGGACGGGAGTTCTACTGTAAGGGTCATTGTCGATGTGGGGTGTCTTTGTTAGTTTTAGACGGGAGTTCTACTGTAAGGATCATTGTCGATGTGGGGTGTATTTGTTAGTTTGGACGGGAGTTTTACTGTAAGGGTCATTGTCGATGTGGAGTGCATTTGTTAGTTTGGACGGGAGTTCTACTGTAAGGGTCATTGTCGATGTGGGGTGTATTTGTTAGTTTGGACGGGAGTTCTATTGTAAGGGTCATTGTCGATGTGGGGTGTATTTGTTAGTTTTGGACGAGAGTTCTACTGTAAGGGTCATTGTCGGTGTGAGGTGCATTTGTTAGTTTTGGACGAGAGTTCTACTGTAAGGGTCATTGTCGATGTGGGGTGCATTTGTTAGTTTGGACGGGAGTTCTACTGTAAGGGTCATTGTCGATGTGGGGTGCATTTGTTAGTTTGGACGGGAGTTCTACTGTAAGGGTCATTGTCGATGTGGGGTGCATTTGTTAGTTTGGACAAGAGTTCTACTGTAAGGGTCATTGTCGATGTGGGGTGCATTTGATAGTTTGGACGGGAGTTCTACTGTAAGGGTCATTGTCGATGTGGGGTGTATTTGTTAGTTTTGGACGGGAGTTCTACTGTAAGGGTCATTGTCGATGTGGGGTGTCTTTGTTAGTTTTAGACGGGAGTTCTACTGTAAGGATCATTGTCGATGTGGGGTGTATTTGTTAGTTTGGACGGGAGTTTTACTGTAAGGGTCATTGTCGATGTGGAGTGCATTTGTTAGTTTGGACGGGAGTTCTACTGTAAGGGTCATTGTCGATGTGGGGTGTATTTGTTAGTTTGGACGGGAGTTCTACTGTAAGGGTCATTGTCGATGTGGGGTGTATTTGTTAGTTTGGACGGGAGTTCTACTGTAAGGGTCATTGTCGATGTGGGGTGTATTTGTTAGTTTTGGACGGGAGTTCTACTGTAAGGGTCATTGTCGATGTGGGGTGTCTTTGTTAGTTTTAGACGGGAGTTCTACTGTAAGGATCATTGTCGATGTGGGGTGTATTTGTTAGTTTGGACGGGAGTTTTACTGTAAGGGTCATTTTCGATGTGGAGTGCATTTGTTAGTTTGGACGGGAGTTCTACTGTAAGGGTCATTGTCGATGTGGGGTGTATTTGTTAGTTTGGACGGGAGTTCTATTGTAAGGGTCATTGTCGATGTGGGGTGTATTTGTTAGTTTTGGACGAGAGTTCTACTGTAAGGGTCATTGTCGATGTGGGGTGTATTTGTTAGTTTGGACGGGAGTTCTACTGTAAGAGTCATTGTCGATGTGGGGTGTATTTGTTAGTTTGGACGGGAGTTCTACTGTAAGAGTCATTGTCGATGTGGCGTGTATTTGTTAGTTTGGACGGGAGTTCTACTGTAATAGTCATTGTCGATGTGGCGTGTATTTGTTAGTTTGGACGGGAGTTCTACTGTAATAGTCATTGTCGATGTGGGGTGTATTTGTTAGTTTGGACGGAAGTTCTACTGTAAGAGTCATTGTCGATGTGGCGTGTATTTGTTAGTTTGGACGGGAGTTCTACTGTAAGAGTCATTGTCGATGTGGCGTGTATTTGTTAGTTTGGACGGGAGTTCTACTGTAAGAGTCATTGTCGATGTGGCGTGTATTTGTTAGTTTGGACGGGAGTTCTACTGTAAGAGTCATTGTCGATGTGGCGTGTATTTGTTAGTTTGGACGGGAGTTCTACTGTAATAGTCATTGTCGATGTGGCGTGTATTTGTTAGTTTGGACGAGAGTTCTACTGTAATAGTCATTGTCGATGTGGCGTGTATTTGTTAGTTTGGACGAGAGTTCTACTGTAAGAGTCATTGTCGATGTGGCGTGTATTTGTTAGTTTGGACGGAAGTTCTACTGTAAGAGTCATTGTCGATGTGGGGTGTATTTGTTAGTTTGGACGGGAGTTCTACTGTAAGGGTCATTGTCGATGTGGGGTGTATTTGTTAGTTTGGACGGGAGTTCTACTGTAAGGGTCATTGTCGATGTGGCGTGTATTTGTTAGTTTGGACGGAAGTTCTACTGTAATAGTCATTGTCGATGTGGCGTGTATTTGTTAGTTTGGACGGGAGTTCTACTGTAAGAGTCATTGTCGATGTGGCGTGTATTTGTTAGTTTGGACGGAAGTTCTACTGTAATAGTCATTGTCGATGTGGCGTGTATTTGTTAGTTTGGACGGAAGTTCTACTGTAAGAGTCATTGTCGATGTGGCGTGTATTTGTTAGTTTGGACGGAAGTTCTACTGTAAGAGTCATTGTCGATGTGGCGTGTATTTGTTAGTTTGGACGGAAGTTCTACTGTAAGAGTCATTGTCGATGTGGCGTGTATTTGTTAGTTTGGACGGAAGTTCTACTGTAAGAGTCATTGTCGATGTGGGGTGTATTTGTTAGTTTGGACGGGAGTTCTACTGTAAGAGTCATTGTCGATGTGGCGTGTATTTGTTAGTTTGGACGAGAGTTCTACTGTAATAGTCATTGTCGATGTGGCGTGTATTTGTTAGTTTGGACGAGAGTTCTACTGTAATAGTCATTGTCGATGTGGCGTGTATTTGTTAGTTTGGACGAGAGTTCTACTGTAATAGTCATTGTCGATGTGGCGTGTATTTGTTAGTTTGGACGAGAGTTCTACTGTAAGAGTCATTGTCGATGTGGCGTGTATTTGTTAGTTTGGACGGAAGTTCTACTGTAAGAGTCATTGTCGATGTGGGGTGTATTTGTTAGTTTGGACGGGAGTTCTACTGTAAGGGTCATTGTCGATGTGGGGTGTATTTGTTAGTTTGGACGGGAGTTCTACTGTAAGGGTCATTGTCGATGTGGCGTGTATTTGTTAGTTTGGACGGAAGTTCTACTGTAATAGTCATTGTCGATGTGGCGTGTATTTGTTAGTTTGGACGGGAGTTCTACTGTAAGAGTCATTGTCGATGTGGCGTGTATTTGTTAGTTTGGACGGAAGTTCTACTGTAATAGTCATTGTCGATGTGGCGTGTATTTGTTAGTTTGGACGGAAGTTCTACTGTAATAGTCATTGTCGATGTGGCGTGTATTTGTTAGTTTGGACGGAAGTTCTACTGTAAGAGTCATTGTCGATGTGGCGTGTATTTGTTAGTTTGGACGGAAGTTCTACTGTAAGAGTCATTGTCGATGTGGCGTGTATTTGTTAGTTTGGACGGGAGTTCTACTGTAAGGGTCATTGTCGATGTGGGGTGTATTTGTTAGTTTGGACGGGAGTTCTACTGTAAGGGTCATTGTCGATGTGGCGTGTATTTGTTAGTTTGGACGGAAGTTCTACTGTAAGAGTCATTGTCGATGTGGCGTGTATTTGTTAGTTTGGACGGAAGTTCTACTGTAAGAGTCATTGTCGATGTGGCGTGTATTTGTTAGTTTGGACGGGAGTTCTACTGTAAGAGTCATTGTCGATGTGGCGTGTATTTGTTAGTTTGGACGGAAGTTCTACTGTAAGAGTCATTGTCGATGTGGCGTGTATTTGTTAGTTTGGACGGAAGTTCTATTGTAAGAGTCATTGTCGATGTGGCGTGTATTTGTTAGTTTGGACGGAAGTTCTACTGTAAGAGTCATTGTCGATGTGGCGTGTATTTGTTAGTTTGGACGGAAGTTCTACTGTAAGAGTCATTGTCGATGTGGCGTGTATTTGTTAGTTTGGACGGGAGTTCTACTGTAAGAGTCATTGTCGATGTGGCGTGTATTTGTTAGTTTGGACGGAAGTTCTACTGTAAGAGTCATTGTCGATGTGGGGTGCATTTGTTAGTTTGGACGGGAGTTCTACTGTAAGGGTCATTGTCGATGTGGGGTGTATTTGTTAGTTTGGACGGAAGTTCTACTGTAAGAGTCATTGTCGATGTGGCGTGTATTTGTTAGTTTGGACGGAAGTTCTACTGTAAGAGTCATTGTCGATGTGGCGTGTATTTGTTAGTTTGGACGGGAGTTCTACTGTAAGAGTCATTGTCGATGTGGCGTGTATTTGTTAGTTTGGACGGAAGTTCTACTGTAAGAGTCATTGTCGATGTGGGGTGCATTTGTTAGTTTGGACGGGAGTTCTACTGTAAGGGTCATTGTCGATGTGGGGTGCATTTGTTAGTTTGGACGGGAGTTCTACTGTAAGAGTCCAAGAAATACAGAAAGTGTAACGAGCCACTTTATGTTGTTTAATGCGCACCGACGCAGAGACGGACCTGGGGTCAAAAATAGCGAACCAAAGCGACTACTTTCCAGTTTTAGTCTTGTCTCGTATCATCTCAATTCACTCAGCTCTATGAATGAATGAGTACCTGGCTATAGACAGTGGTGGATATTTGTGTACGAATAATCTTCGTCCATTAATTGCAGCGTGGCTGGATGCTTCCCAGAAAAGTTGAGATGGCGTTCGATTGAAAAGGTCTGCCAGGGAGTAAAGTACCATGAGCAGTTCTGAGGACTGGATACTGTGCTATATAAGAATTTATCCTGTTTTACCTTTCATCTCTCTGGATTCCACGTCATGTCTCGCGTCATGTCTCTGAATTTCAAGTCATGTCGTAATTCGATGGAAGTCACAAATTGACGTAAATTAAATTAGTATTATTATGTAGGCTACATCGTCAGCTCAGTTCTCTTTTCAATGCAATATCTACAAACAGTCCTACACACACGTATGCACTAATGCTCGTACACATGTTATGCGCGCGCACAGTACACACAAATAGAACGCCTTTACACGGATATTTTATTCTGATAAATTGGGCAGTTTGCAACGAATTTAGTATTTGGGTACTTGACTTAGCCGAGTGTTGGAACGATGTCGACGACACAGAAGACAAGCACACGAAGGCCAATATGTATAATTCCAACAGAGACCACAGACACGATGCAGCCACACGCTGAAACATCGCCGGGCCATGCCGTTGATAAAGCCTGTACACGTAGGTGTCACTGTCCGACCGGTCTCCCGTATTTATGTGGCTTCGCAATAAAGTAACAATAAAATATTACAACCCCAAAATTGTCACACTGTTGTTCAAGCCAGTAAACAGTGTCCGTGACAACTCAGAGCTTTTATACAATGAGGACATCGGAAATACACAAAGATGAGACATTTGGACCGAAGATCGTAATATAAGATGTAATGATAAAATACATGCGAAATACTTCAAAAGTACTCGTAAATACACTGTACTCATATCATTAACGAGTACAAGTAAAAGTACGAGTAACGAGTACTTGGTGAAAAATCGGTACTTGAGTCCCAACCAGTACGAATAACGAGTACTTCGACACCAACACTGCCGTTTTGCACACTTTCGCACAGTACACGTACAAAGCTACATAATGTAACTTCGATACCAGCTCCATCCCGAACGGATACATGGCCGAGCCACGCCTAGCAGATCAAATGCGCTACTGTGCCCACTCCAGCACAAGATACCAACTTGGACAACTCACGCGCCACCGAGTTCACGATAATTCAATACCGACTCCTTTGAGAGCAATACAGTCTCTGTCCCTTTCTTTGTATACGACTCTTTCAACATAGAGCACGTGACCACGTACGTCCAGTCACATGATCCCGGACCGTGGCATCTTAAAGTTATCCGTACATTTCCATTCTGTGACTACACCTGAAACACCCCTACGTTAAATGATATTAACAACTAGAATACAAGACAACCTAGACAAACAAATTGTATAAGACCCCTCTGGGCCAGCTGCCTATATGGCATAATTTACGGTCCCTCATATTCTAATGCTTCAAACTAAAACTGACACATACACTGACATATCACTGACATCTACTTTGACATATACGCTGACATGTACTCTGACATAGTCACAGACATATACACTGACATATTCACTGACATATACACTGACATATTCACTGACATATACACTGACATATACACTGACATATTCACTGACATATACACTGACATATACACTGACATATTCACTGACATATACATTGACATATACACTGACATACACACTGACATATACACTGACATATTCGCTGACATATTCACTGACATATTCACTGACATATACACTGTCATATGCACTGATATATGCACTGACATATACACTGACATATACACTGACATATACACTGACATATGTACACAAGTAGCAGAATACTACAGTGGGCTATACACCGCCACTATAAACGTTATTCTAGTGCTGATGAACGTGCTGGAGACACAAGACGCACGTCCACGTGTACCTCCTTCGATTGTTCTACCCCATCTCGATTCCCGCCGGGTGACCGTCCTTTTTCTTTACGAAGGCGTGTCTCAGGTTCCGCCTCATGAATCTGAACTGGCGCCTGAAGGTTGACCAGTCAACGACGACTAGGAAGGCGACTTGCGAAACCATGGCGATGAGAGCAATGGAGCCGATGGTGCGGGCAGACGCGCGTCCATCTGCCTTGGTCGTGTCACCTCGTGTGTCGGGCGGCGACGTCGCCGGGGACGGGTTGGTGTGTACTAGTAGCTGTCGCACCGGGACATCCCTCGGTGTCGTCCCCGCTGAAACATAGCAGTTTCATACACACGTGTGTAGTACGCTCTGTGCAATATTGTTTTTGATTTCACACACGTTGAATTATGACCGAACTATTCTGCTATGCCATGACGCGGTTATCGTGTTCAATATCCCGTTGTTTTAAAACATCCGAGATTGTCATATTGTGTGTGCTACTATGCCACCGGCTCGTCCGAGTACAGCTGCATGTATTTTGTGAAACTGTGTTACTCGATATTTACTTCAAATGGCACATTTGAAGTAAATATCGAGTAGCACAGTTGAAGTCAGGATGGTGAAATATACTTGCCTATAGTGTACACGACGATTTAGAAAGATCCCACATAATTTAAAAAGTGGGCAGAGTAGATCTCGCTCTAGGTATTGTAATCAAGTTACCATAAGTACCACCCGTGTCTTCCGGGTTGTCGGGTGTCGAAATCATGGCCGACGGAGGATTGGTCATTATTGGTGGTCGTGGTGTCGGCATCTTCCAAGGTGTCGGCCTCACTGAAGACAAGTAACTGTGCATTTTTAACAGCATAGTGGACGCCACAAGGTAAAATATACTTAGCCGTTTGGTACACACGACGACTTAGAAGGCGTAAACAGATATATATATATATATGATTTATTTTTATGTTATGTTTATTTATGTTTATTTTGTCACCTTTTTCATGCTGATAAATCTCTCTTCATTTGGCAAAGTAGGTTTCGCTGTAGGAATTGTAATCAATGATAAGTACCATCCGTGTTGACCATGTCGCTGTGTGTCGGAATCGTGGCCGGCAGTGGGTTGGTCTTTATCTGTGGCCATCGTACCGGAATCCCCCCCAATGTCGTCCCCGCTGAAAACATGTTATTGTACCTTTTTATCACTTTCCTACCACCAGAGCAGGTTTACCTTAGCCTTGCCATTTCTATTCTACCGTTTATCATCTCTTCCCATTGTCGTGCTTTTCACTAAACCGACTTGATCTCAATTACTATTTGTTGATAACATTCGCGTTGGCGTTGTCAATACTATTACACTCTTTGTTAAGTGTCCCATCGGCACAATGTAACTGTATCTCCTATTATTCACTTCTTTTCTCACACTTTCTCCTCAGATTCTTTACTTCGTACTATAGCTTGACGTAACAGAAGAGAAGAGAAGAAGAAGACCAAAACTAAGATGACACCGCCTAGAGACGGAGAAAGAGCCAGGAGCGGACGGTGTAACTGTAATGAGAATAAACGGAAAGTGATAGGGGCCTATGTAGTGTGACATCTCACCAGGTGTCCTATTAAAACAAATATGCCTCCTTGCCGCGGTGACTGTGGAAACACTTAATGCTAACAAACGTCAACAGAGAAGACCTGACAGTGACGCTACTTTAGTGTGCATACTTCTGTCCCATTTTAAACGTAAAACGATACGGGTAACTTACACGAGGTGGCGCGCCCCGTCGGTTTCGTTGTTGCTTCGTCGTCGATGGTTTGACACACAAGACCGTGCAGCGTGTCACAGTAAATGTAGCTGCAGTAGCAGTTGCCGAGGTCAACCTCCTGCAGGAAGATTACGTCATATAAAAAAATATATTCTACCAGAATGAACTGTAGGCCTAATAATAATAACAATAAACTTCTACCGCGCCAATATCCCCAGGAATTTGAGCTCTGAGGCGCGACTTACAACAATCATTGGGAAAAATCGTTAACAGGGACAAATGTGTCATCATTAGAGCAAGGGACCGCCGAAAGTTAGGGTGGGAATGCAATTTCGAATAAATAAGTCTTGAGTTTTTGCAACCAAACGTAGCTATAGTTTCAGATGATTTTGAAGTGGTAGGGAGTTGATTCCCGATTTTGGGTGCAGCTACGGAAAACACGTTTGCTAATGTGACGTTTGGTGGTAGGAACAACAATTGTGAAACAAATGTGATTAGCATTAAATTGGGGTTACTTATTGAGTCTGAATGGTAGGAAAGGTGAAATTAAATTATTATGTGTTTAACCTACAGGAAAGGTATTCATACGCAGAGGCAGAACCATTTTTTTGGAGATTATTGGCACTCGCCTTCTGCACAGCTTCTGTAAAGAGGCGTTCGACGGCAGAGGGCGTTGCTAGTGGTTCTTCGTCATGTGGCTCAAGACATACCCACCAGTCATCGAGTTGAAAACTGTAATTGTTGGCGACCACTGCAAAGGTTTAGAATTCACGTGTGTTCAGTGATGGCGGCTGTTATGAAAAATATACATTGATAATCTAAGAAAATGTATTACCAAAACATAAACGCAACCATAAATTTTATATGGGTCTATCAATTGTTGTTGAAGAAGAAAACACGCAATTTTGACTGTGAAATACGAATAAACATTCGATACTGATGGATCCACATTTGTGTCAGCTAGAAGAATAACCGAAAAGAAGTACTCCTCCAACCAACGTGTAACAACAGGAGATGAAAACGAGATTCCATAACCATCAGATATCTTTCGTATTTAACATGTGTCTCCTTCTAAAACATATATAATTAGCATTATTAGCAAATAATATTAGTATTGTTAACTACAATTATTAGGATTTACCCACGTTACACATTTGCAATTCTTCTTAAATAAAACACGTTATCATTGTAAATGGAAACGACTAAAATAGGTGTCCGTGTTGAAGTCGGTCTCAATGCGTACTTCCGGTTTCTGTATATTTCTCCTTCAGATACTGGTCACGTTTCACTGCCGACTCCACCAACCGTCTTCACTCCCTTTATGTTTTATTTTCGTTCTCCACTTCCCAACAAAATGCACCCAATCCTTCTTCACACATCCCTCCTGTCTCAATTACCGTTGTTCTTCTTCACCCCTCCACTTTGAGCGCACCTGTTCTCCTCCATACCATAACACAATACAACACAATAAAACAATCGCGATATGAATCTTCTGCGTTGTCATACAATGAAAGATATGTGAAAAGATAATGGTAAAAAAGCTGCTATCCTCGCGAGCAAGGGGACATTGTTTACTACATCAGTGGCTCAGTACACCCTGGCATAAGTCTCTTTGCCTGTCAGGTCAGGCCAGTGTGGCTTTGGATTGATATTATATACACGTTATGGTGTATTGTTAAGAAAGTTGACGTAATTAGTAAAACATTAACTACCGGTGGCCACTCGTGTTGGTATTTCCTGGTATTCCTCTTTCCACTGATAGTATAATCAACTACCGCGTCGTTATTACAACCACGATTTTCTCGAGATCTCCTTCAATAAATTGTATTTATTACCAACAGTTGGCCCTATAACACGTGTATGTTGATTTAGTAATTTACATCTCAAAGTCGATATGTGCTATTCATATTAGCTCAAACATATTTGAGCCGGACATTTTCGCAAGTTGCATGAAACTTGTGTTGTCTGTAGATCTAAATTATATATATATTTTATTTAAGTTGACTTTCGTCTAGAAGTATTTGTTTTAAAGATATCAATACAACGATATATTTCATATATGTTGATTATTACCGTTACCCAGCAAAACAAACATAGCGACGAAACTGAAAAAAGCATATGCGACGAAATAGGCAGCATTGTTTTCACAATGCAATGGCGCCATTTAATTAAATCCTTCACTTTTTGAATAATGTGTTCGCACACGGATTATACAATACTCAGAGAAATGTTCTAGACACAAAGGTAGTTCAAGCAATTTGCCGAAAACCAGGACATAATAAGACACACCAAAATTACGTTTGTATCTTTTTTCATAATATATAACCTGCAAAGTGTAAAAGTTTTGAACACACCTGTCGGGAGCAACATGGTCGCAAACGTGAACATCGCTGTAACGCGCATTGTTGTTCCTGGTAAAGAACAACCTCACACCTAGACTGGCGCCACGCACAAGTTGACCAATGCTCTCAGTGGTCGTCCGTCCCTAACTATACCATAGACAGCTTCCACTTCGGCGACGACATAAGTCTCATTTCTATGCAAGTCTGATAAGAATTCCAAGCATCACGTCGTGCTAAGAATAATTATGCGTTCGCATTTCCACAATCGATGCATCGACATTATTATTATTATACAGTTCTATGTATAAACAGTCTATAATGCAACAAACCAATCAATTGCACTTTGTGATTATAGTTTTTTCTAAACACAAGGACATCGCATAATTCGGAGGATGGCATCATCATAAAAAAGTGATCAATTTATGATAAAAGACTTTGTGCCTTGGCCAATTACACACGCTATACGCAAATTTGTTTTCTCTTCTAAACTGTTCGTGGTTAATGTAAAAATGTACATTTATTTTTTGCATCGAGCAACAACAATATATTTTGTTTGAAGTTGCAACTTCCAAATTCAGGCACACCTGACTATTGTCATCCTAAGCGGTATCATAAGAGGGTATAATTGGTACTCTACCAAAATGGAGTTCGATTGAAAAGAGGTAAACCAAAATTTAACTCTTATTTAAAATTATATCACCATCTCAATCTGGAGAACTGCTGGCATGAACATCCCTTAAAAGTACATTTAATTTAACAAACGATGCATAGTGCCGTCGTCTATAATAATTATAATATTTGTGTATGGCTATATTGATTCGTTGTTTATACATAGAAAAATATGTCATTTTCATATTAAAGTAATGCAAGAACAATGGCAGCTGGTTTTTCGTTGGAGTGTCGTTGAAATCTATCTAAAAGTGTCTGAATAATTATTGCTATATATGTCTGATATATCGACAAAGAAGTAACATTTCAAAAATAGTTACGTAACGCATATCCAGAGAACCCCCAACCCGTTGTGACGCATCGCCACGCTTGCCTATAAACCTACACGTCCCCTAGGCCGTACGTTCTTTGTTGATGGCCCCTTATATCTTGCAAACTATTATCACCTGAAGTTAAACACAATCGATAATTCACAATAATTCATGACAAATGAATATGCAGCGGTGACATATGTACGCACAAACAAGATTTGATGAATAGTTCGAATTGTTCGCTTTGAGAGGGACAACACGTAAATTGCGTATTTTGACACTCTGGCGCGCCATGATTGATATGTCAATCACTCGGCCTCTTTCTGATTGCTCGCACCGCCCATACCGGCGTTGTTGTCGCTTGGCAACGGGCAGCGCATTGCGTTCGGGTGGATCAGGCAAACAAGCGAAGTCTCGTATTTGTGCTAAACATAAGACGTCTGACACCGACAAGCAGATCCATCACGGGACAAGATGGCAATCCGCAGTTTCCCAGCGGATACGCGCCTCCAGGCGTTCATCACAGAGGCGTACGAGAACGAGATGACGGCCCGACTGCGGTACTACAACGAGACGCACGGCGGCCCGCGGTCCGTGAGCGGCGACAAGCGGCGACGCAAGGGCGGGCCGGTGGTCGACGGCCTGCCTGCCATCAACCCGTCCAAGTTCGCGCTGAAGATGAAACACGAGGAGGAGGAGGCGAAACGACGTCTGGTCGAGTACAGCAAGGAAGTGAAGAGCCAGGAGGAGATGCGTCCTCCGCCCCCGACCATCAAGGCACGACTGTACGACGGCTTCACGAAGGAGGGCAAGGGACGGCTGCAGTACCTCAACACGCGCAAGCTCGTTATCCCCGAGCAGAAGTATAACTTTCCCATCACCAGTTCGTGGGACTACGGGTGGCGGCTAGGGGATAGCACCGCCTACAAGAGGCCGTCGTTCGCTCGAAAGCCGCTTATCAGGGAGTCATTCTTCACGGACAACGGGGTACCGACGTTAAGCAATCCGCACACGTTACGCTCATACACAACCATCTGAATGCGAGTCGGATTATCAAGCGTCGTCTTCTTTCATCGGCAAGGGGACGTTAATCCCAGGAACTGACTCTCAGTTGCGTAAGTGTTTTAGGTAATCGTGTCACGCGCGGTACCAACACTACACAGACAAGCACGAACGTGTAAATAAATTATTTGATTTATCGAACAATGTTTGTGTCGACTATGCAGGATAATAAGACACCAGTTACGACTCGAATATCACCGAACACACCAGTGCTCCTCTGCCGAACGCTCTGTCGTGTGACGTCTTCACGCGGCGTTGGACCGGCCATGTCTGTGCCTAGTTAACCATGTTTATTTGTCTGTACATGTTTTAAAGGTTGCTCCTACGCTTAAGTGCACCTACTACATATGAACGTGAGTTTGAATTACTGCAACTTTGAATGGTTCTGACGAGAACGACAGTTAGAACATTGAACATTATACTTAGGTTTCGTTGACACGTACATATCAGCGACACCGCGTTTCCAATGTAAACACATCAGTGTACATTGTTATCACGACCGCTCGTTACAATCATCCTAACTGCTGACGTCACTAGCGGTTCTCGTTGCACGCTAGTATGCAGATACATACTGCATCTAACG
The DNA here is from genome assembly GCA_963995525.1 of Escarpia spicata. NCBI lineage: Eukaryota > Metazoa > Annelida > Polychaeta > Sabellida > Siboglinidae > Escarpia > Escarpia spicata. The sequence goes on along the minus strand of OZ023205.1, from coordinate 20,478,089 downwards.
TTATATGTTTATGGTGTACATGATGTTATTATGTGTTTTTGTTTTTATAAATGAAACAGCTCTGTTACAACTATTTGTTGTTTGATTGATGCGAACAAAACAGGTAGTAATTAATTCAACGAAACACGTTTGCCCTCCCCCTTCCTCACTCCCTCGTCTCCCCTTTTCTTCAAGCACACTATCCTTTTCATTCAGCGTCCCCCTTTCCATACACCCAGCCTCCCTCAATGTTTCACTATCTCTCTCCTCTCACCCCCGTTGAAACGTTCCCTTATTATTGCACATACGCAAAAGTAGATATAAGACACAATCACGAATGCCGGCAGATAAGTGTGAATGTGTATATATTAATATACATAGTGTATTTGCAGGAAGTGATCGTATTCAATAAACGTCAGCCACATCACAGCCAACCACTTGCACGAGTCCATTAAATATGAATTGCCGTGTATTGACAGGCCGATTTAGCTCGGAGATTGAACCGGCCAGGTTGTGTGTGCAGGCGACAAACACCTTTGTAACGGCGCACCAGACTGTGCCTAGCAACTCGGCCTACGAACGAACAATAGTAGTGCCGTCTGATTGCCAGTTCAACATGCGTTCCGGTCCTAACAGGTGCTGGCTGAATGAGTGTGTGTGTGGGGGGGGGGGGGGGGGGGGGAGTGTGTGTGTGTGTGTATGTGAGGGGGGGGGCACCAGCCACTAAAACGTCTACATAATTATATACTCAACTTCAAAAGGAGGACGTACAACTATATTGAAATTGAGTTTCAGCAGCTTCACAGGTGAACACGTTATCATTTCGATAAGCCAGTAGTATATCCGTCCACGTGCTACACGCCTACAAGTATATTATAATTATATTATTAGCACTGGCGCATAGGAACTCTCAATAAAATTTAATAAGTGGACGTTAAGCGTTTTTTAAGAAAAGTTCGTTATTTTTGGGTTAGGTTGGTTTTGTACCAATTGAAAATAATCTCACTATTGGAATTTGGTGAAACAATTGATATAAATGATAACAACTTTTTTGCCGGAAAATAAACATAATCCGGATATAGCTATTGTGATTAGCTCTCAGGTTATCTCATAAAATAACAGTAAATTGTCACCAGTTGACACGACGAATTCCAAACTATTCAAAAACTTGCTTATAATAAAAAAGTATATTACAATCCAAACAGTCGTGCAGTGGAAGCTTGTTTCCGCCAAAAGTTTTGTATCGGTGTCTTCGTGCTCAAACGGAAACAATAGACTGAATAAAGCAAAGGAAAAAGACAAGAACTAACTCACTAAATGACGTGTCAGACTTTCCAAGTAGGCCTATGTTACGATATTGGACTACATGGTTATAGGCCTGTACAATAGAGTAGCGCGACTATCTCTAATTTAATTAATGTCATGCGTGGTGAGCGAGTTCCGGCTACACCACCACGGCACTGTGCTGTAATAAACTGTTTGAGTTCGTACAAAGCTGGTTTGCGTACGCTAATTCAATCAGCCTAAACATTTTCGGTTGCAGAATCGATTCTCTTCACAATAGTTTTTTTCAAGTTCTTTTTAGTTTGTGTAATGTTGTTTTGTTGTAATTTAGTTTCTTTATCTAAAACATACATAATGTACAGCTATAATAACGATTATACACGTATCTGTAAATAAATTCAAGACTGTGTTGCGATCTAACGGGAACCTGTTATAAAAAGAATGTTCCAAATTGTGGATAACCTGCCAGGCGGGTTCACGAACACGAGCGAGAGTCGGATAAGCGATGCTAAAGCGAGACTAGCGTTGACTTGGTCAACTTGGCGTTGCCAATCGCTATGCGGTTATCGTCTAGCCATAATCGCCAGGTGGCGGTTTCAGCGCAAGGGATGCCGAGATCGATACGTTGGAACGATATGTCTCGCTTCGTGAACTCGCCGAGAAGAGAGTCTGACAGAGAAACCGTACTAACGAGACTCAAGGGGACACATCTTCGAATCGCACGGATAATGCCCCGGAGACTATTATATAGCGAATTATGCCCCTTTTTTAGACATGGTCGCTAGTAGATTGTCCTTTTATTAAACTATTGGTTTCATGGCGCAATTGGGCCATTCTAAAACATATTTGTATCATAACTAATTGTCTTCTTTGAAAAAATATGATTCCATTCTCAATAAATTGTCATTTTAAAGATTATAAAACTTTCTACCATGAAAAGTGCAATTTATGGATAATTTTGCCCATTGTGAAAATGTATCTTTTTAAAATACCCTCACAAAATCTATATGAACAGCATAATGGGCAGATAACTTGTAAATGGAAGGGTGGGGGCAGGATTGGTGGGCAAAGTTGGCCTGAATGAGGGGGCAAGTGAAAGGGCTGGGGGACAGAAATTTGGGAGTGGTCGCTAGGGGGCGTGGCATAATGTTTACTCTCAAAATGTATTGTTCATCTAATGTTCAGTTATAGTATACTAATTATTTTGAATATATTACTTTTAATATTATGTAACTTGATAAAGCGCTAGAGAACCAAGAATGCAAACATGAGCAAAATATATTTAAACTATAAGCATATTTTAACACGTTTTGGTTCTGTCATATTCAACTTAATAAAAGCGGCGTTAAACTTAAGGCCGATATGATTATCGCTTACTTTCGCCGGTCGGCAATGTTTAGTTTTTTTAATGTTGTCCTTTGTAACTTTGTATTCCACTGTTAAATGATTAAGTTACAAAACATGCTGCCTGTGAATTTTTTTTTATTGACCTTTTATGTTATTATTTGCATTTTTATTATTACAATAATACGGTATTTAAAACGGAATAATGGTGCAGTTGGGTTGTGAACTATAAGGCATTGCCATTGAGTGATTGACGCTGCAGTCAGTTTTTGCTTATCTAAGGCTGCGGCTGAGTGAATTTTAATAAATATAAATACTTCTCCCTCCCTTAATAGGTCTGTAAGTCTCAATTTAGTTACCGGAGTTGGCCCCGGTTAAACAATTTCTAATTACATAAAGTAGGCTTTATTGTTAAAATTGAGACTCTACGGATCTTGTAAATATAATTTAGTTTTTGAGTTACGCCTTAGGCTTAGCCTTAGATCTGGGCTTAACATTCTTTACTATTTATTATCTATATGATATATAATTATATGGTTTTGGTCTATTAATTTCTACTAAATATAATAATAGTCTAACGTAATGATGTCACAATTATTCTTATTGAGTGTCTTGCTCTGTTGTTGTAAGGGATAAAGATTGAGTTTTATGCAAACCATTGACACCTAATAATTTTAATGTGCGTTTTCTAATCACACTAGAATACATCATTCTATTTCATTTTGCCTAGCCTGCCATGTCTTCATGTTTGTTATAATAGAAAGTTACTGCCAATCCCCCGTTCTAAGCCAATATTAAAATTAGCAATAATTTTATTACTAGCAGGAGATGTAAGTCTCAATCCTGAGCCAGCTATTAGACGAAACATTCGGGTGGCCACTACAAACGTTCAATCTGTACGAGATAAGGCAGCCTCACTTCGTGATTTATTAATTTCAACGACTGAAAACAAGTTGAAATTAAATGCAAATAAAACTGAATTGATCATTATTGGTACTCCAATGGACCGTAGTAAACTGGATGGTTTTTCCCTACGCGTATTTTGAATCAGTATATCACGCCAGCAACCTCGGTGCGGAATCTAGGGGTGATCTTTGATAGTAACTTCAATTTCCGACAACACATTAAGTGTGGCGGCCTAGGAAAACCAGTCACATTGACAAAACAATATGTATTTTTATTCAACAAATGGAAAGCAACACTATTTCCAATTCCAATACAGTTTACTGTATTGAAATATTCCCACCAGAACCAAAGTTATAAGAATTTAAAGAGGGCACCTATAAAAAATTAGTTCAGGAGAAAGTCGACAGTCATTATTCACATGAAAACAAAACTTCATGATGGTATAACAAAATATCTACTGCTATTACCATATACATTCCAGTGAAGCAAATGTAGCTGTGTTTGTTAGCTTTAGCTTAGAAAATAATTATTAAACACACACCGCACACACCGCACACACCGCACACACCGCACACACAGCACACACCGCACACACCGCACACACCGCACACACCGCACACACCGCACACACCGCACACATAGCTGACAAAGTCAAGATATATGAGCTACTGCATGGAGTATATAATAGTGATCACATTAAGATAAATTTTACCATCAAAGTATAAAATCAGAAAGGGATAACAAAAAGCAGTACAGGAGAAGTTTTCACAAAGGAAGATAAAAGGACATGAGGAAATATTTAGCAAAGATAGACTGGAATAACACACTGAAAAATAAGACAGTAACAGCTAGAATGCTGGAATATCTTAGAGTGAAATTGAGTGCATCGTCGATAAATTTGTTTCGTTAAAAAAAGAGAAACGATCCAGAAAGAAGTCATTAGAAAAAAGAATTACAAACACATGATATGTAAATCATGTGGAAATGCTAGACTACAACATTTAGAAAAAAAGCACTTAACTAAGCTACAACTGAAATTAGAAATTCAAAGAGATTAATAGCTTATAATATAAAATATAACAGCAAGAGTTGTTATGCATATGTTCGGAGCAAACAGACAGTTCAGGATAAGGTCAGGTTTGTGGAAGGTAGTGCTGGAAATATTATATCATCTAGAGGGATTCTTAACGGCAGCTTAATTAAGAGTTAATTACAAGGACCATTCAAAATACCATTGAAGACCATTCAAATACCCTTGACCATAACACACCCTAACACCATCCAATGGTATTTGAGTGGTATTTTTGTTAGGGCATAAAACAGTGTGATTTTCGGCCTCTGCCTCCCAATCTTCAGAGCTGATATGTTGCAGGCCTACAGGTCGCGCTTAATTTACAGACGTCCTTGAATCTGAGGGCTGTGCATCCCACTGTTTTCGCTCACTGACGAGTTGTCCATAGAGGTGAGGATGAGGTTCGGCAAGCGGCCATCATCCATCGTCCATGCCAGGTCCAGCGAGCAGAGACGTTTCTGGCTGAGCAGTGAGTAAGCCTACATGCTGGGGATCCTATCACGGTACAGCATGACGCTGTAAGAGACACGGTACAGGTGATATCGAAGATGCGATATTGAGGCACCGCATGTGGATTAAGGTGTTCAGGCGGCACTAGGCGCATGTAGGCGGTCCACGTACGATTCGCGGTCGTAGAGGAGGGTGCTCAGCACACAGGCATGGTAGACTGTCATCCTTGTGTTCTCAGAGAGCATCTTAAATTGTTTCCCCATCCTCTTTTGTTCAGCTGACCACAGTGACTGCGTCATACAAATTAATTATCCACGCCAAATCCTTTTAGCAGAAATGGTTCATCACCAGCTGGAATATATGCGTTGTACCTTATTAAAGTAAAGGTTATGTCACATATCCAGCGTTCGTGCGTGATTGCGTGCGTATAATTGACGTTATATATATATATCTGTCAGGCAGGGCCAAACTTGTCTTTGAAACATAATCACATTTCATGGTCGTCTTAAAACAAAGTAACTTCTTTCTAAACTATATCGTAATAGCATACCTTCCACTTGGATACACGATCAATATCAAGTTGCTTTATTTTGCAGTTCCCAGTCGTCGGACATGTAATCTTAATTAAGAGTCTGACGGTCCACATCAACTATCGACATACTATGCTCAAATCTTGCGGTGCCAGTATGGATACTTCAGGCCTGTTAAAATGTTGAGCTGATATGCCATTAGAACAGTGCACAGGTAGCGAGACACACTCCGCTAAAACAAAGGGTCCACAAAACGTGAATCTTCCCCCGTCTCCCGATGTCATGTCCGGTAGTATGCAATTTGGTTAGAGTTAACAATTATGATGTTATGAATATACAAAATATTACGATGTTATATTGCATAAATCATCAATAAACACTTTGATATTTTATGAGTTGTGCCTTCATCCTGAACAGCGAGTTTACAGGTAACACAATATTTTATGGCCTCGTTGCATAACGCTTCCTTTTACACGTGCTTGAAAATGTATTTGATATTTGTGTCATAAAAGTAATCATTAATTCTCACAAAGGTGTAAGAAGAAATAGGTGCGCCAAAGGTAAATTGTAAAGCGCATACAGATGTTATTAGGACAGGATACTGCGCTTCAAAAAACAAATCTTCTAATACACAAAAAGCTTATATGAAAGCTACGGTCAGAGGGTTTTCGTTTGGTAGCCGACACACAAGCGCAAGTTACCGGAGTCGTCTATGTCTGATGACATCTGAGATTTTTGGAATATTCGGCAGTAATTTCATTTAATATTTATTGCATGTTGGTTGAAAAATATTATAAAGCAAACAAAATTATCATTAGTCAAAATCAAGTCATGCTTGCAATTCACGAAGGTGGTAATTGTTGGACGGTAATGTAATGGCATAATAAAACGAACAAAACATGTTTGGAAAGGAGAAAGTATGAAGTTGTTAACTTAAAAATATTAATGTTCGTGGGCATATAATCCGTTCGTGTTTTGGGCCGGTTGACATGTACGACCCCACAAAGAATCTGTAACACAACAAGTATACTATATTATGTAACCCTGGTGGAATTGTTTCGTGCAAGCGGTTGCATAGGCTATTGTTATGTCATGCGCCAGACGCGGGTAATGTAGCTCGAGCCACACCCAGTCGCAGTTTGCTAGGGATCATCGACGTATCCACATAGATATACGTACAGTTCTCTCGGCTCCGTATTACGAGTATCAATATTCACGGCCTAGTGAGTTATTTTTTCATGTTTATATGTTATATATAATAGTGATATTATTCGAATCATGCGAAACTTAAGTTGCTTCTTGTTGCCCCATTACCCGTCTCTTCGGGCATGCCAGCTATAATATGACGAATGTAGGAGTGTTGTGTCGTATAATGTTAAATTGTGTTTACAGACTACTTACATATCTAACATGCATTTTAACTAATTATTGTGGTGTATAGGTATGTCGTGTGCATACGTTTAACTTTAGATAATGTGATAGTTATTAATTAAAAGAAGTACTTCGCTAAAACAAGTTTACCCGATTCGTTGCCTGTACAAGTTCAGACAAGTATCTATAGGGTGACTGATTATTACATGCGGTTTAACACGTATAATATTAGAACAGCCGACGCAACATAGTAATGTAGCGTTGGTTGCTTGACTATGTTGTAGTCGCAACTAGCACGCTGTCAGTCTGTATTCATGCCCCTATCTCTCTCTATACAAATTGTGTCTGTTTTTCTCCCTGTCTCCCCTTCTTCAACTCTCACTCTCTCCCCGAATCTCTCTCTCTCTCCTCCATCTTCTATGTTTGTCTGTTGGAATGTCAGTCTATAAGTCTGTTAATTACATAATACGTAAGTCAGTCCACCTCTGTGTCTGCTTGCCTGCCTGCCGGCCTGCCTCCTTTTCTGCCTGTATGTTTCTTTGACTGTTTGCCTCTATGCCTGTCCGTTTGTCTGCCCGCCTGCCTGCCTGTCTGCCTTTCTGTCTGTCTGTCAGTCTATCTGTCTGCGTGCGTGCGTGCGTGCGTGCGTGCGTGCCTGCGTGTCTGCCCGCGTGCCCGCCCGCCCGCCATCGAACAAATTCCCTGTCAAAACTGCGAATTGCACAGAAGAAACATTGTAGCTTATAGTTAATTTATTAGTCATATAATTACATGTAAATGTGTTCAAATTGTGCAATACATGTGTAATATGTGGTTTATTATATTTTATATTATTTTACATTATTTGGTTTGCACTACTGATTAAAACATTATTGAAAACACTTAATATAGTAAGATCACTGAATGTTTTATGTATTGTGTGTTATGTTTTACATCAAGCAGATATGATTTATACAATAGAAATCTAGATGTTCTTAAGAATACAATGTGTTGTATTAAAATGTACTTTAGAAAGAACACTTTTTTCATACACCACAAGGGGTCATAGGGAAATAAAACTCGTTGTCATTGTCACTCTCCATCAGCGTATCTTCCCCTCCATCTCCTTTCTCATTTCCTTCCTTTCTCGTTCCCTCCAGTCCACTCCCCTCCTCTCCCTTTCCGTCTCTCTCCCCACTCTATCCCTCCATCCTCCTCTTCCCCGCCTTTCCGTCTCTCTCCCCACTCTACCCCTCCATCCTTCTCTTCCCCGTCGCTTTTCCATGTATGTTCAGTCTGTCTGACTCATTTTAAATCCCTCACACCCTTCTCTATTTCTCACGTACCTCTCACCATCTTACCCCCCCTCTCTCTCTCACGCTCTCTCTCTCTCTCTCTTTCTCTCTCTCTCTCTCTCTCTTTCTCTCTCTCGTTCTCTCTCGTTCTCTCTCGTTCTCTCTCTCGTTCCCTCTCTCGTTCCCTCTCTCGTTCTCTCTCTCGTTCTCTCTCTCGTTCTCTCTCTCTCGTTCTCTCTCTCGTTCTCTCTGTCGTTCTCTCTGTCGTTCTCTCTCTCGATCTCTCTCTCGTTCTCTCTCTCTCTCTCTTATTCACTTGGAATTGGGTACGGTCATGGATCGTTGCACATTTAACAGGAATAACGAGTCTATTGATGTAGGCATGCCAACTATGCTTCGTCCACAGGCAATGTCAAGGTGCATTAGGTCAGAGACAAAGCATTGATTCACCTACCGGTGAACATTATAGGCATTACGTGCAAGCCCAACAATGGTTCTTTCCTAATCACATGCCAAGAGGATTTAATTTGACTTTAGCTAGAATTTTGTATGACTAAGTCTGTCGAGTTACACCTGACACTTGTTGTAAACGTATATCTGGTAAGCGTAAAACGACCAATAGGAAAACAGTGGTTGAAATATAGGTCGCATGACGGGTTTTAGTACAACACCGCCTTAACTGGTGGATGGTTGACTTTTGTAGTTCCAGCGCACATTATATGTATTTAACAAAAAATAGTCGCTTGACGCTCGATATGGTGCTTCGTTTAACAGGTGATTTCAACAGTGGAACACAGTATAGGATATGAAAACAAATGCCGGAAAAGACAGCGTGAAGGGGAAGCCATTGCAAGATGGCTTCAAACGGGAAGGAAGGTAGGGACTTCATTTGTTTAGAACGTCAAGTAGTTGTAGTCTGTTCTGCACATTGCCTTTGGGTACAACAAGAAAATTGGATATTGTTGATAGTCTATTCACGCTGGCAGGCACGCGCGCGCAAGAAATGAACATGGTTATTGTGTTTAAACTTACCTTTTGTATCGTACCATTTTGTGGAGACATATATAGACATACACGTACATACGCACTGGCGTAATGTGTTCATAGAACATCTTGCCAATCATAATGCAAATACTCACACGCTTGTGGTTGGTTGATTATAGTTATATTATTTGGCAGTGATCAAAGTACAATAAACAAATGTATCGTCACTTAAAGTACGCAAAATTAATGCACTAGTTAAACATTGTTTAATGCTACACACCACGAATGAGTAAACAAAGTTTGAACACCATCTCTCTTCGTTATTAATTCATCATTAATACCGCACTGTGTATTATACTTGAACAACAGTTGTTGGCATAATACATAGACAATAAATATGATTTGATTTCTGGAAGTTTTCCCACTGTGTGCGGCCATATTGGATTTACTGCATCATATCGTATAACATAACGTATGACCGAAGTTTTAAAACCATTCTAACGAATAAATAACTTTAATAAGTGTAGATATGCAAGTTTAAATAATGTTGAAGTTCACACACCACAATTCCGGCTGCCTGTGTTTGGCAGGGTATAAAGGCAGGTAAATTTTCTATGTTAATTGCAGCTTGAAGCGCTCAATATATAGGGTTATATCACGTGGCATGGATGACCACACCGGTTATGGGAACGCCGGGATGGCTTAGGACTCGATTTAAACCTTCCTTGCAGAGTGCTACCACACGTGGTGGGTCAACTGTGAGAGATCAGGATTGTGACACTACTCTCCAGAGTAGGGTTGTAAGGTGCTCCCGATGAGATGTCCCGAGCCGATCATTGGTGCAGTTAGCTCTGTATCATAGGCAGTAACGGCTCCAGTGTCTCCCACTTCCGGATTCTCTCTTTTTGTTTTTCGAAAATTAACTTCAATGTTGCTGGGCCATTTTCAAGACCTGAAAAGTAAAGTGCATAACATCTTACAGGTTCTTACACGTCTTCTTCTGGCTTGACTAGGGATTAATGCATCTGCCTCTTACGTGCCAACACTCGCTTTTGACAGATGCTCGGACTGTGTGCATGCGTCTGAGTCTGGAACAATCTAAGATAGGAGTGGGGCAGTGTATTCAGTTTCCATAGGGTGGTTTTGGTATAACTTATCTATTTTTGTGTCAAACGACTGCATCGGTGAAACGTCAACCTCAGATTGTGGTAGACTGTTTCATACGTCTGTGCGTCTGTATATGAATGAGTTATTTCTAATATTTAATCGGCATCTTTCTTTAAATATTTTAGGTGGTGCCTTTTCGTATGTGCTTCGTTGACTCCCAAAGTAACAACATTGGATAAGACTGCTGGATCATATTTCCCTGTTAGTGTCTTATGCATTTCAATCATATCTCCCGAGTGGTGACCGTATGATAGAGTTGGTAATTCCAGTCTCTGTAAACGTTCTTTCTATTCAAGGTCTTTGAAACCAGGAATTAATTTGATTGCGCTGCACCGACCATTTTCAAGAGCTGTAATATATTTAATTAAGAATGGACTTAAAAGTTGTAGAAAAACACTTTTCATCCATGTAATCGAAAGTACGTCGGATTATCCCCATCATTGAATTGGCTTTATTATTTTTGTTCTGACATATATGCTTCAAAAGCAAGCGATATATCAAAAGTGACTCGAATAACTTTCACATTGTCCGTACTAGTAAGTGTTGTCTGGTTGTTTCCCAATGAATAGGCTTTATTTCTTGTGAATAATGATCCAATTCTCATATGGACACATTTATGTGGATAACATTTCAAAAGTGATGCATCTGTCCAGCGTTCGACAGAGATAAGATCTTATTGCAGTTTTGTGCGGTACTCTTCGGTATAAATAACACTAAAAAGCATCAGATCATCCGCAAACAAGAAAATATGAGAGACATTTATAACATGAGGTAAATTATTTTTGAATATTACAAAAACAAGAAGGCCAATCGCTGATCCTTGTGTGGTATTCGACTGATTACCTCCTGCCAATTTGAAAATGTGATATTTACTCTTACTCGTAAGTGCCTGTACAGAAGAAATAATTGTATGGTATACAAATGATGATGTACTGACAAAAGAAGAACTAACTGGACTAAAACGTAAAATAAAAAACCACTCAACTCCACCACATGTTATAGCAATATCAGAAGTAAAGCCTACTCATTTTAAAAGACAACATACCACGCAGGAATACAACTTGGAATTGTATTATATGGAAACTGTGAACATGAGTGAAGGCAAAGGCAGGGATGTTCTTGTTTATTCACAATCTTTTGGCATTTCTAGTACACCAGTTTGATATTGAGTTGAATGAAGCACTGTTTTCCATTTTGGTACTGAAACTGAAGGATACCCTTCTATTAGGCTCTTTTTATAGAAGCCCTAATAGCAACACTGAGAACAATGACAACCTTTAGAAATTACTGGATAAAATAAGTGAGAAATTGTTTTCACATGTTCTGCTTTACTTGGATATTTCAACTACCCGTAGATTGATTAGTAAATAGTCTCAACTACAGCAGCAAGTACTGAAGATAAATAATTATTTAAACAAATCGAGACTGTTACTTGGTGCAACATATTACAGAGCCCAGTAGAGGTAAAGGTACAACCAAACCATCGCTCCTTGACCTTGTAATCACTAGTGAATACACCGAGATCTCAACAGTCGAGACTCCTTCAGCATTAGGAAGAAGCGACCATTCATTCAAACCCGAGCTAAAATCAAAAGAAAAAACAGATTGTGGAAGAATATCTTCTTACTAAATATATCCAAGCTTAAGAGGAATTTTGCCGATTGCGCTATTAGGTCAGGAGACTGACAAGAAAAGCACAGAATCTGTATGAAAAGGATATAATTAATCAAATAAAACATAATCTAAGAAATCTGGCAGTATGCAAGGGCAAAAATGAAGACATAAACGGAAATACCCAACTTTCTAGAAAACAAATACAAAGATGACATGACAAACTCGGCGGACTTGGAAAAACATAGGTGTTAGCCAATTTCTTCTCCTCTGGCAATACTGGCCGAACACGCTACAATTAACCTATCCAGCACGTGATATGTTGCCTAGCAAAACTTCCCGTCAAATCATCAGAAAACAGAGAAGGTGTGTGTGTGATAATTTAGATATATTTGCTGCGGTCTCTGATGATGATGTGCACAAGTTGGTTATGAAATCTAAGACAACCAGCTATGTTCTTGACCCCATGCCAACCAAATTGGTAAAATAGTATATTGATGCATTTGTTCCATTCCTTACACACATCATCAATTGCTCCACTGCTGCTGGGGAATTCCCACATAAATGGAAGACTGCACTTGTAGAGCCACTGCTTAAAACAGCAGGACTGGATCCTATTCCAAAAAACTATCGCCCTGACAGACAGTCAGACATGGGGTCAAATACATTGACAAGTATTTAAACGCAAATACTTTTGACATTTCAAATGCAAATACGTTTTGTTTGTCAAATAATGTTCAAAAGTATTTCAATACTGTTCAAATACTTTTCAAATACTTTTCTAATTCTCTTGATGTCCCCATGCTCGTACACAATAAATAATGACAAAAATGAGCTATATTTGACCACTGTTTATCCAGAATTAAGGGAGTTCACTGAGTCAATAGTCCCATGTTATAATTGGTCGCACATTGTTAAATTTTTTCTCCTCTGACAGGTTTATCCTGTTTTCCATTTCCTGTGCCCAGTGAGGCACTGTTTTAAATGCACTGAAATGCAAATGCATTTGCATTTGACCCTATGTCTACGCCCTTTAACGAATCTCCAGTATATCTCTAAATTAACAGAACGGGCTGTTGTAGACCAACTTTGCTTTCTTTCAGAATGTGGATTTCCTTGCCACCTTGTCAGTCGGCGTATAGAGTTGGACATTGTACTGAAACTGCACTTGTTAAGGTCAAGTCTGACATTCTTTTAAACATGGACCAACAGAAGGTCACACAACTGGTTTTAATTTACTTGTTGTCAGTTTTTCGTACTGGGGACCATAAGATTTTGTTGATTATTGTGAATTGTTCTTTTGATGTATCAGGCACAGCTCTAAATTGGTTTTCATCTTATCTTCAAATTCAATCAATTATTATTGATGGTACTGTGTCTGACCAGTTTAAACTTGATCAGGGCGTACCGCTAGCATCATGCCTCGGTCCTGTGGAATTCACAGAATATTTTAGCCCTGTTTTTCATATCATTGATCAGCAAGGTAAGCTGGGGCGTGCGTATGCTGATGACCATCAGGTGTACTGTAGTTTTAACGCCAATTCTATGGACAGCAATCGCGAGTCTATGGAACGGTGCATTAGAGACATCAATAGCTAGATGCAAAGCATGAAACTTAAAACAAACAACTCCAAGACTGAATACATGATAATTGGTACTCCGCAACAAAACGCAGAAAACGCCTAAAAGTGGTCACATTTATGATTCTATCATTTTTGGTTTTCGAGTTATTGCACAACCTTACTCCGAACAGTGGCCATCTTGGTTTTGTTCAATATGACCGTCACATAGGGAGCTCAGCTTGGCTCCCATGGAAAAATTTAATGTCACGGCCATATCTAACGCTGGTCCAAAAATGGTGATTGTGGAAAGATGTGAACAATTATAGAGATTAAGGCCCCTGACTATAGGCCTGTTACAAGCTATCAAGGCGGGTAGGATGCAGGAATTTGGGATGGGCTCAGCTCAAAATGAACTGCATTTTAAAAGGGGTAGAATCCAAGTGTTGCACATCTGGGGTTGGGTCTATTCTCTGTGTTCAACATTACGACAAAATAAATTTTGTGTACAAAATGTGCATTACATTTAGGTGCAACTGATTGGAGGATGGAACAAATTCCTGTGAACAACAATGTTCAAGACAACTAGTAGGCATTGATCTGTGCTATGAAGATGTCAATAACAATTTCTTCAGACCAATAAGAAATAAACATTCCCGTAATTTAACAGCATGATATTAGGTCGGGCAGCAAAGATTTGTTTTCCCTTATGCTGTTTGGATTGAAACCACGAAGCTAATCAATTATTATACCTGTCAACTCTCCCGTGAAATCTGGGAGTCGCCTAGAATATAGGTAAATCTCCCGGATTTTCTCTCGAAATCTCCAACAGCACCCCCCATCTTTGAGACAGCGCGACACCATGGGAGATGTGCCAATATGTGCTGAACCACTGAATTTCCAGCAACAAATCTCCAATAGCACCCACCCCAATCTTCCTATGTCAAGATCCGAGATATATCGGAAGCACGCTGAACCCCTGAGGAATCCCCCGGATTTCAACAAAAAGTTAGCAGGTATAAATTATATATTTTCCTTGTCATGTTGTAAGAACTTCTAGGGTGAGGTATGTTTAAAGTGTGAGACGAGTATCCAGAAATACAAACAAATTATTCTGGTACGATTTAACAATGGGAGTAGAATCTCATCGTTAGACACATCTGCCTGATTCACAGTGTAAACGTTGTTGTCTGTTTATTGCTCTCACACAGACTGTAATATTTACACTTGTCTTTGATGTGAATAATACAGACGGCGTATTGCACACAACAGTGTAATCCACTTACTTGAACATGTAGTGCCATCAAACATATAACCGTACGAGCATGTCGTACATTGATCAGCAATGGTGCAGTAATCACAGATGTCAGCACAAGCTGAAAGCAGAAGAACTTGATATTACACCCAGAATTGTATGTGGTTCACAGAAACACTGCGACATCTCAGCAGAACTCGGATCCAATGCGAAATACAGCAAGAAGGCTGCATGTTTATCTGCAAGGCAACCGGATAACATTTACATGTGTCCCCTGTAAAGCTCGTCTTTGTTCTGCAATGTAGAATATATTAACTGTGTGAAACAAAATATCATTGAATTTGTGTATCTAACTGACATATCATTGCTATTTCTAGAATATTAATATCATTACTATAAACTGGGTTACATTCCCAGTTGTACATAATCAGAAGTTTCTGTAATAAATGACGACATTGATCTTGACCTTAACCTTCATTATATGAACTCCATTTTATCTTTCAGTATCGGTTCGAACATAATAATACAAAATGTACCCTTGTTCAAACAGTAAGATCAATCGAATCATCAACAGATACATAGATTTTGGTGCATTTATGAGCAAATTTGACCTTTACCTTGACTGAAGTGACACTTAACCCAAATATTTAAGAAAACACAGGAAATGAATTCTTTATTCTCGAAAACGCCAAAAAATTTGCCTCATTTATGGTTCTACTACTTTTGGTTCTCGAGTTATTGCACAACCTTTCTCCGGACTGAGGCTATCTTCGTTTTGTCCCATATGACCGTCACATAGGGGGCTCAGCTTGGCTCCCATGGAAAAATGAAATGTCACGGTCATATCTAACGCTGGTCCAAAAATTGTGATTGTGGAAAGATGTGAACATTTATAGCGATTAAGCCCCCTGACTATAGGCCTGTTACAATCTATCAAGGCGGGTAGGATGCAGGAATTTCGGATGGGCTCAGCTCAAAATGAACTGCATTTTAAAAGGGGTAGGATCCAAGTGTTGCACATCTGGGGTTGGGTCTATTCTCAGTGTTCAACATTACAACATAAATTTGGTGTACAAAATGTGCATTAAATTTAGGTGCAACTGATTGGAGGATGGAACAAATTCCTGTGAACAAGATTGTTCAAGACAACTAGTAGGCATTGATCTGTGCTGTGAAGATGTCAATAACAATTTCTTCAGAACAATAAGAAATAAACATTCCCGTAATTTAACAGCATGATATTAGGTCGGGCAACAAAGATTTGTTTTCCCTTATGCTGTTTGGATTGAAACAGCTAAGCTAATCAATTATTATACCTGTCAACTCTCCCGTGAAATCTGGGAGTCGCCTGGAATATAGGTAAATCTCCCGGATTTTCTCTCGAAATCTCCAACAGCACCCCCCATCTTTGAGACAGCGCGACACCATGGGAGATGTGCCAATATGTACTGAACCACTGAATTTCCAGCAACAAATCTCCAATAGCACCCACCCCAATCTTCCTATGTCAAGATCCGAGATATATCGGAAGCACGCTGAACCCCTGAGGAATCCCCCGGATTTCAACAAAAAGTTAGCAGGTATAAATTATATATTTTCCTTGTCATGTTGTAAGAACTTCTAGGGTGAGGTATGTTTAAAGTGTGAGACGAGTATCCAAAAATACAAACAAATTATTCTGGTACGATTTAACAATGGGAGTAGAATCTCATCGTTAGACACATCTGCCTGATTCACAGTGTAAACGTTGTTGTCTGTTTATTGCTCTCACACAGACTGTAATATTTACACTTGTCTTTGATGTGAATAATACAGACGGCATATTGCACACAACAGTGTAATCCACTTACTTGAACATGTAGTGCCATCAAACATATAACCGTACGAGCATGTCGTACATTGATCAGCAATGGTGCAGTAATCACAGATGTCAGCACAAGCTGAAAGCAGAAGAACTTGATATTACACCCAGAATTGTATGTGGTTCACAGAAACACTGCGACATCTCAGCAGAACTTGGATCCAATGCGACATACAGCAAGAAGGCTGCATGTTTATCTGCAAGGCAACCGGATAACATTTACATGTGTCCGCTGTAAAGCTCGTCTTTGTTCTGCAATGTAGAATATATTAACTGTGTGATGTAGATTTCAATATGCATTTGCAGCAGAGTATTTAAATTTTGTGAGTGCATTGTGCTATTCCGCTAACAATGCAGTTGTCTGTGTTGGAGTCCCCATGATAATTTACGAGTAGGGAAGGACATCACTGCAAACTCAACACACCATTTTGTCTAGTGGTGTTGCACCACCAGCACAACGTACAACAAATAACCAATGTTGATGTTGAACGTGTATTAATATCAAACACTGTAGACTGCAGTACATACCATTACATGTCTTTGAAGTACTGTCATAGACCAAGGGTGAGTTGCAAGAGTCATTGTCACATACGTTTGCCACATAACACTTGGAGCAGTCAGCCGCACATTCTAAAACAAACAAATAAACATAAGTTGAGCAGTCACAACAAGGAACAGTAGATGACACAGTGTCTCAAGACAGACATCAGCCATAGAGACAGGGAGAGGGGGAGAAAGTGACACAGAGAAAGGAGACAAGGAGAGAGGGAGAGCGAGGCAGAGAGAGAGGAAGAGCGATGGAGAGAGAGGGAGAGCGAGGGAGAGAGAGGAAGAGGGATGCAGAGAGACAGAGGTGGAGAGAGACAGAGGTGGAGAGAGAGAGGAGGGGAGAGAGGGATGGAGAATGATGGAGAGGAAGAGAGACAGACATACATAACATATAACATTCACATATTGCAGACATTTCATTACCATCTTTCTGGTAGATGTCTAATGATCATTCCTCCTCGATCCGAGAAGTGTCGCGGGAATAACCCTACCCTGTCGCCCCCTTACACTAACATATCATAACAACTTATGACACATTATTGTCAACTTTTGTGAAGTGGAATGAATGGAACAGTACACCAAGCCTTAGAGAGACGATGATCTCGCTGACTGCAGATCCTTCGCTCAGTTCACATGCAGTTCACTGAGCGATTTGATGTGCTCATCAGCAAGACATGTGGTTCTGCAACTGTCAACGATGCAAGGCATCAACTCTTCTACAATGGCAGTCGACAACGACCCAGGCCACCCTGTTCGAGCATATCACGAGGTACTTGTTCCAAGCCTCTTTTATCTGGAAGCAGTCAACCGCTTGCCACCAGGCAATCGCTGCATTTGGTCAATAGGGATGGGAACAGGATGAGTGCAGCAAGCAATTGCTTCCTTTTTGGACCACTCTCGCCGACACAAGTATGGCTTGTGCTCTCCTCCTACATGGTGGCTGCATGAAACATGCAAGGGCAATTGAAAGAACTGCAGGGCATGCCTTCATTGCACGGCATTGTGCAAGAGTGAGGGTGGCTGCTTAAACAATGATGGCAAAGATGCTAACCATTGAACTTCTACTAATCGATAGAAGGATGGTCGGATGATGGATGCTATTGTTTAGGAACATTCATTGTAGGTTTCGTTTCGACCCATTGAAGCAATGATTTTGAACTATTTAAAAATTAAATGTTCACAATAACGGTTGAAACAAAATATCATTGAATTTGTGTATCTAACTGACATATCATTGCTATTTCTAGAATAATAATATCATTACTATGAACTGGGTTACATTCCCAGTTGTACATAATCAGAAGTTTCTGTAATAAATGACGACATTGATATTGACCTTAACCTTCATTATATGAACTCCATTTTGTCTTTCAGTATCGGTTCGAACATAATAATACAAAATGTACCCCTGTTCACACAGTAAGATCAATCGAATCATCAACAGATACATAGATTGTGGTGCATTTATGAGCAAATTTTACCTTTACCTTGACTGAAGTGACACTTAACCCAAATATTTAAGAAAACACAGGAAATGAATTCGTTATTCTCGAAAACGCCTAAAAATTGGCCTCATTTATGGTTCTACTACTTTTGGTTCTCGAGTTATTGCACAACCTTTCTCCGGACTGAGGCTATCTTCGTTTTGTCCCATATGACCGTCACATAGGGGGCTCAGCTTGGCTCCCATGGAAAAATGGGGTTGGGTCTATTCTCAGTGTTCAACATTACGACAACATAAATTTTTTGTACAAAATGTGCATTAAATTTAGGTGCAACTGATTGGAGGATGGAACAAATTCCTGTGAACAAGATTGTTCAAGACAACTAGTAGGCATTGATCTGTGCTGTAAAGATGTCAATAACAATTTCTTCAGACCAATAAGAAATAAACATTCCCGTAATTTAACAGCATGATATTAGGTCGGGCAGCAAAGATTTGTTTTCCCTTATGCTGTTTGGATTGAAACAGCTCATAGACTAAGGGTGACTTGCAAGAGTCATTGTCACAAACGTTTGCCACAGAACACATGGAGCAGTCAGCCGCACATTCTACAACAAACAAATAAACATAAGTTGAGCAGTCACAACAAGGAACAGTAGATGGCACAGTCTCTCAAGACAGACATCAGCCATAGAGACAGGGAGAGAGTGCCACAGAAAAAGGAGACAAGGAGAGAGGGAGAGCGAGGCTGAGAGAGAGGAAGAGCGATGGAGAGAGAGGTAGAGCGATGGAGAGAGAGGAAGAGGGAAGCAGAGGGAGGGAGAGAGACAGAAGTGGAGAGAGACCGAGGGGGAGAGAGAGAGGAGGGGAGAGAAAGAGAGAGATGGAGAATGATGGAGAGGAAGAGAGACAGACATACATAACATATAACATTCACATATTGCAGGCATTTCATTACCATATTTCTGGTAGATGTTTAATGATCATTCCAACTCGATCCGAGAAGTCTCGCGGGACTAACCCTACCCTGTCGCCCCCTTACACTAACATATCATAACAACTTATGACATATTATTGTCAACTTTTGTGTAGTGGACTGCATGGAACAGTATACCAAGCCTTAGAGAGACGATGATCTCGCTGACTGCAGATCCGTAGTCCTTCGCTCAGTTCACATGCAGTGCATTGAGCGATTTGATGTGCCATCAGCACATCTATCTTCGAGACAGCGCGACATCCATGGGAGATGTACCAATACGTGAACCACTGAATTTCGAGCAAAAAATCTGCAATAGCACCCACCCCAATCTTCCTATGTCAAGATCCGAGATATATGGGAAGCATGCTGAACCCCTGAGGAATCTCCCGGATTTCAACAAAAAAGTTGGCAGGTATAAATTATATATTTTCCTTGTCATGTTCTAAGAACTTCTAGGATCAGGTATGTTTAAAGTGTCAGACGAGTATTCAAAAATGCAAAACAATTATTCTGGTACGATTTAACCATGGGAGTAGAATCTCCTATTTAGACACATCTGCCTGATTCACATTGTGAACGTTTTTGACTCTTTATTGCTCTCACACTGCAATTTTTACACTTGTCTTTGACGTGAATAATACAGACAGCATATTGCACACAACAATGTAATCCACTTACTTGAACATGTAGTGCCATCAAACATGTAACCGTACGAGCATGTCGTACATTGATCAGCAATGGTGCAGTAATCACAGATGTCAGCACAAGCTGAAAGCAGAAGAACTTGGCATTACACCCATAATTGTATGTGGTTCACAGAAACACTGCGACGTCTCAGCACCCCTCGAGCATGAACTGTCAGTACCCAATGAATCATTGGATATTTTTGGTGAATCCCCACTCTCAAAACTAAAGTTAGGCCAGGAATCCTATGCTGCAAGAAAGGTGCAAAAAATTAACAGCAGTGGTGAAGAAGGTAAAATTATTTGCACCTGAGAAATGCTTCGAACATGAGAAAACAGCTACTTCCGGTGAGAAAGACTTTGGTGAAATGATGGCACAGTTAAAGGACAATTTCCGGAAAACAGACAAGAGAAGCGAAAAGATCAAATTATTGACCGTGATACCAAAGGTTTGGAGCATCCGGAAAAGAGCAACACTCTTCAACACATCATACCTCATTGCAAACAGAGCAAAACATTTAGTGAAAGAGAAAGGCATCATGAGTAATCCAGATCCCAAACCAGGAAAACGCCTGTCCTCTGAAACCATCCTGTTTGTGGAAGCATTCTAATCTATTGTATAAGAGAAAAGACTTTGTCTCCATCTATGTTCATGGTGAACGAGTCCATAAGCAAAAGCAACTAGCTCTTTGTAACTTTGCATTTGCACAATTCATCAGAATGGAAAATTAATGATGGTTGGTGCAAAACTCAGCAAACTTACCAAAAATGATCACATCCCACTGGTTCACTACAACCATTGTCTTTCACAACTACGATGTAATCCACCAAGTCACCAATGCTTTCTGCAAAAATGTGTGGTGACTCAAGTAATTTGAATGAATGACTACGGATTACATTTGACAGCCAGGTAATCAAGGAAATTGAATTTTAAAAATGGATAACTACTGATCGATTAACACTACCAACCATGAAACTCAGTGCAGATGATTTGATCCATGAATTCTGCACCCAACTTGAAATCTTGCTGTGGCACGATTTCATAAGCAGATAGCAGTCTTCATGTCTAAGAGACACTCGTGAATCACTTCAGCCAGGCCATTTTCTTGTTGTCTGTGACTTTGCAGGAAACTACTCTTTTCGTCCTGCAAGATGAGGCACAATTGTTCCCTTGGAATAATGCACAGGTAACATTGCACCCATTTGTTTGCTACTATTGTGAAGCTGGTAATGACTGTGTGTCACGTATTAGTTATGTTGTCATTTCTGACTGTAACATACATGATACCAGTACTGTGCACCTGTTCCAGAAATACCTCATAAGCAGCTCTTTGAATTTGCATCAGCCCATGTTCCTGCAATCAAATTCTACTTTTCGACCACAGAAGAGTACTATGAAGAAACAACTCTTCTTGCAAGCCGTATGCAGAGCAAAAACAATAGCAGGAACACAGAAGCTACACTTCTTCAAGCAATTATCACTTAATGACTTGAAAGTAGCAATATATTTCACATGTTCCATAAGAAGAAAAGAGTTTGTGACAGCCCAGTGTGATGGTCTCAGTCTCGTGGATATCAAAGAGTATCTGACGTCCATCTACGATGGAAACTGATGGGTGGCATATGTAATGTATGTTATTCCAGCAGATAAAGAGGCTGAACTGAACTTCCTTCACCCATATGGACCATCACCATCATATTGCTACCCACGACACAGTGACTGTAACTCTTCATGTTCATGTGGGTGATATACCAATGCATATTCACCCGACAACCGACACTGGTTGGACCTACAAACTATCCAGAGGACACAAAAAGTATATGAGGCCCTGCAAAGAATTTGAATACATGTTAAGAGAGAGACTACAGCATGTGAGTATACACTCATTTTATTAGAAGGTACCCTTTAGCAGCTTGTTAAGTGATCTAAAAAAGGGAACTAATAAAATTCAATGTAGCATCCACTGATCTATAGACCAAAGGTAAGTCACACAGCTGTCCACCTGCTACCTAGAGTTAATTCTCTGGGTGGCAATCTTGTCAATCTTGTTAAATCTAATGTATCTCTGAACATCAGTATTATTTGCCCACTCTAATATTTTCAGGAACTCTTCTGCAATAGTATAGGATACTATAAAAACAATGGGAGGATACATTTTTTTGGGTATCTGAGATTAAAGGTGAAATTATAAAAGATATGTTATTTTTATTTACATAATATTTTTATTTTACAATACCTATGTGTTCCTGTTTATTGGCTTTCGAATGATGTATTATTTCCTTTTCTAGCTTTATTAACAGCAGAGTTATGGGCATCAATGTAACTGTCTGTATGTGAATTGGGTCAAAGTTCAGTAACCAATATCTTCAATAATATTCTTGACCTAGATTTAAAAAAAAATTATTTTGATATTCTTGTGTGAGCCAACAACTGTGCTAAATTTAATCAAAATTGGAGTCGTGCGATGTTTTGAGTGATTGATTTGACATGGAATGACCCCATTGGTATTTCTAGAATAATAGTACAGTGTAACATTACCATGGACTGGGCTGCATTCCCAGTTGTACATAATCAGAAGTTTCTATAATAAATGATGACATTGATCTTGACCTTCATTATATGATCACCATTTTGCAGCTCTTTGAATGTGCATCAGCCCATATTCCTGTATTAAATTCAACTTGTGGTCTTCTTGACCAATCCCTAAAATCATTCAGTCAGAATACTAATTAGTACTATGCAAGTAGGCTTTAAAGTTAAAACTAAAGAATAGCAAATGATGAGGGTCTGAATTTATAATTAAGATATATTTAAAAGGTTTGGTTTTATTATATTTCAATTGTAATTAACAACATTCCACATACAAATGCTTCACATTAAATTGACGAGTGGGTGGCTCTCACGTTAGCGGCATATTTATAAAAAAGAGTAACATTTGTAAACCTAATGCTGGGCATACACTGCTAAACTTTTGTTGGGTGTCGTCTATTTGATCAATAAGAAACCATGATCTGTCAAGATTGTGATTTTAAGAACTTAGCATAGGTTGGTAGCATCTGTGAAAGACTGCATTTAGGGTTACAATGTAAAGCTATGGTTGGCTGACTGGTGTTAGGGTTGCCCTGTAGGCCATTGATGGCTATCCAGTGGTAATGCAATACTGTGAAGGAACTGGAGTGGTGACCTAAGGTCAGATTTTAAAGAACCGGGCAAATATAATTATAGTTAGGGTAGACAGGGAGGATTGTCGAATACAACGTGTAATATTTATAACATGATTGGCCGTTCCATATGAATAGATATGATGATACGGATGTAAGTTTAAATGGGATAATATTAAGGTGTATAGGGATGTCGTTATAATGAAGATTTTATACTTATTGATTATCACCTATTGGATGGTGTTGAAATTGTTACGATGGCGTCAGCATCAGCAGGGGTCACATGACTGATGCTAAGTATAGGGTGGAGGTACTGTGATTTGAAGGTAGAATAGAACAGACCAGCCCAGAACCCGACAGAGCAAAGAAATGTAATCTGGTCTCTTCTGTGGAGAGAAACCATTACGGTGCGGTTGGCTAACATGAAGTCTTTACCCAGTGCCGTGGTGGCTTTGACGTTGAATTTCTCCATGCCTATATAGAGTAGAAGAAATACCGCAGGTATGTGGAATATATATATTATGAGTGAATGTTAGATTAGAGGTATTGGCTTAAACATGTGGTTTTTACATTGTTATAATTGTGTCAAAGGGTGTGGTCAATAATAAATGAATATGGTCAGCGCAATGATACTGGTATCTCGAGATTTAGACGGGGTGGTGAATCATCGCTCTGTTATGTGAACGTTAGATAGTAAGAAGAAGCGAACATAGGTTGTATTACAGTGTCACAGATAATGGTTATTGGTGTATAGTTTGTTAGAACTTACAATATGTAAGGTGGTGGGGTTGTTATTACTAATGGGATATTGGGTCCGGATATGTATATATCTACGGCAAACATTAGGTTACATATGTTTGTGTGTAAGTACTATGATTGTATGTGGTGTCGGTAGAAAAACATATGATATGAAGGGTGTAGTTTACACACCAAGGAATAAGAATATTTTATTATTATAGTTATCATTTATTGTAGTGTCGGGGCGGGGTGAAGTCTGACAAAGTGCACTCGATGGTGGTAGACGCTGAGTAACACCTCGTATAACAACAATGCGAGAATAGACGGGTTACGTGACAATGGTGAATTCACACCCGAAGAGGGAATTCCCAATGAACCGAGTGAGAATTACTTCGCTCGACTACTGAGGGACAAATTATTATCATATTGATGGTGTTGACGGAACGTGGTATCGTTCATTATAAACATTATGTCCTCGCATCTCTACATTGCGAGTGCCACGCAGACAGCCATAGGGTGTTGAACTTTTGAGCCTATATGGTAAATATGTTATAGAATCTTTTGATGAAATAGTATAGGATTGAAAAACTGGTCAATCCTTGTGTACCTATGAAATGTTATGATAGAGATGTATGTACGTAAGACTTTGTAAGATAAGAGGTTAGGGGGGCTGACGAGTCTTCCTTGAAGAATCACTGTATTTTGTTTTGTTGTTTGGAAGATGGGCCAATAAATATAAAAAATTCTTTAATTGTGTATAAATACTTCCCTTATTATATTTATTAGCAAGGCCGTTTCACCTGGCGGTTCTTGACAGTCTCATATTACACCGTTGTACATTATGCAATTTTTGTTGGTGCGATTCAATTTTCTAATGATGAATTGGTTCAACAACTGTTGTACCAGTCAAATCAACATGCAACTCAGTTTTGTTGAGTTGCTGACCGTCATACATTGCACGACTGATCAGCTTTTAGTTGATCAAACAGATGAATGGCAACAAAAGTTTAGCAGTGTACGCCCAGCATTAGTGGTAGTCCTTGGGCAGAAGTTTTTTGTTGATAAAAATGCTGTTACATTTATTTTCATTCCTTTATTATGATTTCTATAAGTGTGTATAGCCAGGTACTCTTCTATATATAGTTGAGTGGGCTGAATATTAACTGGTATTCTGTAACTAATCATATGTGATAGATTACAATGGTTTGGACCGTATAGTACATATATCACCAAACTAAGGAAAAGGAGGTGTGAAAGTATTGAATTTTTGTTGTTGTTGCATTTTTAGAAACAAGAAATAATTCACTAGTAAAAAAGTACGCTATGGTCTGAACCAATGTGGCACTTCACTTATATATATATAATTATACAGGTGCATAAATAACCGTGACAAGAACGTCACAAAATGACATTCAGACAATGCTAAGCAATTATAACATAACATTTTCTAAGAAAAATTAATAATTTCATGGACTCTCAAACAAGTATGTCTACTCACATTGCACGTCGTTTCGTTCCCGGACCAGCCAGCCCATACTTGTTACGTTTGTACCAATTCCCGTCTTCGTGTCATAGGTTTTCCTGAGGTTGACTTCGTCGCTCCAACCGACCGGTTGATTCTAACAATTCTCTGATGACACTTGGACTCTCGTCTTTTTCCCGTCACACCATGTCGCTCTATCCTGTCAGATCTCCATGTATCCTCTCTATCATGTCTACGTGGTTTATACCTCTGAGAGGCTCCATAACCCCGATATAATTCCACATTTTCTCCACCTTGTCTGAAGGTCTTGTGATTTGAGCGGATCCTCCTTTCCTGTCTCCACGGATCTTTCCATTCCAGCTCCAGAAGATCATATCCACTGCCATCAGGATAACTCTCAAAGTCATGCTGACTGCTCATGTAGATTATCGCTTTGTGTGTTTTCATTGTGTCTGTATACTTTGCTTCGAGATGCGTTATTGAAATCTGTTAGCGTTTTCTTTGGCATGGTGTGTTTTGTAATCCTGTTTGTGGCGTGTCGTGATGGATTCAAATCAAACTGGCCATCATCGATGTCATGATCATTGTCACACTGACTTTCACTTGAAGAGGATATAAGAATCCTTTGTACAAATAATACAATCCAACAGCAAAGTTCATTTTGATCCTTACATGTGATTAAACGGGAAATAACACTTCTACGTATTGTATAATTCATGTTTTCCCTTAAGTATTTCACCTGAAACAAAGAAGACATAATCATTACATGCCAGCAATATCACATTTTAGGGAATCAAATAATGGTAAATTTTATAGTATTTGTCATTTAAATAATCAACAGATTGCTCACACAATTAAATATTTTGCCCCAATATGAATTAATCGACATGTACATGTATAAGTACTGTACTCTATTCTGGTTTTATTATTTCACAGAATGCTAAAACAATCTTCATTGCAACAGTGCTGACACCTAGTGAATACTACATCAACAAGTAATGGAGAAAGTCTAACAAAGAACTTTATTGGAATGTTGTCACATGTAAACAAACTGATCAACACAATTCACCTGAGAAGCATCCAACTAGCTGGACATTCCTATCACCACAAACAAGAACTAGTATTAAGATTCATCTTATGGATACCCACTCATAGCTAGAAAAAAAGAGGAAACAAATAAAAACATACACTAAGCTGATCTGTGAATACCTTGATGTTAACAAGACAGAGCTCCCATCCCTAATGTACAATGGATCCATTTGTAAACAGCTCATCCATGCTCCGGCCCCAGTCAACCAAAGATGATGATGACATTCTTAATGCCTGATAATATACCATAAAAGGTTTACCATTTGAATGAGTTATCATGAATTACGATCATCAGATTTTAGTAACTACAAAATATACGGGATCAAGTCAGTCAGTCAATAAGGCAAGGGCCTATATATATAATAATGTCAGGCTCAACGTATTCATTCCATCATACGTGAACTGCCATTCCAACATGAGATGCTTCTTTCTGATGCTCATTGTGAACTATGAGCCAAAACCCCACTTACCAGTTTTTTTTAAAGAAAATGATTGTCCATCATTAAATGATCCAGAGTAGACTAATATTTAATGTGTTAGTTACATAAATGATATAAGTGTTACCAAAATGGGTTTAATTTGATGTTTTGTGTCACCTATAAATTTTGTTTGCTGGCAGTTGTATTAAACTACAGCAAACAGTGTGAAAACCAGAGCAATATCCAATTCATTGTTCCATAAGTATTGTGTTGGTTTTCATCTTCTGGTTGACTGATACACTGGGCCGTCCTTTGATCACTCCGTCAATATAAATATTCCGTTTTATACAAACCTAAAGTTTTGCGAAATAGATCCGTATTTTGTAACTGCAGATGATCAATGGCAGGGATGATCAATGTGACAGTAGCTGGCTGATTATATGAGAAAACGGCAATCCTTCATTTAACTAGCATAAAGTGGCTAAATTATTACTAGCAGCATCCACCTTGTAGGTGCTTCTCTGAGTCTGGGTTGAGCCAAAAACATGTATATATGTGACTCACTCACAGACTTGAAACTGACAGCAATCACTTTGCCATTGGGCGATAATATGGCGTTTATATACATATACTGACGGAAACAGTTTAATTTGGCTATTTGATAACACTGACAACTGTGCTGCTGTTAATCATACCAACCCAGCACAAATACACGAACATTTTATAAAGAATTAAGCACTTAACTAAGCTACAACTGAAATTAGAAATTAAAAGAAATTATTAGCTTATAATATAAAATATAACAGCAGGAGTTGTTGCATATGTTCGGAACATACAAACAGTTCAGGATAAGGTCAGGTCTCTGGAAGGTAGTGCTGGAAATATAATATCAGCTAGAGGGATTCTTAACGGCAGCTTAATTAAGAATTAATTACAAGGACCATTCAAAACACCATTCAAATACCCTTGACCATAACACACCCCAACACCATCCAATGGTATTTGAGTGGTATTTTTGTAAGGGCATAAAGCAGTGTGATTTTTGGCCTCTGCCTCCCAACCTTCAGAGCTGATATGTTGCAGGCTTACAGGTCGCGCTCAATTTAAAAACGTTCTTGAATCTGAGGGCTGTGCGTCCCACTGTTTTCGCTCACTGACGAGTTGTCTCTCTCTCTCTCTCTCTCTCTCTCTCTCTCTCTCTCTCTCTCTCTCTCTCTCTCTCTCTCTCTCTCTCTCTCTCTCTCTCTCTCTCTCTCTCTCTCTCTCTCTCTCTCTCTCTCTCTCTCTCTCTCTCTCTC
Organism: Escarpia spicata; assembly: GCA_963995525.1. NCBI lineage: Eukaryota > Metazoa > Annelida > Polychaeta > Sabellida > Siboglinidae > Escarpia > Escarpia spicata. The sequence continues at coordinate 20,449,598 of OZ023205.1, read as the reverse complement.
TCTCTCTCTCTCTCTCTCTCTCTCTCTCTCTCTCTCTCTCTCTCTCTCTCTCCCTCTCTCTCGTTCTCCCTCTCTCTCGTTCTCCCTCTCTCTCGTTCTCCCTCTCTCTCGTTCTCTCTCTCTCGTTCTCTCTCTCTCTCTCTCTCTCTCTCTCTCTCTCTCTCTCTCTCTCTCTCTCTCTCTCGTCTCTCTCTCTCTCTCTCTCTCTCGTTCTCTCTCTCTCTCTCTCTCTCTCTCTCTCTCTCTCTCTCTCTCTCTCTCTCTCTCTTATATTCACTCTCAATTGGGTACGGTCGTGGATCGTTGCACATTTAACACAAATGACGAGACTATTGATATAGGCATGCCAACGGTGGTTCGTCCACAGGCAATGTCATGGTGCATTAGCTCAGAGACAAAGCATTGATTCACCTACCGGTGAACATTATAGGCATTACGTGCGAGCCCAACAATGTTTCTTTCCTAATCACATGCCAAGAGGATTTAATTTGACTTTAGCACAAAGAAGAAGACGAGTTAACAGGCATATATATAGCGCTCGTGGCCAGTCACGCAGGCTCACCCAAAATGGGGTGATGAAGAACAAGGGTGAGTGCTAATGAAATAATCCTGAGAAATGTTCAGTAATGTAAGTTTTGTGGACTTAACCGTCTACTAGTGCATCATTAGAGAGTATAATGTGCTTGGTGTGGAAGTTGAAAACACGTATTCAACATTTTAGTGACACTGTTAAAAAGATATTGAGCCGGGTCATAATGAATAGTAAGACGTGGACATGAAATTTACACTTGAAAGTGGATACATCTATAACATTATTATATTCGTAAAATAACTGTATCAATTCGTTATTTACATAAAATACAAGTTTTCTAAAACCAATAAAATAACAAAACATGTTAATGTTTGTGAATATTTAATAAATATAATGATACATGTAGTAAAGCAATTGATAGTGTTCTGCATATACACTCGCCACACTGCAAATACACTTTTGGTGACGTGTCTATTGTCACACTAAATTTCCTCCCAAGGATTCATGTGGATTCATCGAGTTGCCCAAGGGGATTACTTGGGATATATCCAGTTGGGAACCTAACACTTAAAAAGTGGGTTTATGTGTTTGTTCAGAAAGTTTCGTAACAAGTATATATTGTATTATTTTTCTGTCAAATTATACAAACATACGATATTATTTCTTTTGTGAAACATTAACACTCGTTTATGAAATAGCAGATACGTGTATGTACCATATGACTTTTTTAACAGTGTAAACAATATATTTGTGACTGAATGCTATTAGAGTACTGTGTTGTAAATGCAGACATACTCTGTCATTTGTTTGTTTAAAAACTGTTGGACTGTTGTTTGTGACAACAGTGTTTCAGTGTTGTGTGTGGCAGGTTCGATCCCTGCTGATGTACATTCATACATTACTGGTTGTGCACACATACACTTACTCCATTCATTAATTTCAGCCGTTTACAATAATTCCATCTAAATTAAGTTAATTCCACTTAAACAACTATTGGAAATAGCACAGCAAATTATGGATTTTAAAAGAAATTAATCAGGTATATTGCAAGGTATATTATGTCCTGATGTTATGGTTTCTAGATTATCAGGGTTTCACTATCATATGAACACTTGTCATAACAAGTTAACATTTGTGTAACAAATTTATTGACACATCTATAATCATGTACACACGTGCCGAATAATATTAGGCATTGGAAATTGGTATGACAACACTATTTTCAGAGAAACATGTGTATTAAAACAGGCAATTCTCTTTTACTTCATCCCATGATCAGAGGTAATGAGTGACTAGTCTTTTTGTTTTCACTTCTCTAGATTTAAGTACAAATCGGCTTGCATTTTGCTTAATTAACATAATGCCAGTTCTTGATGTGTTTACCATAAAGGTGTACTATATTCAACAATACGTGAGTAGTATGTAGGTACCACATGGCCTCGCCCCGCCCCCTTTTAGGCCTAAATGCATGCATAAAAAACGTCCTTATCTTTTTCGGGAACCTAAGTTTTAAGAGATAGTGTTACTGAATGTCAAATGTTTCAAACAATTTCAAGTTAGGGAATGAGAAAATAATGCTCTTCTTGAGGAAACATTGTTTCTTAATATAAAAATAAATAATACACAAGTTACTATTGATAGCATACACACTTGAATTGAGTGAACTTTGCCTAGTACCACCAATATGGTCAAAAACCCAACATTACCCAGCTAAATGTAGATCTACACACCATAAACTGTGTTCATCTTGGAACCAATGAGCATCTAGTATTCACCAGGTCAGATATCCACAGCTAAACAAGCATGTTAATAAATCTTTAAATAATTTACTACGAAAACCTAACGTTTCTTTACCATGTGCTTTTGACATTTTCATTATAACGTACTGGCATTTAAAATATATGGCAACAATGCAGTATTTTGAACATATGTATCGTCAAACCACACATGGTTCATCCAACTCTACAAAGCTACAAAAGCAGGCATGGGACATGTGAAATGTTGTACATTCTAATAAAATACATCACCCTACAACTCTGTTTCTGTGTGGAAAAATATTCAATAAGTATTTGGCATATCTGGCATTTGGGCTCAATAAATACTTTGCATCAGACCATCACTTCTGTTGGCATGGTCTGGTGATATGATTGCACATAATTACCTTATCTCGCCATCATATTAACATTTCTTTATGAATTTGCCCTTCACCATTCAAGGACAACATTTTAGTGCTAGAAAATGTGTACACATTAAGCAAAATTACAAAGAATTCACATCTACAGGCTAATGGTACAATTCATTCTGACATTAGTTAACCTCCTGTTTCGCATAGACCTGATCTACACATTTTTTTTCATTGTAGCTACACACAAGTTTATAGTGTCTAGATTATGTTGGCAACATTGAAAATACATTGAATGTTTCTCTTGGGTTGACTTGGCTCCGATGCCTAAGTCAATATCTACTCTTCAGCATGTCCTACTACAGCAACAGGCCCAGCAGAACCAACCAACCAATCCTCTAACATCTCCCTTCCAGCGGTGCATAGGCATCCACCTTTATGACATTTTGTTTGCCGTTTGCCACTTGTCACGATTTCCATTACTTAATAATTTCATCAGTCATATAATAGATCTTTTTATTAGACATTTTTCAGCAAGATGACAACAAAACTGTGCTTTTGTTTGAAATATCAACCAGTTCTTATTCTGTTAATAAGTTTCAAATCAAGTATCAACCAGCCGAGATATATAATTTTAATTGGTTACATTTATGTTAATAAAACTAATAAAGCTGACAAAATAACACACTTTGTTTAATAAATCAACATGCCCCAAAACATAAAGAAACAAGAACACTGTAGCAACTGGATGGCCGCAGCAATGAGGGGTGTCAGGGCGCCACGACATACCCCGACAGCGTCAGTGGTGAGGTCCAGGGGTCCCTTGCCCTGGATGTACAGTTTGCTTACACAAACCTCTAGCATCTTCTCGTACTGACCAAATGTCCTGCCATCCAGGTTAGGCACGCCACCTGGAGCATAACCAAATCAAATCAAATCAAATTTATTGTAACTCATTACAATACATACAATACAAATCAAGTTAAGACAAATCCTATATAATAACATAATGAGCTGAACAAGGGAAGAACATTATACTATGTTATATTCCCTACATAACAACCAATGTCAACCCTCTGGCAATACTGGCCGAACACGCTTCAATTAACCTATCCAGCACGTGATATATTGCATAGCAAAACCTCCTGTCAAATCATCAGAAAACAGAGAAGGTGTGTGTGTGATAATTTATATATATTTGCTGCGGTCTCTGATGATGATGTGCACAAGTTGGTTATGAAATCTAAGACAACCAGCTATGTTCTGGACTCCATGCCAACCAAATTGGTCAAATAGTATATTGAGGAATTTGTGCCATTCCTTACACACATCATCAATTGCTCCATTGCTGCTGGGGAATTCCCATATAAATGGAAGACTGCACTTGTAGAGCCACTGCTTAAAAAAGCAGGACTAGATCCTATTCCAAAAAACTATCGCCCTGACAGACAGTCAGACATGGGGTCAAATACATTGACAAGTATTTAAATGCAAATGCAAATACTTTTGACATTTCAAATGCAAACTCATTTTGTTTATGTCAAATGCAAATACTTTTTCAAAAGTATTTCAATACTTTTCAAATACTTTTCTAATCCTCTTGACGTCCCCTTGCTCATGCACAACAAATAATGACAAAAATGAGCTATACTTGACCATTGTTTATCCAGAATTAAGGGAGTTCATTGAGTCAAGTATCCCATGTTATAATTGGTCACACATTGTTAAATTTTCTCCTGTGACAAATTAATCCTGTTTTCCATTTCCTGTGCCCAGTGATGCACTGTTTTCCAATAAAATTTGAATAAGCCACCCACTGTTAATTAAATGCTTGCTAACCTGACCCTGTCACAGGCCAACTGATACACTGATCATCCATCTGATAATGACCCAAGTAGTTAATGATCAAAGCATGCAAATGCTGCAGTTGGTCAGCTAACAAAAGAGCTATAGGAAGGCCAGTTTTCTCTCAGTGAATGTCATGATTCGGTGATCACATAAGTAACATGAGTGACCTGTATCAACTGCCTAGACCAAGCAACAATTTAATTAAGTACTGCTGTGATAACAGTTTTCATTGACATAATTAAATGCTATAAGTATTTGAAAAGTATTTGAATTTTCAAATACTTTTAAAATGTATTTAAATGCAAATAGTTTTGGTTCCAAATTTTCAAATGCAAACACTGGATCAGTTGCATTTAAATGCATTTAAATGCAAATGCATTTGCATTTGACCCCATGTCTGCGCCCTGTAACAAATCTCCTGTATATCTCTAAATTAACAGAACGGGCTGTTGTAGACCAACTTTGCTTTCTTTCAGAATGTGGATTTCCTTGCCACCTTGTCAGTTGGCGTATGGAGCTGGACATTCTTCTGAAACTGCACTTGTTAAGGTCCAGTCTGACATTCTTTTAAACATGGACCAACAGAAGGTCACACAACTGGTTTTAATTTACTTGTTGTCAGTTTTTCGTACTGGGGACCATAAGATTTTGTTGATTATTGTGAATTGTTCTTTTGATGTATCAGGCACAGCTCTAAATTGGTTTTCATCTTATCTTCAAATTCAATCAATTATTATTGATGGTACTGTGTCTGACCAGTTTAAACTTGATCAGGGAGTACCGCAAGGATCATACCTCGGTCCTGTGGAATTCACAGAGTATCTTATCCCTGTTTTTCATATCATTGATCAGCAAGGTAAGCTGGGGCATGCGTATGCTAATGCCAATTCTATGGACAGTAATCGCGAGTCTATGGAACGGTGCATTAGAGACATCAATAGCTAGATGCAAAGCATGAAACTTAAAACAAACAACTCCAAGACTGAATACATCGTAATTTGTACTCCGCAACAACTGGAAAAAACCAGTTGTTGCAGAAAACGACTAAAAGTGGTCTCATTTACGATTCTATCATTTTTGGTTCTCGAGTTATTGCACAACCTTACTCCGAACAGTGGCCATCTTGGTTTTGTTCAATATGACCGTCACATAGGGAGCTCAGCTTGGCTCAAATGGAAAAATTAAATGTCATGGCCATATCTAAAGCTGGTCCAAAAATGGTGATTGTCGAAAGATGCTAACAATTATAAGATTAAGCCCCCTAACTATATATAGGCCAGTTACAATCTATCAACGCTGGTAGAATGCAGGAATTTGGGGTGGGCTCAGCTGAAAATGAACTGCATTTTAAGAGGGGTAGGATCCAAGTGTTGCACATTTGGGGTTGGGTCCATTCTCAATGTTCAACATTACGTCAAATTTTTTTTTTTTTACAAAATGTGCATTAAATTTAGGTGCAAATGATTGGAGAATAGAACAAATTCCTGTGAACAAGAATGTTCAAGACAACTAGGAGGCATTGATCTGTGCTGTGAAGATGTCAAAAACAATTTCTTCAGACCAATAAGAAATAAACATTCCCGTAATTTAACAGCATTATATTAGGTCGGGCAGCAAAGATTTGTTTTCCCTCATGCTGCTTGGATTGATACAGCTAAGCTAATCAATTATTATACCTGTCAACTCTCCCGTGAAATCTGGGAGTCGCCCGGAATACTGATAAATCTCCTGGATTTTCTCTCGAAATCTCCAACAACACTCCCCGTCTTCGAGACAGCGCGACAACATGGGAGATATGCGAAGACGTGCTGAACCAAAAAATCTCAAACAGCACCCACCGCAATCATCCTATGTCCAGATCAGAGATATATGGGAAGCATGCTGAACCCCTGAGGAATCTCCCGGATTTCAACCAAAAAGTTGGCAGGTATAAATTATATATTTTCCTTGTCATGTTGTAAGAACTTCTAGGGTCAGGTATGTTTAAAGTATCAGACGAGCGTCCAAAAATAAAAATAAATTATTCTGGTACGATTTAACCATGGGAGTAGAATATCATCGTTAGACACATCTGCCTGATTCACAGTGTAAACGTTGTTGTCTGTTTATTGCTCTCACACAGACTGCAATATCTACACTTGTCTTTGATGTGAATAATACAGACGGCGTATTGCACACAACAATGTAATCCATTTACTTGAACATGTACTGCCATCAAACATATAACCGTACGAGCAAGTCGTACATTGATCAGCAATGGTGCAGGAATCACAGATGTCTTCGAGTCAGCGCGACACCATGGGAGATGTGCCAATACGTACAATAATCAAGATATGCTACGTCATCGTTCCCATATAGAACATTTAAAGGGAAACAAAAGGCAACGAACTAATCATTTGCAACTACAATCACATTAGTAATGTCAGTGGTTTATTAAGAAACAAGTGTGCACACACATCTACCGGATGGTCATGGACAACGCCAATTTGGTAGCTAAACCTACAGTTCATCAGTTCATGCTTCAACAACAACGTTCTGTTTTTGGAAAACGAATATTCTGTTTGATTAATCCAACTCAAACAACGAAGAAAGCAAACACACCTGTTTATTTATTTATTTAACATTACCTTTATTCAATCTTGGTATGTTGTAAACAACTTCAGACAACAATTCGCGTTAATTGGCTTATTACGCTATGTAGGACATTGTGTTAACCAAGGATTTCCCAAAATGGATGTCCACCTGTGTATACAGATGTGGTTATTCTGGCCATAAGGTAATTTCTTGCTGTTGGAATTTACGAGCGTTTTGGCGTTGAAACAAACATTTGTCCCATTGCAACCCATTTCATTATCAACAACCTGTGAAATCGGAAATATTAATGCTATGTCATGTCCTGATTTGGTGTGACAGTCTCCATTTTCTTTTTTTCAAAGAAGACAATTAGTTATGATAAAATTATGTTTTAGAATGGCCCTATTGCGCCATGAAACCAATAGTTTAATAACAGGACAATCTACTAGCGACCATATCTAAAAATGGGCATAATTTTGCTATATATATATATATATGTATATATATATATATATATAGTATCCGGGTCATTATCCGTACGACTCGAAGATGTGTCCCCCTGCTTTGAGTCTCGAGAGATACAGCCGCTAGATTCGGTGTCGTATCTGTATGACTTACAAGAATTGAACGAAATTTCCCAAGGCAGTTACATCAACATCTGTTTTTCACAGATTATAACCGCCCGAAGGCGAAGTCGAACGCGATAGCGGAATTTACGTGGGGCAGTGTTTGTCGTGTATTTCATATGAAAATTGTAAGTATTTCACTAAAACCAACTTGTTTAACAAGTGCCAATTTGTTTGCATAACATGAAATAAATAAGTGGTTGGATGTTACAGTATGGGTGAAATTCGCAAAAATGTCATCAGATGTTTACGAAAACGGTATGTTTATATTAAGCCTTAATGGGCACGGACGACCACCCCAATATAATGCTGCATTCCAGTCACCTTGTTTTCACGGTTTTGCAAATCCGGTGTCATGTCTGGCAGACAGAACACAAAGTACTGATTTTATTCGTTAATCGTTTATAGTGAATGATGTTTAATGCCGATCAAAGCAAGTTCGTTTCTCCAGGGGTGCATTCTTTTGGGCCTTTAGTGGACAGATTGGAGACCTCCAAGAGACGAAGCCCAAAACAATGCAACCGGAGTGGTTTGCGAGCGATAATAAATTATCATTTCTTATCCTAAACATCATAACCTGTGATAAAGCAGATTTAAAGCTAATCAATGTATTTCCTCGTCTCGATTTTGTGCTCATCGCGTTTAGAATTAATTTAGCAGAAAATTAAAACCAAGCTCTCAAATGTAGCCGTCGTGTGGCGCCACCGAAGTAAACATGTCATGGGTACATAAATTATGTCATCTGAACGTGGCAGTTTATTCCAATACACAATATCTTCAAAAGGCCTGACTGAACGATACGATGCAATTAAAATATAACAATTTATCACAATCAAATCTCACTGCTCATTTTCCATATTGTATTGATTTTACCGCCCAATCCGGCAGACGACAAATGCGTAGATTGCGTACGCAGCCGGAACCGGCGAATGAATAGGGCGCATCCATTTCTCACATGATCTCTTCATACAAAACCAACGCAGAGAACGGAGGATCGGACGCCTCCGGACGCTCCAAGATTTCCAAAAGAATGACATTGGAGTGAGTCCGGACAGATTTGATTACCAGAAGAATGCACCCCAAAAGAATGCACCCATGCAGTCACAGACACTGGGCGAAAATTGACGCCATTCATGATTTCATTTCATTGTTCATGTTGCAAATTATATCACTGCAAAAACATGTTGAAATAGCACATGTCAATATATATATATGTATATAAATACATATATATATATATTGTTTACACAAAACACTATATTGGCCAACGGCCTTGACCTGACATATGCCCATATTAGGCAAACTGTGATAGCGTTTATCTGAGCGTCGAAATGGTTTAACAAAATTCCGGATGCGCTTTGATCTGTTAGTTTGACAGCTTTCGTATACTGTCCAAAAGAAATAAACTAGCTTGATTTTTGTAAGTCTTTTAAATAGAATTTACGCGGCAAAAATTTAGAAATTTACGATTGAATAATTTCACTATAAATTTAACACTGTTATTCGTCTGATATCTTGAAAAAATGCTATACCCAGATGCAGCAACATTTGTAGAGGTAGTCGAGATCACACCGCATTTAATATTGGATAGAGCTACTATACACGCAATTTTGCAAACTTCGAGATCGGCAAAAATAGTGCATAATTTGTGAGCGAGTGGCGCGCGCTCAGCGGTCCACTGCAGCAGTCCTAGTGTTATTTAGCTTTCCTGCGTACCTCCTGCGGAACATCGATTTTAATCAGGTGCTAAAATATGACATTATATTTGAAACAACACAATATCGATCTGCGTCTCTAGTGGAATCAGCCGTTCATAAATAAATTCTCAATCAACCGTTAAACCAATGGAACAGAACACATTTTACTGATTTGATGTCAATAAGTGATGCTGTCATCGGGATTTCTTAACTTTGTGTCCTGTGAAATTCTACTGCCAACAACAAATAATTCGTCGGCGACGTACAGTTTTGCTATCCAGCTTTCCTTAGCTAATTATTTCGTGATTATCTATGCGACACACTAATATACTGAAACAACACGTTTTTGGTGAATGTAAAAATTAACAGTTAATTCAGGAACTATTTTACGTCGCCATTTAATAACTGAAGGACAGAGAACCGAAGCCACGCTAAGTGGAACTGGACAGAAATACGATTGGGAACTACTGATTACGCGATTAAGACATACCGAAATCGATAAGTTGGAAAGGCACACTTTACACCGCCCGCCTCTGTTGTTGGTTCACACCGCACCGCTAGGTGTCGCTAACAGTATACGCAGTAATACGCACGATAACTGATATTACACAATGCAACCTTGTCTGCTGTTTGCTCTTCCAAATATCCATATTCCTTATGCCATAGACTGATTGTCGCGGGGTACCATGTCCAGTGTAACTCGGCGCTTGTGACTCTTCTCTGTTTTCTGTGCCACACAGCAGCACTAGTAGTTTTCGACTAGTCCTTTCCCACGGTGCTATCCAGCCACTTCTTTTTCTGGCGATCCTAGGGCGCCTTGCAGCTGGTTTTTGAAATGGTGTTGTGACCGGTGAAGTGCCCAAGCTAGGAGACCTAGCGTCGTTTTGCTGTTAACAACATCCTCGCAAGCCAGGTGTGGTAGTTGACTACACAACACTGGTGCACTCAGCTGCGCCCCTTTTAGTGCGATGGTGGTTGACAACAGCGGCTATTGTTATCCAGCGAGGCAAACAGTTTGCTGTTGAAAATAACGATTAGTTGTGTTCCCAATATGGCTAGGTCTACTTCCTTGTTGTCAATGTGCCATTTTAAATTTAATGACTACTTAGGAATCGTCATGTAATGTTGTTTTCGCATCGAATGTCCACTGACGTATCATTAATATATGGTTATAGTACTTGACACACGTGAACCAGATGTTTTAAATGAAACGTCGTTTTAATCGTAAATCATGTTGTAGTAGCCTATGATTTATATCTACACCACTCATAAATATGCTTTAATAAAACTAAAAAGTACACTATTCTTTTCGCAACCACTGAAACACGCGGCGGCTTACTTCATACTGTGAAGACGGAGTATTATCAGGGAGCTCTTGTTGACTTTAATTGCTATAGGAAAGTAGATATTCATGACGTAATCTGGGTGAAATGTTGTGGGCTACAGCTTCCAGTAACAACGTTCATGTCTGGATCAGGTTTGTATTAAAATCAAAATTGCGTTAAATTGCCTGGAACAATGTTATTCCTTCGGGTGTCGCACAATTCTGACATTTCCCAACAACGATTTCCACATTGACTTTTAGGGAATTCCTATATCCTTTAATGGTTTTCACACTTCTTTTATTTCTAATGTTTCATCAAGTTCTTGTCTTCGAATTATAGTAGTATTATTTCAGTAATTATATAATTATATTTGTATGTTTTTATCGGTCTGGAAGCTATAAATACTTAACTGACCAGGAACTAATTACCGGATACTGTCAACAGCAGGACTCCCGTCAAGCGAAGCTATCAACGTTCAGGTCACATGCATTAATAACCAACCCTGGTTGATATTCAGCATTGTCCGCACTCCCCTCTCGCGTGCCATGACTCAATAACGCTGTCCAACACGGCGCGAGTAATCAATGGCACGTGCGTGACGCGGCGGCGAAGATGCTAGGGTAAGACCACATTAAAGATTCGTCCACCATTACCCAGTTAAAGAGTGCCCTTGAAAATAGTGTTTTGTGTAATTTTTTCCGAGCACTTTCACATGGCACATGTTAGTCCAGTGAATACTGAATGTAGTACTGCATTAGATCTTTCACGAGGTAGCAATAAATATACGCTAGTCGCTCGCGTATTTGCACAGGGACTATTTTGCAGAACGCACCAATATTTCAAAATATGTCACCAGATAGTGACAAAATTGAGGGCTATCAGGTTTGGGTGGATTTTTCTGAAAATTATGAATTAAAATGTCATTAATTTCCACAGCACTTGTGTCAATGGAGGTTAAATATGCGGTGACATTTTCAAGAAGATTGTTTTGCAGGAAATGAAGGAAACGTTATAATGGCCGCTAATGTAAAATCTAATATGATCTTACCCCTGCTCGTGAACGGGCTGCCAGTCACGCGTGACCGACTCGCAGCATGACCAGTCTCCGCGCAGTCTCCGTGCTTCGTACGCCTGCTGGCCACAGCCACCCGAGGTCACACAGTTAGTAATTACAGCGACAGAGCGCATTAGGTTGACATCCACATGACTAATAAAACACAATGAAACATCGTACAGGGCCAGCCGCATTCTCGACGTCATTCTCATCACCTTTGTCCATGCTTCACGGAGAATATTTTGCTGATAAACAAATACTTGTATAACACCTTGGTTGCACACAATGGATGGAAAGATGTTGTTTGTCTAAAACGCGATGTATCGCTATAATTGTGTTGTATCGTGACACCGTTATCGCGATGCATATCACTACAACCCTACCAATTAGTACAAACTGGTTTAATGAATACTGCTATGTAATAACTATTGGACACTTTCAACATCACCATTAAAGTAGGATAGGATATTTCTTTATGCTGCCACTCGAGTCCCTATCTTGCAGTGGGTGTGTTATACACAATGCCAGATGCTGCGACTTGTATAGCCAGTATGCATAAGCAACGGGAAAGGTCTGCGTGTCGGTTCAGTCGGAGAGTTTCAACACGGCGGACATCGATATTAGGAAATGGAAATATAATGTTTCTTAAATTATTGATACAATCATTATTATATTTAATTATCCCATCCTCAGCACCAAAAGGAACCATCTGGCACACAGAAGGACAAGTCATATAGAACAGTCATAGTGTTATGCGTGAAAACCTTAAAATACAATATCCCATAGCACAGTAATACTATAGATATACATAAAATTATACCACAAACGACCTATATATAATGACACCCAGTTGCGGGTTATATTTAGGACCGTTTACTTTTAAATATAAATGGGGCATGTCCTCAGACCTATTGTTTACTCTGTGCTAACTGTTGAGAGGTGACCGCAGCATCCTAATGGCATCACCTGGTGCGAACATATCCTCTAAGACTCACGTTAGGTTAGACCCATCTCATCGTAGCGATTTCCCATAAACAACAACGTTTTAACCGTTTAATACGGATTTACATCAAATGTACAACTCGTGAAAAAGTACGTACATGTTCTTGTGTTCGTTATTAGTAAAAATTCGAAAGACACAATCAAAACGCAACGGATTGTTGTTTGACTTTAGTATATTTAGAGTGCGAAACTCGACCGGAATAGGAAGAGACAGGTTAACCAATAAAACATAATACTGAAAATATGGCATGTCTCAGTCTCAAAGAACCACACAAATAGAGGATTTAGTTAAACAAATAGAAAGCTACGAAAGCAGCCACGATTCCAATATGCCAACAATTATACACTCGGCTAACGAAGACCTGAACGTGCGACGATAACTAATAATAATGACAGAATGTCGTTACGTTGACGCCATCAATACAGCCACGACGACCATGCCAGACAAAAGGAAGAGGTTCTTCATCTGTCGCTGGTGCGTCTGCACGCCATGTCACATCCCGCCTTGACACTCACTGCGCATTGTGTGATCAAATTAACGTGATATCGCTGCATGCATAATGCACATCGAAACTGGGGTCGAGCGTTCACAAATACGGGTGTGTGTGGATATATATTACACGCCTAATAATTTGAACAAAACAAAAGTCGTGGACTATGTTCTGTTGGTTGTTAGTTGGCTACGTGCGTGGTCAAGCGCGAAACTGCGCACATCGACAAGACTTGTATTGTTAGTAAACATCGTATGCGCTTACATCATCGGGCGCACTCGATAATGTCAAAGGGACACCGTGAAACTACATACGTATGGGGTCTCGATGCTTAATTTAATGGTCGTCTGACACTTTTTTGAAAGATCACTTGCACGCGACGACCTGTTTAATGCCAACAAAGGCAGTTCCGTCTTAATCGCACACGATCATTATGTGTAATAATACATGATGATTATAGCGTTTTCTGCGGCTGCAGCTGGTCAGCGTGCAGTTACTTATCAATCAAAGTAGATACATCTACGCAAGGCTAAGTTTCTTTCTAAATCTGTTCAATCTTCTCCCAAGACAAGGGAAGGAAGTTGTCTGCTTTATGGCTTTGTGTCAGTGAAGAGGTTTGATTAAACATTCAAATGCAGCATTTTCCATGTAGTCTATCTATTATTAGAGTCAATACATGGAAGTCTTGCCCTAACAATTCATTCATTTAACACCAACTAGTTTGCATTAATGACAACAAATATGTTTAAGTGGACTATATGAATTTAGTTGGTTGTTTCATTGCATTTTCTCTCTTCAGAATATTTGCTACACAATGTTGATTGTATTGTTATTATACATGACGCTCTTTTGAATGCCTTTGATTTTGGTCCGACACATATATATCTATTATATCTCCATTTGTCCTGTTCTCATTGATTTCCAAGAACACAAAGTGGACAATTTATATATGTTATTAGTATCATTGTTATTACTATTATTGTTATAAAAGAATAGTCAACGTTGCTGTCGTCGTCGTCTTCGTCATTATTTTTGTTGTTGACGTTACAACTTGTGTTTAAATTTCCAATAGACGCCGTATGTCTGAAAATCAAACAGTCTATTTTTTTAGCAAATAACGGAAGCAAGTGTCCTATACACATCAAAGGGTCTCTTACTCGTGTGCCACCGTGTACTTTATGGGAAAATACGGTTGATTCAAACAAGGTCACCTATTAAACGTCGCTTTTCACTATGTTGATTTACTCCTTGGATCCTTAACTGGGAATCGTTGCATGAAACAAAATAACGTCTACTGCAGCGTGCGTTGTAGACTTTATATACATCCTCGAGTTTGTATTATTGCAGCCGAAATCAATGTCTTTAAGGTTACTGAACGTTCCCGTAATCAGATTCGTATTATCTAAAGCGTGATCGTCTTTAGCCGAAGTTGACTAGATTATTAACACATCGCGCGCTTATTGATCAATTATTCATATTTCTCTCGCCTCTTTGCCAATTAGGCGTAACGAAATGGCGCAGGGATACTTATTATAATGTGACGACATGGAGTGATTGATCGATCCTCTCGAGTCGGTCAATCGTGACGACTTGGTTCCACGCGGCTGCACTCGCCGACGAAGACTTTCCCGTTTCTATTGATCTGTGCCGCTTCAGCCGCTTCCATGACAACCGAATCGCAAATACCAGCGGAACAGTCTACTCGCAGCAGACCAGGTATTACAGGTTGCAGCGAATTCAATAATACTTTCCACCACTTTAAATATATTTGTCATCCTCGAAGTTGCTGTACACAGACACATCATTAAACTTTCATATCTACCGAATATGATATCTGCGTCTAACACACGAACATAATTCAGACAACAGAACATATGCAGAGCAGTGCCTCCTCCCTGTGTCGGGGAATGGATATTTCTTTACCTGGGCGTTAAATCTGACTCACGCCAAGTAGAATTCGGGGACAGCTTGTCGCTGGCCTTTCGCCAACTCCCGTTCCATGGAAGGGGACGGGAGTTGGCGAAGGGAAGCCGCCGGTGGTGAACGTTGAGAGAATGCCGGGGGTGGTCTGACGGACGACTGGCCGGGAAGCGGCGTAGAGGAACCGTGGCGTGAGTATGAATATCGAATACTCGTCCTATGAAATCATAACCGTGACGTGACGTTACCTTTGGATGCTACGCTCCGTACAATGTTCTCCGTGTGCGCCTATCACTGGCGGTGCCTTACGACAACGTAAAACAGAGTCGGTGCATTACAGTAATAACCAATGATATCTGTGAAAATGCAATTATGGTAAAGAATAGACTTAAACTAACATTCTAAATGTAGGAACTGCACGCGGAGTAGGGAATACCACTGTATTGACGTCACTCTTGGGAATTTCCTATCCGAATCCCGTGCGTGTTCGATTCGAATCGATATATGGGGTGATTCCTTTTTTCTGCATCTGCGTCCGCGTGAGAGAAAAAAACACACCCGCCTATGTACATATGTAATCTCTCCGTCTAAGGTTCATTAGGTACTATTTGCATCTATTTGTTGCATACCGCATCCGCATGCCGCTTGTATACATGTATAGGGAATACTGGTTTTAGTGTAGATATTGATTTGAAATAGTTATGTTATTCTCAGTCGCTTCTCAAATAGTATATCCAGTTGCATTTTATTTCAGACAATAACCATGTTTTATTTAAAAAACTAAATAAAATATATTGATAATGTCAATATGCTATTTTTAAAAAACATGACGTGCTTCCTTCCGGTGAAGGCGGGTTTGAGATGGGGATGGACCGATCAACTAGGCCGACACTATTTGAGACACGTCCAGCCCACCTTCCCTAGCTTGCTTTAGTGTGTCGCAAGAACCAATCATATACAACACGTTGGAATGTTGAACGGATAGGATACAACAACTGAGTCCGAAGACAATGGAACGTGACAAGAGAACAAAATACAGAGGGGAAAGTGTGAGACGAGATTGGCATAAAGAAACATTTTACATGAACGAGATTAGTTAGGAACAGGCTAATATGGGCAGTGTATGCATTGAGTGAGTAAAGACTTGCTATGCGAGCATGGAAAACAGAAGAGGATTGTAGACAAAAAGAGGAAGACCAACGTTAAGATGGAGAGACTGTGTGACGTCACCACACCAGCTAGTCGGATATGTGAGACAGGTATTACATTTGTAAGTTCACTTTGACGCTCGTCTCCAGGTTTGCACGCGTTGCCTCCGAATGTAAATTTTTGTATTATGGTATTTACAACTGTTGTTTCCGTTCTTAATTAAGCGTATCGTGGCAAGGATACGACAGGGAAGACACGGATGAGGTAGTCGAGGAGCGGAGGAGGCAGAAGGATGTGATATCACTACAACCGTCCTCGACAGACCGTGCTCGATATGACACAGTATTTAACAAATGGTTTAAAGTTAATGCTCTCGGACCTAATCTAAGCCATCAGAAGTATCACAAATATAAATTGTGTTTCATACAAATATTGTATATTAGCACACTATAACTAAAACAATTCACCAATTGTATCATGCGCAAGGCAATTTTCTTTTCGTTACGCGGTTCTTAAAATTTGTTTAATTGTAACTAAAAGTTAAACTTTAATTTAACGTCATTATTAAGAAACCAGGCGAGTTCTTATGTGATTTCCATGACAACGTTCCGACATACTCTTTGGAAATATGTCGACAGAAAGACGTCATGTGCACATTTGATTAAAGTAGTCTTAATAGAATAGGCCTCTAAGAGTCACGGAATGTTGCATAAATTATTGCAGCAACTTAGGCAGCAATTCTTAATTGATGTAGCCACGTTATATAAACAAATCGTTTTCCCAAATTTTGACATTCCTCTTTAAAATAAAAAATATATGAAATGAAGATAAGAGGGCATGTAACCGGGGATGGCGACATCGTGAAAAAGAAATGAGGGAGGGTGGGAAAAGAGGGAGACCGAGTAGGAGGGTCTGGGAAATTGGGGAGTGAGTGAGAGAGTTTGAAATAACTCAGTCTTGCATTTGGCAAATTTTACATTTCATAAAGCAACGTGTATCTATATCGAATGTCCAAGTATTCCTGTGTGATGCTTGGTTGGTTGCATGCACACGCATTAATAGTACATTTCATAAGTTATTCATCACCGAGAGAGTTTCGTAAATGATTAACGAGACTACAGTAGCCCCGTGATGTGCCTCGTTGCAGCACTATCATTGATCTCTCCGCGGTTGATTGGTTTCATTCAAATCCACCTTCGTCTCCCAAAAGCCCGGTCGCGTCGGCTCAACAGCGGAGCTCGACAATCCAGCGCCGACCCTGCACGCGTCAGAGCTTACTAATTGAAAAGTACAGGCATTAAACGGGCGGCTGAAAGGCCGCTTCTACGTAAGCTGGTTTAATTTGCGTTATTGGAATCTTGTAAATCGTTCTACAAAGACGCACGCACAATAGCGGTCGTCCGAACATTGACTGTAGGTCTTTCCACAATGGCCGTCGGTTGGTCGAACAGTGGCCGAGAAACTATCGCAGGAACAGTGGGGGCGTAATTATATGTTACGACACAACACAGAACTCGGTACATGTGTCAGTCATATGTAGCAACCCACTAATTAACTACATAGCTATAGTGAAATACGTAGATAAACACGAGTACATTATTGTGCAACTACCAACTACTACTAAGTTTTAATGGACGTTTAGATGACTTAATTCCATTGTCTTCGACATTACAGCTGTGAGCAGACGACATTTAACAACGCTCTATTTAAGTCACGTGTTTCTGCTGAAAATATCTTGTTTACGTGTTTTACTTTGTAAACATATACCTTACACCACTGGGGACCTGCAGAATAAGCCAGACTATTAGGCCTAAAATGGGTATGGCCTAAGTCAGAATATTTTTTCGCAAATATGTTTTATAACTACATTGGATGTAGTACAGTTTTGTACATTTGAAAAGTAGCGGTTCTACAATCATTATTGTATTCAAACTGTACGTAGTGCAACTATTAATGCTAAGAAGCGTCAACGCTGCTTTCTATGGTGATAATAAGAAAAAACACATTCTATGGTTGTGCTTCGGTTAATGATCTGGTGAGAACTGTGCTTCCAAATGCTCCAGAATAAACGTTTAATTAAAGTTTGAATTGATATACTTCTAAAGGCCTCCGGATAAAGTTTCAATTAACATGTGACTAAGCAATATTAGACCTTCAGCTATCAGCGGCGTTATACGCAACACACATGTTTGAGCGTGCAAATCCTTGTCGCGCATTGTAGTTTATATATGACTTGTAATTAAATCTGGTTTGATAGTCCCACACAAACGAAGCAAGTCAAACACCGGTCTGTGTAACCCGAGGCGTAGCGGTTGTTGGCACGCGCACCGGTCTTGTTTACATCTCGCGAAGTCACGCAGTCACTAGGCCGTTGCCAATTAGCCGCGTGAACTGTGACGTGGCGTTGTCAATGGCAACGTTTATGCGGCCTTCCTTCTGCTGTCGCTTGGCCGTACCTGTTCGGCCAACGTGAGGAGGGAAGGTGTGAGTCTAGGAACTTTGCCCGGTCGCAGGCGGATGTGGGATTATCGCTCGACTTTGAAAGTTAGAGCGGAGGAGGGCCGATACCTACGGGTGTTGTTCTGACGTGAACAAGTGCGCTGTTGCGGCCCATTGTATCAGTCTCTGAACCGAGAAAGTGCCTTGCCGAGGGCTCGCGGGCTCACCTGCAGACGAGACAGCCACAGCCGGAATACAGGACGGACGGCAAACTGTAGCAAGTTTCGCTACACACCGGTTCGTCTAAACTTGACATTGATAAACTGGATATAGAGTGTTAGTAAACTTGATAATGTTGTTTTGTTTATATATCTTCAAGGACAATAATTAAAAGGAATTAGTTAATATATTATGTTATCCCCTTCCCTCGATTACCAAGAGGTCACGGCATGTCACGAGAGGAGAGAGTATCTTGTCGACAGCTAACGCAGCTGTTTTGCTTTTCAGATAAAAGCGAATTCATGTTTGGCATGATTATAAGTTCACGTCAACATACATACTTTATTGGAGGGATTGCTTTCGTTACCGCTCTAGCGAATTCAGATTTTTTTAATAATGGTAATATATATATATATATTATGGCGACAACGATGATAGTAATACCAATCACAAACATCAATAGCACACGTTCCAATGATCACATGAAGGTAGGTCTTACATACGCATGACGTCATGAAGGTAGGTCTTACATACACATGACGTCATGAAGGTAGGTCTTACATACGCATGACGTCATGAAGGTAGGTCTTACATACGCATGACGTCATGAAGGTAGGTCTTACATACACATGACGTCATGAAGGTAGGTCTTACATACGCATGACGTCATGAAGGTAGGTCTTACATACACATGACGTCATGAAGGTAGGTCTTACATACGCATGAAGTCATGAAGGTAGGTCTTACATACACATGACGTCATGGAGGTAGGTCTTACATACACATGACGCTGCACATGTATGTTAGTAATATTACAGCTAATAATAGTGCGTGCGTGCGGGCGCGCGCGCGCGTGTGTATGTGTGTGTGTGTGTGTGTGTGTGTGTGTGTGTGTGTGTGTGTGTGTGTGTGTGTGTGTGTGTGTGTGTGTGTGTGTGTGTGTGTGTGTGTGTGTGTGAATATACATGTTTAGGTGATACGTACTTGGATATCTATATAGGGCTACACGTAATCCGACTTGCAGACACAACGCACTATTTATGACCCGTTTGTGGATTCATAATCACGAACCAATCGAGTTGCAGGATAATCTACAGTTAGACGGCTCCAGCCGCGTGGCTGTTGTATAACGTCACTCGGTTCGTTGCTCATCTATTATTTGTGCGCAGCCTGCTAAATGTTGCAATGGCTGTTTTGTTTAGTCGTGATATGATATTCAAAAGGTATACGGTCCAACAGTTATACTAATGTTTTATGATCAGGTTTTGCACTCGAGCAGCTTTATTGTATTCCGTGAAGTATACCTGTCTTATTTCACGAGAACTCTAAACTAATCTTTTTTCTCAATAAACTCTAAACAGCACAAATTTGTTATGTACGAGAATGAAAATGTTCCGTAGCTAAAGAATGCATCCCCATCACGTTGCAGTTACCTGCAAATGTAATAAATTTTCGCTAACGAAACCAACGTATATAAGTATCATAGATTGAAGCGCAGAGGAATGCCCGCGATATATTGCAAACACCGCACTACCCTGAGCCGTGTACAGTTATATCTGACCGATGACCATGTGTCTTCAGTTGACCCGCCCCCTCTGCCGCGCCGTGATGGGAGCTCGAGCCCCGATCGATGCTCAGTACACCCGCTTCCTGGTCGAGTCGTACGACAAGGAGCGAGATGCCCGTATACGACTGTGGGCCAAGTCCTACAAACAGGACGAAGAACCGGCCGAGTCCTCGCAGATGATGAAGGTAACGACGCGAGCGTTGTTTGACAGCAACCTTGTCTTTTCGTCACTGATTAACGCAAATTTTCATGTGGGGGAGGTTGGACTGAGGGTAAATGGCCACATTGTCATACACCGACGTTTTGTGAAACTCTCTTGTAGTTCTTTGGTTTTGTTTCCGCAAGATGGCAGCTGTACCGTGGATGCACGGACTGTTTGCAAGATGTGCGGTTATAAGCACTCGTTTAACTGGCCCTTAGCGAGCCTTCAAATGTCCCACTAGGTTTTGAAATCATCATATCTCATAGACATCGCACCGTGGTGATTATTTTGGTGGGGGGGGGGGGCTGAAACGCACAAAACCCATCCAACTGCATCCCTTTGAGGCTCACAAAAATTACACCCCTTTGTAGAAATAGTGGATGGGTTCAACAAATATACAACATATTGCCCCCACAAGCCCCCCTCTCGGTTTCGACGCCCACGTTTCTAAAGTTCGTGAGTCATAGGTACTAAAAATGTTGAGTACTTTTTGCATACCATGTGTCAGTTAAACACTCGGCATCGACAGACACGAATATTAATGTGACAGGCTCGTATGAATAATGAAAGGCCAGAAACTGGTGTTTTGCGTATGTGCAGTTCAGTGAGGATACTAATCCACATTTATGGCACACATTGGTTGATGACGTAAATAGATCGTGTAGGTCTACGGACGAAGTTCAAATGTTCACGAACAGAATGCCAAAGCATCTTATGCGCGGTCTAAAACCAATATTTGCATAATAACATACCGAAAATATGTATTATAATGTAGTGAAATTTAAAACTAGTTTCGCCCTCTATGTCTTCTTTCGTCAACACTGATATCGTGTAGAAGCTCTCTTATTCGTATACATTTAGGGTGTATGTAGAGCACCCGAAAACAATACGTACATTTGATTAGTATATACAGGACTATTATTATTATGAAAGACCATCCTCGTGCGCCAGGGCTCGCTGTTGCTGATTACGCCAGCGACAGCCAGCAGTACCCCCTGGCTGATTGCCTTGAGAAACTCTGAATTTAAGCTCAGCCTATGAAATCGCTCACTAGATCAGTGGATGGCGGCAGGTCAGATGGTCATAATAAAACAAATTTAAACCAACCGTGGCTCGTGTTACATGCAATGTTTAGGAAGTGGAAGCAATTATTCGAATACGTAATATCGCTCAGCTGCTCGTGCTAATGGGCGAACGCGTCATTATAATATTGGGATTCCCAGAAGTCGTTTATCCGTCTTCAAATCGGGGCGGGTATTTGCGCTGTTCTCATGGATGATGCAGTCGCGACTGGCGAAGTCAATTACTAGTTTGACTCAGCTAACTTCCGCACTTCACGTACGAGATCTGCCAGGGCTAGTTTTGTATGGCAAATAGCCCTGGCTTGCGAGGATTTGAAAGATAAAAGGAATAGAAGAGACGAATTAACATTATTGAAGGGACAGTGAAGATTATATCAGAGAGTACTCATTCTCACAGAGAACTACATTAATTAATGGAACAGGTGATGTGCTGATAGATACTACAAGTGCGGTTATACTAAACAATGACAAATACACCAGATGGGCGTATTACACGCAGACACTAAACATTGGTCTCTTGATAAGCCAACGATTTCTTTGTTCACTTACCACCTGTCTTGCTCAGGATGACAATCTTGTTAAATACAATTTACTGTGGTAGTTGTCTGACTACATCGCCGTTCCATCTGCAGGTTCTGCGTAAGAAGGTCCTGGGTGGTTGTCCGGTGCCGAACGCCGAGATCCTCGCCGTCAAAGACCTCAAGCCGAAGAATTTCAACCGACGCGTACATAATTACGAAGACGAATCGATCCTGGAGCGAGCGAACCGCAGCAGTCTGGCCAGTGCCGTGCTCGAGGCAGACATGTATCCCGTGCCACCCCGAATACGTAGCACGCTCTATGACGGCTTCACGAAAGAGGAGAAGGGTCGCTACCGCTACTTGAACCTACGTAAGATAACGGCGCCTGAGACGAGATTCCGACTGCCGGTGCTCACGTCGTGGGACTACGGCTGGCGGCTTCGAGACTCCGTTAAACCCGGGGAGCTCAAGTTCTCTAAGTTCGCGCGCACACGGCTCGTCCAGGACACTTTCTACACGCGCAACTACGTTCCGTCGCTGGTTCTAGAAAAAGACATATATTAGACAACTGGAGAAGTGATATTTTTAACAAAAGACTTCTTCTTGGCCGGGGACTCCGTGTTGGATCGGACAAGCGCATGCGTCACTTCCGGGAGGGGGTTGGTGGCGAAGTCGAGGTGGGAGGAATTTCCCGTTATGTCCGCTTCTTTCGAAGTCTCCAACCCAGCTCCCGTGGTGAGCTGGTGGATATGTCCGAACGACAGCAGTGGTACCCGCATTTCTCGAGTAGAATGTTACATCTGGCGAGCGTGACTTCTGACGCGCCTCTTTGTGTGTCTGTGTATATCACTGTAAGCAAGGGGGTTAAATCATTGACACGCAGACAAATTGGAATTACGACAATCTGATGCATTCAGAGATATATCTATTACTATACTTG
This sequence comes from Escarpia spicata, assembly GCA_963995525.1. Lineage (NCBI taxonomy): Eukaryota > Metazoa > Annelida > Polychaeta > Sabellida > Siboglinidae > Escarpia > Escarpia spicata. The sequence goes on along the minus strand of OZ023205.1, from coordinate 20,426,288 downwards.
GGGCAATTACGTTGTAGTTATGTCTACGTCTTTTATTATATTAATGCTTTTAAAAGACTAACGATATCGTTCAATGTTCGTTGTTTCGATAGAACAAATTTGTCATCGGAAATGATGATCCCGAAGCATACTCCAGCTCTGCACACGTTCATCGTAAACCGCGATGTAAAGTACGTTAGAACATTAATGTTTAATAACCGACTGTCAGTTGTTTAGTGTACAATTAGTTGTATAGTTGTCTGTTTGTTTGTGTGTGTGGGTGGGTACGTGCGTGCGTGCGTGTGTTATCGTCAAGTGACGTAATTGTTAGTGAACCTACCTCAACAACGGAAGGTATTACTGTAAATGTATTGATGCTGTTAGTGTTATTATATGAATTACTATGTAATTACATTGGTATTCTTGAACGTCAGTTATAACATGTATAAGCCTTATCGGAATCCGTCCAAACATGCCGAAAAGCATTGTACATATAATTGCGTAATGTATTGTTGGGTGTATATAATTATATAGGCAGTTGTAATGAGGAGTGCACGTAGATACTGTAGTATTTATTGTACATATGTTAATTTACAGCAACATCGGGGAAAATTTGTAACATAGTTTTTTTGTGCGAGATTTTTAATCAAACTATTATAGTTTGTGTTCAGAATCACACTCGAACACAATATTGTATTGATCATGTTAATGATTTAATCAAACGTATTGCGATCTTCCATTTACAATGCTAAACTTTGCTAACAAAATGATGTGTTCATTGAGAAGCCTCGTTTTGGATTTAGAGAATATGCACGACGGTAGTCGTTGTTTCGACGGCGAAGTCTAAGCCTGGTAATAGTACCGTTTATTTTGTACCCATGCACCTTTGGATTTGCCAGTAATATACAATACACTAGATATTTGATGCGTGGTTTTGCACGACAACGAACTGTATTGAATAGGTGCGGCACCGCGGTGGTCGGGCTGCTTTTGTTTGCGTTTGGCATGTGACACTGGTCGACATCATTAAATTCTCTCTGCTCAAGATATCGCACGAAACGTACACTTAACAAGTTTTAACACGCAGTAGATGTTTCTGTTGCTGACTGGTGTATACATATCAAGCCTGCTAGCTCGGCGGAATGTAACGCCACAACAGTATGTTTCTAACTAATTGCCAGTGTTACGGTGGATAATCCGATGTCGATCGGTAGAAACTTTGCAAACAGCATCTATTACACGGAGTCGTTGAAACGCCACCGAGCCGCTGTAAGTAAAACTATAGCAGCTGTTATCTTTACTTATACACCAGCTAGTCGAACCGTTCGTTGTATCTAGAAAATAATAGCAGATTGCATGTTATCAAAAAAACGATTTACAGTATTGCACCAGATCGTAACATTCCAGCGAGTGCAGGTGTAAACCGAATTCTAGTTAATGTTGCCACGTGTGTATTGAAACTGCATGTATCGACCAAAGCGATTGTGATCAAATTGTACATAGCCGTGAACTCAATGTGTTTTGTGCGTGAGTGTTTTGCGAGACCAGTGTTCGTCTGTGTGTCAACGCGTGGGTGAGCGCGCATGTTTGTGCATGTTCAAGCCCGAGAGGCTGTGTCTGTGTGGCGATGTTATAAAAATAAAACAACTTGACAGTCAATCAGTCGAGTTTGTACGTCGTCGTGATATACACGCACACACGTAGGGGCGTAGACATGCTCATCTAATAGTCGTACTCTACCTGGATAGTGATGCTTACAGTTACCTGATGCGCTCTACCATGAAGTTGAAATAATAGTTTCATGTCTGCATCAGTAATTTGAAACTTATTCTTTATATGTAGGTTTTCTGAATCGGTCACAAGTCACGGTCACTGACATTAAATGTTTACTGATAATAAGTTGAGGAGTTCATAATGGATTGTACTTAATAAATAGTCTGTTCATTTTATATGACAATTTAAATTTGATTACTTTTTTATCAACATACAAATACCAACAATAGCTGTTGGCTTCAGATATTTAGCCTTCAGACATCCTTTTTGGAGGACATATGATCATTTGGCAGCATAGGGATTTCTCAAATCGTCATGAGCACACAGGAATCGGAATACCTGACCCCGAAAACCACTCATCGGTCTATGTCGCCTAGGTCCAAAATTATGGTATTTGTAAGGATTTTTGCATTTCGGCAGTCATTTTGTCAGCTGTATTGGAGTTTTCTGCAATAAGAACTCAACCAATCTTGATAAAAACCTCAGAAATTGATTCCTTGCCCCAAAACACCTATGTCTAGATCCAGGATCACCTTCCTAAGATAATTTTAGTTATACCATTTCTAGCATTTCTCGGTCATCTTGTTCAACTTGGAATTTGAAAAAACAAGCGGGTGTGAAGTCCACCCCCGGTGGATTGTGGTGACGTGGACTAATAAAAAGTACATAGAAGGAAGTGGTTTTATGGGGACATTGCCAGGTGTTCTGGTTGAGTCACTGGACCAAGCACATAATAGCAAGTAAATAACATAGCTCATCCATTTGGAAATTTACAGCACAACTATGAAGTAGAACAACAAACATTACGCCTAAAATTGTACTGCTATGTAACATAATACAACAGGCGAGAAGAACTATGCACAGGGACACGCAGACATGCAAGCACACACATGTATGTTTAATACGAGTCAACACGCTCCCACGATAACAGCGACAAGACTTTATAGCTTCGACACGACGGCGGCTTGCGCGATGTAAGTAAACAGTACAATAATAAACACAGCAAATATACATTCAGGATTTAGGTGATTGATATTTCTAAATAGTCACACGTTTTGGCTAGATGTCAATCCCGGTCGCCAGTCAGTCCTGATATGTTGATACGCTTGTTAGAGGTTGGAGTTAGTCTTTTGTAGAAACGGATTATTACTATAATTATACATTTAGAACCTAGTTAGATTGATTACTCCGCCAGGTGAGAAACAATACAAATAAATGGTTTGTGAGCGAAATTGCCTCGTTCTCTCTCGCACGCACGCATGCACGCTAATCTGGGTCAGTGCTTTAACCCACTGAAATAGAGCACCCCCACTCGGAAAAAATTGCCAAGCCATTAAATTAACTTCGCCATCCACCCATTTGACCTAAATCCTCTCCCAGAGACACGCGAGAGAACGTGTTCTACCTACCAAGACCCGTCACAAGTCGAAATAGCGGAACACCATCCACACCACTTGAAATAGTATGTCACCATTGGCTATCATATGCGAACATCAACGGAACACAACACAACTTTATTAATCAACATACATCGGCAGGCCTCTTTCCAAGGTGTCGCCCATGAAATAAAAAGCTCCCTTAAAAGCTGCATAATTCCAGCCGGCTTCCAACTTAATGTTACTTGAAAAAATAATGTAACATCCCTATTTTCTCGAATTAATACAAATAATGAATCGTTCGCAATTACAAAGTCTATCAAAGATAATTACTATTAAAGTCATCAGAGTCTTTACAAGTTCAGGCGTTGGGGCGGTTTGACACGTCTCCCCGAACTAGTGAACTGGGCAGAGCCTGGAACCTGACCGTCTGACGTTTAGATGCGGGCGCCTCGGTTGTCGGCTGTACGTTTGTCGTCTGTTTGCGCTCTCAAGGCTCATCGTGATCTCTCAACACGTCGTCATCTGGCTGATACCAGGCTGCGTGTCGTTCCGTCGTCTCACGGATATGGCGACTCTTCACCGTCTGAACCTGACGTTCTATGAATCCATTCGATTGTGGAAAGCCACATGCATCAGCAAATCTACGGAATGCGAGGCTGCTGTGATGTCCACCCTTGTCACTCACGACTCGTTCTGGTACACCTTGTTGTGCGAACACACCTTTCATCTTCTGTATCACAGCATCACTCGTCACTTGTCCCTCCATTCTGTACACAAATGGGAACTTAGAGTAGTAGTCACTGATGATCAGCTAAGTGCCACGGCCTATTGCGAACAAGCCTGTCGCCACGATCTATCATGGACGAGTAGGTATCTCGTGTTGCATGAGTGTTTCGTGCAACTGTGCTCTTTGCGTCTGTATGACTACAGCGCCAAGTCCACGGCTCGAGGCATCCATTTGAACTATGCTCTCGACATCCGGTTCAAAGTAGGACAAGGTCACATGTCTGCAGATCAGCACTTTCGTTTCTTCAAACGTGGCATCGTGTGAAGGAGTCCATTCATACAGAGCGTCCTTCTTGAGTAGACCTCGTAGTGAAGCGGTCTGTTGCAACAACTTCGATATGAAGGGGGAAATATATGTCGCGATGCTCAAACATTCCTGCAGCTCCGTCGCGTTGACTGGTCTGTTCATCTTCTGGATGTCGTCAACTCGCCTAGGATAGAGGTGTGCGCCTTCCGCATTGAAGACAAGACCGAAGAAGTTGAAGCTCTGTTTCTTGATTTCACACTTGTCGAAGTTGAAGCCCATGTAGTCGAGCTGTCTTCACCAAGTTGTGCAGGTTGGCATCGTGCTCGTCTTCGTATCTGCCGAATACTCCCACATCACCTGCGATGGTCATCGTGCCCGTGCAGTTTTCCAAGACGGCGTCCATTCGCTCATGGAAAGCTCAAATTGAGACCAAATGGCAGTCGCCTGAACCGAAGTCGGCCAAACGGGCTGTTGAATGTTGTCTTCAGACTCGAGTCATCATCCAACGACACCGACCAATAACAGTCTCGTGCATCCAACACTGAGAAGACCTTCGCTCCGGCTAGTTTATGGGTCACCTCATCCAGTGTCGGCGTTCTGTAGTGTGGGGATTTGATAGCTGTGTTAAGATCCGTCGGGTCAAGACAAATCCGCCGTTTTCCTGACGCCTTTCCTACTGTAGACAATGCTCGACACCCAGTCAGTTGGTTGAGTGACCTTCTCAATGACACCGAGGGACTCCATGTCCTCAAGTTCCGACCGGATCTCATCGCGTACGTGTATCGGACACTTGCGCGATGCTTGAATAACTGGCGTCACATTTGGGTCGGTGGTGATATGGAAGTCTCCATCAAAGTGTCTAATGCCCTCAAAGCGATCAGGGCATTTCTTCAGTACATCCTCCTTAGATCAAACAAGAGTGATCTCGCAGTGCATCGTAACTTGCCGAAGAACTCGGCATGACTGTAGTCCCATAATCGCGTGCGTGCCAGCTACATAGAAGACGGCTTCGCAACTCTTCTGCCTATGTGCACATGGTAGGGTCATCGTTCCGTACTGACGAATGCGATCACCATTGTAAGCTGTCAACACGGTGGAACTTGCCTTCGAACATCGGAAGGGATACCCTCAGCATCCAGGTTCTCCGGACACATCCTTCCGTAGATGCGGTGAGGGAGAACGTTCTCCTGGGCGCCGGTGTCGACCTTCACCTTGAATATCGCTGGCTTCTTCTTCAGACGGATGTCCAGTGATGCGTAATTTTTTGAGAAAGAGAAACAAGGCTGTAATGGCGTGTGCCACCCTGATGCCTAGAGGTAAGCAGATTAAATGTGTTAGGTTGTATGGGAAGCAGTAACAAGGTTGTGTTCCCATTATAAAATGGTGTGACAGCAGTTCGAGAGCGGCAGCGACTCCACGTAGCGGGTCGGCCGAGCCGGTTCAACGGGACCGGGCGAGGGCGTACAGCGGCGGTCAAACCGAGCGTATGGCGGAGACACGTGTCAGGCTATCGCAACGAAGACAAGCGACGACTACAGACGACGATTTTCGAGACGGGGTACGACTCCATACAGAGGATCGGTCGAGCAGTGTCAACGGGACCGGGCGAACGCGTGTGACGGCGATCAGAGCGTGCTGGCACCAGAGAAGAGTACTTCCAGTGGACGGTCGTCGAGTCGTGATGCGATCTCTTGAACTAGTGTACAGAGGTCTTTATGAGAGTATCTTATCGTTCAACACCATAACTTGGTTTAGGCTCTTAAACAACAGACAAAACTGGACCGGGTTGTTAATAACATAGCTAGTAAACTTACTGGTCAGCAACAGCGACAGTTTTCTACTCTCTACGACGGTGCCCTTGCCAGGAAGACATTTTACATTTTTAATGATCATGCCCGTCCACTTAACTTAGCATTACAGACACTTCCGTCTTCCATCAGGCATATTAAAGGTCCTGTTCCACGAAAGAGTGTATATAAGAAATCACTTATACTTTCAGTCGTTGCTGTCCTGAATGCTGCACTCAAATAATCTGTCAATAGAGCTGCAGTTTTGGGTGTGGGAGGTGGAGGACAGCGTACATATGCATGTTTATATGATATGAATATAATTTAATACATTACTTTAATCTGCATGTATCAGGTATTCATTACACAGTTTCTTATCACTGTATGTTTTGACAATGCAGATATTGACGTACTAATGCCCTTCTCTGATGTTCTGGGAGTTTGATAATTTTTGGGCCACAGGGTATGCTCGGTAAAACTTTACACTTAGTCAATTGTCTGTTTAGGTGGAATGTTGTTTTCTTTTTAGGATATTTTAACGTGCCATCTATATACATCTTTCTCATAAAACTTCACATGTGTGGGGACGTTACATGGACATGCAATAATGTTGTGTGTTTTGATATTTTTTATTCTATTTTTGTTGTTGTTTTTGCTGACATAGCTAATTAGTTGATTGGATAGTTAACGGATGAGCCTAAAGACAATTGTCTGTTTTGAAATGTATTGTTTTAGGACAGACAATAAAGTATTTTTTATTTAATTTGAGATAGGGTAGAGTATGAGTGTAGATATTGTTTTATCGTTACTATAAAAGAGTTCCTTCTTATCTATATATGTAATAAAATTCATTACATTTCCATTGTTCCTTGGTGTGTTGTTCACGGCTGCTACACTCATTCACAAACGTTGACATAATTAATACTGAACCCTACTAGACTTGAGCTTGAGCCATCTAGTTACGGAGACCTCGCCAATCTGTGAGAAACTCAAGCTGACAATGTTTCATAAAATAGCGCAAGGCCTGGTCCCGCCACTACTGGCGGACGCCTTCCTCACACCAGCCAACAGAGACTGACGTAGGGTCAGACCAACCACCTACGAAATACGAAACACAACATTATACAAAGACAAGCCAATAACAACACCGCTGCTTCGAAGTACCACCTTCCAAGACTGACCAATACAGAGGCTCATTGTTTGTGTAGACAGTCAACGAGTGAAACGCCCTTACAAATGACAGCATCAGTATGCCTTCACCCAACGCATTTTCATCTGCAGTTGGGGGGGGGGGGGGCAGATGGTTAGACACAACGTCTAAACCTTCCCATGTTTTTTTAATTAACAGTGTTACACGTATATCAAATAAAACACATTTTATATACTTTTGCGCTGCTCATACCCTAAACATCACGTTAATAGCAGCGATCGGCTTCTGTGGTGCGCCCACACGCAACATCTGCAGTGGGACCTTCAGATTCAGATTCAGAACTGCTGGCCTGACTAAATCGCAAAATATTGTATGCGTTAGCAGGTCAAATTCAAAATGGCGGATCGCTGAGTGATATTCCTTAGAGCAACCTTCTAAGTTGAGTGATGTTTAGGGTGTGAGCTGCGCAAAAGTATATAAAAAGTGTTTTATTTGATATACGTGTAACACTATTAATTTAATTTAAATGCTTTGCTGGAACGTCAGAGGATGAACTATGACGTCACGTACGTAACTGTTGGACATGCGCAGAAAACGCAATATGGTTAGGAGTTCGAAGACAACTGCTAGTTTGTTCAGTTAGTGCCACCAGAGTTTAGTCTTCTCATTCTAAAGGTCAATGGCATTCTCCTTGGCCTATACAGAACTCTCGATATAATTGATACTGTCGTTCCGCCAGATATAACCTAACTGGATACGTCTTCCGTTTTGTGCACTGAACATCCGGCTAGAAGTACTTACGAAAGAGACCGAAGCCCAACGACAGAAATCGACGCTCTAACTGACTGAATCGACTGGTATCCAACATTTGTGATTGGTAAGACTTATTTGTATTCCTCGTAACAATTCGTGATATTCCTTAGAGCGACCTTGTAAGTTGGTGCATGCGAATAGCAGATGAGCTCGTTCCCACATAGCCATAGGATCTCGTGGCGGGAGACGTGTTCAAAGCAGCAAAGAGTTCCTAATACCAATAGCGCTGATCTTGTTTGACTATTGCTACCCGCGAAACAAAATAAGTTTTTCAGATTGTTTCCTAAACGAGTAGGTTTCTGTCATCATTAATGCATGCTTATATATTACGTATTGAAATAGGAACGGTGTCCCTTCCTAAAGTTTTTGTTTCATTTATATACCATTTAATATGCCCGTGACAGCGTTCGCAACTTGATAGTTGCGACAGCGAAGTATTCAAAATGTAAACAAAACATTCCGGTACTAAATATGCTCTATTACAAGTCTTCGTTTTTCCAAAATTTAGGACAACCAATTCAGCGCACTTACAAACAAACAACCCCTCTTTAAGACAATCCTGTCGCGATGATAGTTGGAGTTGTGTTTGCCAGGTGGGCCGTTAACGTGACATCATGTCGGGTGGGGCGCGCGGGCGGCTGGACACCTTCTTCACTCGCTTCATGGTCGAAGCCTACGACCGTGAGAGGGATGCTCGTCTCGCCTTCTGGCAAAAGAACCGATTATCGCAGGATCCGTCCGACCCAAGCTATGAACCATCAGCACGCATAAAGGTCAGTGACACAATCTCTTACATGCCACGTTTAGGTGCTTGCCGGTTGTCAGTGGATATGGCCGAGGCCTGTGGCGCCCGGACTATGAATTATGAGATGACACTGACGACCACACGCATACAATAATGTGTACCACTTCTATGCTAAATTAAATAATAACCTTATATAGATTTAGGCCTACTATACAAAAGGGGTATATGGTCACCGTAATTTTGCTAGCACGATACATGGAACCAACCGTGTTTGTCTTGCTTGGCCGTAGCTGCACGAATCGCAAACCCCCTGAATACGAGTTGTTGTGCTTATAGGTGTGGCGGAAGAGGGTGGAAGGTGCCATTGTCAGGCCGAGCGAAGAAATAGTTGCTGCCGCTAAACTCAGAGATAAAAAATTCTACAGGCACAAGCACGAAACAATGTATGACGACGCGATCCTCGCGCGTGCCAAGGCCAGCAAGATGGCCGACGAGATTATACTTCCGGACATGCGCCCTGCGTCGCCGCGCACCCGCCGGAAGCTGTACCACGGCCTGTCTCACGAGGAGCGCGGCCGCTACGAGTACTTGGAGGCGCGTAAACAGAAGGATCCTGAGCAGAAGTACCGCCACCCGGTGACGTCGAACTTCGACGTCGGCTGGCGCGTGCTAGAAATGGTGCCGCCTAGCGAACTGAAATTCTCCAAGTACGCCCTCACACGGCTCGTCGAGGAAACGTTCTACACGCGGAATTACATCCCGTCATTAAACTTGCACAAGAACCTCTATCAGAATATGTCCTGAACTGCCGTTATGTCCGAACGTATACTAGAGTTGGCCTCCACACAAATCCGGACAACTGCCACTTAGCGCCCGCAAACCGACAAAACAATTACCGTCTGTAAAATTACAGGCGCTGCTCGCACAGTTACATTTTATTTTGTCTGATTACAGGCGACGAACTGATAAAGCCAGCGCACACGAGCGTCTTGTACCGCAATCGGTCGTACGATAACGCAAAACTAAATGATGTGTGCAATATGTCTAAGCACTGCATCCTAGATATTGACTCGCGCCATTCCCGATTTGAGCCGCAAATTAGCTTCGCCAGTCGGTCTCGCGAGTGCGGACACGCGACTGATTCATTCATCGCGTTATCATGCTAACCCGCGTCATCCAAACACTCGGATCGCTCCAGTAAAGTAAAGCGATTTTACATCGTGAGCAGGAATAGTGTATACGTTTCCCGTGAGCATAAAACACTAGTGATGACAAACAATATTGCAGTTGACTTCAGAGAGGCCGCGAAATGCCAGGAATAATACATCGCATTTTGTCTCAAACTGGCGTGCTGGGACGGTTGTTAAAACGGCGCTTGGTGTATTAGCACAACATTTTAGATATGTTGTAGTTTGATGGTAGATGCTGGTACGTAGTGTCTTCCGATGACAACTTGGATGTCTAAAAACGAAACGTTCCAATACAGGGTGTCAGTGTGCCGACACGTTTAGGACATACAATAAAGTTAAGTGCATGTACCTACAGCCGTGAGTCTTTACGGTAAAACGAGAATTGTGTAAAATTATATGTCATTGTTTCTTGATTTTACTCCTACAACGAGTGGCCCTCCCAAATGAGCACACCGTGTCAAAGAATGTTTTCTAGCCAGAACGGTCTTGGGTGAGCCAGTTCAATTAATTTCAGGTCTCCCCGGCCAACGTCACTTCCTCTTCTGCGGTTCTTCTCCACGTGTCCAGTGGTAAATTGTTTTCCTATTTCCTGGTGATGTCCACTACATTAGTTGAGCGGCATTTTGTAGCGTACTTCTGTCCATGCGGAAAACATGACCAGGCCATATCCACCTTCTTTGTATCACTCCATGAACAATGTTGTTGATACGTTCTGAGATGTTCTTGTTTGTCACATGCTGTTCTCATCGTACCCTCAGGGTCCGTCTGAGGCACCCTTCATCAACACGTCTGAGTCGTCTGTCAAACGTTTTATTGGTTCTCCAAAACACATTTTATATGGTACAATATAGTACAAACCACGCACGAATACCCGTACTAACACGTCGACCATCTAAATGTGTTTTACTGATGCTGAACATCACTTTGTAAAAGGCCTTTATCGAATTTGATGCATTTCTTACCTATCCGAAAATGCATACGACGGTGAATCGTTTGACAGTTGGTGGCGTTACGTGTGTTAATTGGTCATTTGTTAATGTTGCGCGTCTCTTTGTGGGGTCGCTGATTTATTGCCAACATGCTGGCTTGTTTAAAGGCAGTGAGCAGTCTGTTCCTAATTTTTCATTTATTAATTAATGTAATGTTCGTAAGACTACACTAACTATGCTGACGGTATACCGCCCGCCAAATAGTGTTTAGCAAGCCCGTAATAACGTTAGCAATTTGGAAGGTACGACCCCGGAACATGTTCAAATAGTAAACAAAACATAGTTTCAAAACAAGCTTTATTGACAATACGGCCGCATCGGGCTGAGTTAACTGCAATACCTCTGATATTCAACAGTGTTCCAATTTCCTCGTGCAGTACAATAGACATCTTGTTACAAATTACTACGCCCGCTAATTCCGCGTAGAGGAACTGACTGGCTCCTTTGAAGAAGTACGTTTTTTATTACCGTTATGCTGTCTACAGTGAAGGTGGACCCAAACCATTTAGAATTCCTGACAATGGACCCATCCTCGCAAGCCAGGGCTGTTTGCCATACAAAACTAGCCCTGGCTGATCCCCTACGCGAAGTGCGGAAGTTAGCCGAGGCAAAATAGTAATTGACTTTGCCAGTCGCGACTACATCACCCGTGAGAACAGCGCAAATACCCGCCCCAATTTGAAGACGGATAAACGACTTCTGGGAATCCCAATATATAATGACCCGTTCGCCCATTAGCACGAGCAGTTGAGCGGTATTGTGTATTCGAATAATTGCTTCTACTTCCTAAACATTGCATGTAACACGAGCCCTGGTTGGTTGAAATTAGTTTTATTATGACCACCTGACCTGCCGACATCCACTGATCTAGTGAGCGATTTCATAGGCTGAGTTTAAATTCAGGGTTTCGCAAAGCGATCAGCCAGGGGGTACTGCTGGCTGGCACTGAGGTAATCAACAGCAGCGACCCCTGGCGCGCGAGGATGAATGGACCTGATATACTGCCTACCGTTTGATAATCTCAACGACTCCGCCCGTAAAGTATGTTATATGGTCACGACTAAATGCATTAGAATTACAGTTCATTGCTTGTGTCGATCGTCACTTACTATTGTCAACGTGTGTAGTAAGTATATAGTTTATTGAATAACGAAGTCACACAAAACAGTGACACATACACACAAAGGTCTCTATAATAACTGCATACGTCTCCTTAACAGTTTCGAAGTTGTTGCTTCAACAAATCTTTGTTGTAAGGTGCACCCCTGTACGTAAACATTAAAGCAACATAATTTGCTAAAAACGCATACTAGTAGATAAAATCACACGTACATTGTGTGTGTGTATAGTACTGTATACACACATATACATATATACAATTAAGTACATACACACATAAACAAGTCACGTATATATATATATATATATATATATATATGAGATAAAAACAAGTGCAAATATAGTAGGATGTAGAAGAAATACCAACAAATATAAACATACCTTATAATATCATAACATGGCATCGAGATTCTTGAATACCTTAGCATAATACTTTAGCTAAGAATAATCCTTTTTTTTCTGATATGTATTGTGATTTAGAGTAACAGTTTTGTTTTTAATGAATACCCTGGTAAAGGCAATCTTTGGAAACCTCTGCTACTCGAGTACGTGAGGTGTCAATTTACAATTGTAAAGTAAACAGATACGGTCTAACATAGCGCGGTTTCCAGTTCTTGTGACGGCTTCACCCCTGGCAGACCTGTTTATCCGAACACCATCCCTACCTTCTCTGGGAAGCATTAACCTACGGTGTCATTAGTATTCGTAGGGCCTGCACATTACATCCGCTGCTGTCTGTAGCCATGTACACATTTACACAGCTGGGAGAACTGCGGCACCGGTGAGTGAACGAAATTATCCAAGCTTCGAAACAGCATCAAAACATTCGAACCCGAGTTCTCTCGATTGTGATGTAATGCTCTTAACACAAAACCACAGCGCCTCGCTACATTGCCAGAAACAACGCAGACGATAACTCGTGACGTTGCCAGACGTCTATACACAGATATCGTCCCCTTCACTGGCGTCCAGACTGTCCGTGTTCAGTTCAAACTCCTTTGGCACTGTGGTGCTTTCGGGGTATGACGGCAGCGACAGACTGTGCAGCCGGGGCCCGTGGTTGAAGGTATCCTGCGAGTTGATCTGGTTGATGTTATCTCGAATCTGCTCGCTGCTGATGCTTAGGTCCTGAGAGCAGCTGTCGGGCGGGATCCAATACTTGGACTCGTTTTCCGTTGGTTCTCGCCGAGGAGCGCTGTTGACGGCGCAACAGAAGGAGCGTGGCACATTAGTGTACGAGTCGCCGGCAGCACCGCGCTGCAACTGGACCATCTGGTTCGCGTTGAGCGTGTTCGCCACCGGGAGCTCGCCGGACAAGTGGAACCAGTCGGGATACTTCTGGACGTGAGCGACCATGTTCTCTATCGCAGTCTCCAGTTGACCGTCAGTCTCACACTTCAGCCGAACGTTCTTGTTGTGCACGCTGCTCAGGAAGCTACCCATATCGTCCGTGAGCGTGTACTGCCGCTCGGTGCCGAGTACAGGCAACGGGTGTCGGAGCTCGTCGGTGTACGGGAACCGGACAACGACCAGCTTGGCCAGCCACCCACCCTCGTCCCCGGCGCCGCGACACTTGACGAGCAGATGGAAGGCGACCAGGAGGAGCTTTGTGGACGGACTGACGTCTGGTCGCCGGTGGTGCGTTGGGTCGAGGTCGGCCTGCACCGCGTGGTGGGCGCCCTCCGAATGCACCAACACGATCTTGTCCGACTTGTTCATCTCGGCACTAAGCCACGTGACTGGGTCGCCACGGATGTCTGGCACGCAGCTGTGGGCAGACTGGACGTCGCAGTGACCTCTCGTCACCAGGTACTTGGCCAGACAGTCGACGACGTATCTGTGCAGCTTGTAGCCGCCGACATCAAGTAGGAGCACTCTCTTTCTCGTCGGCACCGTCCCTGCAACACGCAGATATCTTGTGTTGTTATATCACGCATTGCATGGAGAAGCAACAAGAGCACACGATAGAACGAAAACAGCCAGATCTCATGTAATGTCTATTAGTATTCTGGTGAAAAATAATGTGTATTATGTAGATATAGCCTTGAAAACATATTTGTAAATGGATGACTGATATCAATCTATTCATGATTACAGTGTTTTGTTGAAATGAGATTAAGAATTACGTAAATTCAATACGAACAGGTGAACTTAGTTGTATTCTAGTGAGATGGCTGTTAATTAGTCATACCTTCTGAGAGAGGTTCCACGTTGTTATTTGCTTCCAAACCGACACTATGTTCCATGGTTTCCACCAAACGGCTTCCCTGGCGACGCACTGGAGCAGAGAGACTGGAGTTGACATGCAAATGAGAGAGAGTGAGGTGGCAAGGGAAGGAATGGCGGGGTGACTAGGGAGAGACGGGAGTTGGCATGCAAATGAGAGAGAGTGAGGTGGCAAGGGAAGGAATGGCGGGGTGACTAGGGAGAGATGGGAGTTGACATGCAAATGAGAGAGAGTGAGGTGGCAAGGGAAGGAATGGCGGGGTGACTAGGGAGAGAAGGGAGTTGGCATGCAAGTGAGAGAGAGCATGGCGGCAAGGGAAGGAATGGCGGGGTGGCTAGGGAGAGACGGGAGTTGGCATGCAAGTGAGAGAGAGCGAGGTGGCAAGGGAAGGAATGGCGGGGTGGCTAGGGAGAGACGGGAGTTGGCATGCAAGTGAGAGAGAGCGAGGTGGCAAGGGAAGGAATGGCGGGGTGGCTAGGGAGAGACGGGAGTTGGCATGCAAGTGAGAGAGAGCGAGGTGGCAAGGGAAGGAATGGCGGGGTGACTAGGGAGAGAAGGGAGTTGGCATGCAAGTGAGAGAGAGCGAGGTGGCAAGGGAAGGAATGGTGGGGTGGCTAGGGAGAGACGGGAGTTGGCATGCAAGTGAGAGAGAGCGAGGTGGCAAGGGAAGGAATGGCGGGGTGACTAGGGAGAGAAGGGAGTTGGCATGCAAGTGAGAGAGAGCATGGCGGCAAGGGAAGGAATGGCGGGGTGGCTAGGGAGAGACGGGAGTTGGCATGCAAGTGAGAGAGAGCGAGGTGGCAAGGGAAGGAATGGCGGGGTGGCTAGGGAGAGAAGGGAGTTGGCATGCAAGTGAGAGAGAGCATGGCGGCAAGGGAAGGAATGGCGGGGTGGCTAGGGAGAGACGGGAGTCGCCATGCGAGTGAGAGAGAGTGAGGTGGCAAGGGAAGGAATGGCGGGGTGGCTAGGGAGAGACGGGAGTTGGCATGCAAGTGAGAGAGAGCGAGGTGGCAAGGGAAGGAATGGCGGGGTGGCTAGGGAGAGACGGGAGTTGACATGCAAATGAGAGAGAGTGAGGTGGCAAGGGAAGGAATGGCGGGGTGACTAGGGAGAGACGGGAGTTGACATGCAAATGAGAGAGAGCGAGTTGGCAAAGGAAGGAACGGTGGGGTGGCTAGGGAGAGACAGGAGTTGGCATGCAAGTGAGAGAGAGAGCGAGGTGGCAAAGGAAGGAATGGCGGGGTGGCTAGGGAGAGAATGAGGGGAGTGAGGACTGTACTCTCTGAATATGTGTGTGTGTGTGCGTGCGTGTGTTTATGTGTGTGTGTGTGTTTATGTGTATGCATGTGTTTGTATGTGTGTGTGTGTGTGTGTGTGTATGTGTGTGTGCATGTGTTTATGTGTGTGTGTGCTTGCGTGCGTTTATGTGTGTGCGTACAGGCGTGTTTGTGTGTGTGTGTGTGTGTGTGCGTGCATGCATTCATGTGTGTGTGTGCTTGATGCGTTTATGTGTGTGCATACAGGCGTGTTTGTATGTGTGTATGTGTGTGTGTGGCGCCCTCTCTGACGAGTTGTTCACCTCTCACAATGTCCACCCTTAACAACATGGAGATAAGCATCTTGCAAACCTGTAAGTAAATCAAACTAAAACTTTTTCGTTTTTTCTAATTCATTGCGAATCGTTAGATCAGAAGCCATTGATCAAAGGAAACGAATGAATTAACTAAAAAGGTGAGTGAAACTCAGCACCTGGGAGGTGATGCACTTACAATGCTAGAAAGATAGCATAATCACAATAAATAACAATGGATTGGTGAGACGCAGCCATGGGTTATTTTGCAAATCGGGTTGTGACTTGCACAGTACCTTTTCTCTGTTTGAAGTAAAACACAACGGCAGCAGCTAGAATGATGCAGAAGACAACTCCGAAAGTGACGCCAATGATGATGACTACCACCTTGCCACTGGAGGACGGTGATGTCACGTGACACGCAGTATGGTTTTCTGTCAAGCATTGTGTAACAATACTTCAAAAACAGTCTTGGCAGAGGGAGGGATAATTCTAAAATATTTTGAAACATTAACATATGGTAAAACAAAACAATCACATCGAAACAAATGTTGTGGCAAGTTCACTGCTTGCTTTAATAACGATGAATTAATATTGTTCTCAATAAACATTTAAGTGTAACCTTGACTAACAAGGTCATGGTAAGTTTATGAGGAAAAGGGAATGAACTAAATACTTAGGTCAAAACAACTTGAAACATGTGCATTGTTCTCTGTGCAATTGTTTTGTTGTGAGTTTCCTCTTCGGAAACGTTATGTAGTTATTCATAGGAAACAGACCCCAGTGCAGAGGAATGTGTATCTTGTTTAAGCCAACCAAGAAATACCATAACAGAGAATAACATGGTTGTGGCACTTACCATGAATAGTAAACAAAGGAGATTTGGTTAGAATACAGGTAGCACATTCTGACTGGCCTCTTCTTTTTACCCTCTTGCAGAGACATTTATCTGATGAGAAGCGGTGAGTGTCCTTTGGCGCCACCTGTGAACGAGATGTCTAGTGTCAAGCACAATATCCTTGTAAAATATCTATAAATCTGTTGACAGTTCCGATGGTATTGTCCTTAATATATTCGCATTACCAGTGCAGGAAATTAATTGCACACGTGCACTTATCCACTTGCCTTCATGCTCAGAAATGCGTTTATTTGGATAGATTCGCTTGTGAACAATGGAAGTAACTGTTCCATCTAAGGCGACTGTCTACTTTGCAACAATGTGTACATTTCTTAGCAGACTGTTAAAAAAACGGATCTCACAAAAAATTTTAAAGATATTCTCAACTGCACATTATTCCAGTGTAGCAGTTTAGTCAGGGTAATTTTCTTTCTCCAAAGACATTTGTGCATGAAAATAACATCTGTAATTATGCCATGATACTTATTAAATCTTGCGATTGCAAATGCTATCAAATGAAAAGGAAACCCATATGCCCAGTTTTTAGAATTAATTAAGAAACATTCAAAAATAGCATTTCCAACATATCAAGCGTTCTGCTGGTAATCGAAATTTAAAGAGGTTAAAAACTATAATTGGAATTATCACTATTTAAGTTGGTTCAGTAATTCCGAGAGAATTCAACAGCAAATTGCAAAAGCTATCGATGGTGTGGTCCCATTGTTACATTCACAGTGCATGCAAAACTGCTAGTTGTCAGTCTAAGAACATCTCACCTCAACGTGATATTTTCCTGGTTCCAAGCCTGTGAACACTGTTATGACTGTCGCAATGTCTCCTCTTGCCTGAAAATATATACAAAAGAAATTCTCAATTCCAGTTTTATAGCTAACTAAGATAAGTTCTCTGCGACCAAAATAAAAATGTTATTAGAGGTAGACTATGGTTTTTTATATAACATGTGTAATGAAGTCTTTGTAATTGAACACAACTTTGTAAATCACATGAATACTGACCTTCACTGTGTTTTCTTGCACGGCTTTCAGATCTCGAACAAGGAACGCATCGTATTCTGTGAAATGAAAGTTAGTAGGAGCCTGTGTGAAGGTCACCTGTACTCCACTATTGCAAGAGTCATTGTACACACTGATCATCTCCGGGCTCCAGAAGGATGAACTACCATCACTGCCTGGAACATATTTACACAATGGTCGATTTAAGTACACTGGCCAAGATGAGAGATACAATCATGAAATGAGTATTCACCATTCAAAGTCATTTTTTGTTGGTACTCTGAGTTGAATGCAGAAAATCTGCACTTTACTCTGATGATAACATATAACACACAATTTAATCCCGAGAATGACCTAAAAGATGTTGGCCCATCTTGAAACTTGTTAAAAATTTGAATTGAAGATTGAAAAAAATCATATTAAATCATATTATTATTCTTATAGGGCATTATATGGAATGTTCAATTCAAACTTCATCCTTAAAAATCCATTTTCAAAATACCTACCAATTAAAAAAAAAAATGGTCTGCCTTTTTTAGTATTTATTTATAGTTACCCTATTCATAGCTAAAGGTAACATTCTGGCCTTGATGGTGCAAAGGGTACAATTATACATCATACAAAAATGTGCAACCTTGCAATTTCAGACTTATACTTAAACCAACAACGTCTGTTCCTCATTTGTAACATATTTTAAAAACTAGCATAACCATGTGCAATACTGAAAGAACGCTTGCAATTTGAATGTTGCATGCACCGACTGTTTAATTATAAATAAAACTTTCAATTATAAACTGCCATTATTGCAAAAAATGGAGCCTATTGTAGAAGCACACATCACAACCTGTCTGATGTCAGGTAACGCAACTGACAAACTTCCTGCTAATAATTACCACTGTCTGATGTCAGGTAACTCAACTGACAAACTTCCTGCTAATAATTACCACTGTCTGATGTCAGGTAACACAACTGACAAACTTCCTGCTAATAATTACCACTGTCTGATGTCAGGTAACTCAACTGACAAACTTCCTGCTAATAATTACCACTGTCTGATGTCAGGTAACACAACTGACAAACTTCCTGCTAATAATTACCACTGTCTGATGTCAGGTAACTCAACTGACAAACTTCCTGCTAATAATTACCACTGTCTGATGTCAGGTAACACAACTGACAAACTTCCTGCTAATAATTACCACTGTCTGATGTCAGGTAACACAACTGACAAACTTCCTGCTAATAATTACCACTGTCTGATGTCAGGTAACACAACTGACAAACTTCCTGCTAATAATTACCACTGTCTGATGTCAGGTAACTCAACTGACAAACTTCCTGCTAATAATTACCACTGTCTGATGTCAGGTAACACAACTGACAAACTTCCTGCTAATAATTACCACTGTCTGATGTCAGGTAACACAACTGACAAACTTCCTGCTAATAATTACCACTGTCTGATGTCAGGTAACTCAACTGACAAACTTCCTGCTAATAATTACCACTGTCTGATGTCAGGTAACACAACTGACAAACTTCCTGCTAATAATTACCACTGTCTGATGTCAGGTAACTCAACTGACAAACTTCCTGCTAATAATTACCACTGTCTGATGTCAGGTAACACAACTGACAAACTTCCTGCTAATAATTACCACTGTCTGATGTCAGGTAACTCAACTGACAAACTTCCTGCTAATAATTACCACTGTCTGATGTCAGGTAACACAACTGACAAACTTCCTGCTAATAATTACCACTGTCTGATGTCAGGTAACACAACTGACAAACTTCCTGCTAATAATTACCACTGTCTGATGTCAGATAACACAACTGACAAACTTCCTGCTAATAATTACCACTGTCTGATGTCAGATAACACAACTGACAAACTTCCTGCTAATAATTACCACTGTCTGATGTCAGGTAACGCAACTGACAAACTTCCTACTAAAAATTACCACTGTCTGATGTCAGGTAACACAACTGACAAACTTCCTGCTAATAATTACCACTGTCTGATGTCAGGTAACACAACTGACAAACTTCCTGCTAATAATTACCACTGTCTGATGTCAGGTAACACAACTGACAAACTTCCTGCTAATAATTACCACTGTCTGATGTCAGGTAACGCAACTGACAAACTTCCTGCTAATAATTACCACTGTCTGATGTCAGGTAACTCAACTGACAAACTTCCTGCTAATAATTACCACTGTCTGATGTCAGGTAACACAACTGACAAACTTCCTGCTAATAATTACCACTGTCTGATGTCAGGTAACACAACTGACAAACTTCCTGCTAATAATTACCACTGTCTGATGTCAGATAACACAACTGACAAACTTCCTGCTAATAATTACCACTGTCTGATGTCAGGTAACACAACTGACAAACTTCCTGCTAATAATTACCACTGTCTGATGTCAGGTAACACAACTGACAAACTTCCTGCTAATAATTACCACACAGTCTGATGTCAGGTAACACAACTGACAAACTTCCTGCTAATAATTACCACTGTCTGATGTCAGGTAACACAACTGACAAACTTCCTGCTAATAATTACCACTGTCTGATGTCAGGTAACGCAACTGACAAACTTCCTGCTAATAATTACCACTGTCTGATGTCAGGTAACACAACTGACAAACTTCCTGCTAATAATTACCACTGTCTGATGTCAGGTAACACAACTGACAAACTTCCTGCTAATAATTACCACTGTCTGATGTCAGGTAACACAACTGACAAACTTCCTGCTAATAAATACCACACTGTCTGATGTCAGGTAACGCAACTGACAAACTTCCTGCTAATAATTACCACTGTCTGATGTCAGGTAACACAACTGACAAACTTCCTACTAATAATTACCACTGTCTGATGTCAGGTAACACAACTGACAAACTTCCTGCTAATAATTACCACTGTCTGATGTCAGGTAACGCAACTGACAAACTTCCTGCTAATAATTACCACTGTCTGATGTCAGGTAACGCAACTGACAAACTTCCTGCTAATAATTACCACTGTCTGATGTCAGGTAACACAACTGACAAACTTCCTGCTAATAATTACCACTGTCTGATGTCAGGTAACGCAACTGACAAACTTCCTGCTAATAATTACCACTGTCTGATGTCAGGTAACACAACTGACAAACTTCCTGCTAATAATTACCACTGTCTGATGTCAGGTAACACAACTGACAAACTTCCTGCTAATAATTACCACTGTCTGATGTCAGGTAACACAACTGACAAACTTCCTGCTAATAATTACCACTGTCTGATGTCAGGTAATACAACTGACAAACTTCCTGCTAATAATTACCACTGTCTGATGTCAGGTAACACAACTGACAACCTTTCTTCAACAGGTGTCATCATGATTTATTATGACCAGATTTTAAAAACTGCTAGTTCTATTTCTCAGCAGGCTTCTAATAGTTTGTCTTACCAGGTAAGACAGGGATGACAGTGAAGAGACGGTTGACTCCCGGGTACAAGACTCCAGCCACTGGCCTGGGAAGACTCGTCACCTGGATGCTGAAGTTCATGCTCGTCTGCTCCATATTCGTGACACAGTCGTAGTGGTAGCGCAGCTGCCAGAAACAAACGCAACCATTGGTAGAAATTAAATGTAGATAGTGCAGTTGATTTGACAATAATAGCATTTACGTAGTATAAAATATGTGTGCCTGTGTCTTAGCCTATTGGCTGATAAATATCTTATAATGCACCATATTAAAATATAATTTAATGACCATTTTCTGTTTACATTTTTTCTTTTGTTTTGGCAGAACATGAATGCCAATAGGCATCTTCTAAGAACGTTTATAAACATTATCCACCTATCATGCTATCTTACAAACACAATAGTGGGTTACAAGATAGAAACTTGCATTTTGTGTCACCTTGCTTAATTGATCCTGGTGTTTCCAACTGGCGGACGACAGGTCAAAGTGTAGACACTGGCGCCATCTTCCACCAATCTCTCTGATCTGTAGTTGGAATCCTTTTAGGTATTTTAGCGATGCTGAAATAAAATTATCTTATTTTAAAACTAAATACATAGTGCAAAGTAAAACAAACAAAATTGACAGCTAGTCACTTGTGGTCATTGCACCTGCGACAGTGCACATTATGACACTATAAATGATAAGTACCCCTCATCAACGACCCTACCCCGATTGCAATTCTAAAACATAACCCTTAGCAAAAACTATTATTCTGGAAGGTTTTCTACAGAATATTTAGTACAACAGAATGCTGTAGAATGTATAGTATTCTATGATTTTTTTGATCTATAGATTATAGGTTTTTCATACATTTTTTTTAAATATATTTTGTACTATAGAATTCTATAGAATTTCTATAGAAATCTGCAGATTTCTTATTTTGTTTGATAACGGAATAAGTGTCTTCAAGATAGTTCATACCTCTAGACACATAAGATGCATCAATGATATCTGACACTTCCTGGTAGCGACTTAATGAGCAGTGATGATCATTATCATTAGTTATTTAAGGTTCACTGATGTTGGTGCACCTACCATTACTACTCCATAGTGCACTGCATGTGTTGGGACATTTACCATTAGTGCCCTATAGTGCACTGCGTATGATGATGTACCTACACCTATGGTATAGTGATTTAATGTGAAACACAGAATGTTTACCATTATAATGCCTTATGTTGCACTAACAATGGAAAACTTAATCAAATGAAATATTATAGAAAACATGAAAACCTAATTATTATGTTATGATTATTAATCTTTAATTAGTAAATTTTATAATAATATATACACTATGACTATGGTAAACTTTAAAACCTAGTAATAATAATAATAGACTGTTACATGGCATCTACTTACAGTCGCTGGGGACACCCCACGAGACGTTGAATGACAGAGACAAGTTGTCATCGCTGGTCTTTGTTAAGTCTGTTTGAACCTGAAGATCACTAGGTGGAGCTGGCGACCAGTCTGAAGATTTCATATCTGTTGGACACTCTAAAAACATAAACCCAAATAGCATGTGACTTCCTTCTGTTCCATTTAACTGCACAATAACATATCATAAGTACAAGTTGAATGTACTATTATTATAATATTACATTATAATTATAACCACTGAATGAATATAATTAATAAAATGTTCAATATATTTGATTTTGGCACAACATATGCTTAGCTATTTTGACAAGTTCAATCCAGAATGGTTTAGGGTAAGTAACAAACATGGTGTGTATCACAATTACAATAATAAGGGTTTTTAGTTTTTTGTTTTGCACATAAATTATATACCATAACAGATGTGAAAAAGAATAAACATAAATTTGAATCAACATGTTATCACTTAAGATGTCTTCTTACCTTTGTTGGTTACGACTTTGCATGGCTGATCAGGCTGGAAATTAAGCCATTACATTATTAATAATCATTAGAGGTACACCATTTTTTAAATCTTTTATAGTAAACTCATGTCTTATTGTTTACTATAGATCTATTCTAATATCTTGTCCACCCAGTTTTTGTTAAAGAACCCCATTAAAAATGTAATTGGGTTGTTATATATGTTTATTGACCTTTGTCAACCAGCATGCAGTGCAAATATGATATTGTGGTTGCATTCTCAGATTGTCCATCTTTTAAATACAAATTTCCAGTGATTCAGCATGCACCATACACTATATAACACTATGCTCAAATCCATTGAAATTTTATTTCACTTCCAATTTTAAGTCAAAATGTTGCAAAAGTCAAAATGTGATATCTGCTAGCTGTACATTTATTATTCCGCTGGCAGGACCTAGAAAACACTAATTTTGCAAAAAGCATAATTTATTGAATAACATATCAAATGTCAAAGTGACACACAGTAGCAACATGTTCAATCAGTAAATACTGCTCTTGTTGTAAAACCACTTTATTAAAAACAACTAAAATGGTAGTTTAACTCCAAGTGCAACTTTAATGAACTACTTACTTACTAACTTTTGCTCTCTGGGAACATACACCATTGACCATTGTCCTCTGTTGTTGGTTTGATGCCATTTTCTCAATTTCTTTCCACGTTTTTCCCATCTGCTTTCTTTCGCTTTCCGTGTCTCTCTGCCAGGTGTTTCTCAGCCTTCCTCTTCTTCTCTTCCCTGGGGGGGTTCCATGTAGTTGCTTGTCGTGTGAAGTTTGTTGCAGGTTTCCTCAGTGTATGTCCTAACCACCTCCATTTTCTCTTCTTTATTTTGTTTTCTACTTGTAGTTGTTTGGTCCATTCCTATAGTGCAGTTTTGGGTATCTTGTCCGACTACTTTAGGGGTATGATTCTGCGCAGGCATTTGTTGATGAAAGTCTGTAATCTTTTTAGTGTTTTCTGTGTAATTCGCCACGTCTCCGAACCGTAGAGTAACACTGACTTTACATTTGAGTTGAATATCCTCAATTTGGTGTTAAGCTTGATTTATTTTGCCTTCCAAATGTTTCTCAAAATGAGAAATGCCACTCTTGCTTTTTGTATCCTTTCTTTGACATCTTCTTCTGGGCCTCCACTCTTGTTAATTACTCTTCCCAGGTATGTGAAGGAGTCAGTTTCTTCCAGTGATTCCCCTCCTAATATGACTGGGCTGTTATTCTTTGTGTTGATTGTTATGATCTTTGTCATGCTTCTGATGTTGTTGTGTCCTGTCTGTGTTGACACTGTGTTTAGAAGCTCTGTTTTCTCCTGCATCTGTTGGTGACTGTGGGACAGGAGAGCGAGGTCATCTGTTGGTGACTGTGTGACAGGAGAGTGAGGTCATCTGTTGGTGACTGTAGGACAGGAGAGTGAGGTCATCTGTTGGTGACTGTGGGACAGGAGAGCGAGGTCATCTGTTGGTGACTGTGACAGGAGAGTGAGGTCATCTGTTGGTGACTGTGTGACAGGAGAGTGAGGTCATCTGCTGGTGACTGTGTGACAGGAGAGTGAGGTCATATGTTGGTGACTGTGTGACAGGAGAGTGAAGTCATCTGTTGGTGACTGTGGGACAGGAGAGTGAGGTCATCTGTTGGTGACTGTGGGACAGGAGAGTGAGGTCATCTGTTGGTGACTGTGGGACAGGAGAGTGAGGTCATCTGTTGGTGACTGTGGGACAGGAGAGTGAGGTCATCTGTTGGTGACTGTGTGACAGGAGAGTGAGGTCATCTGTTGGTGACTGTGTGACAGGAGAGCGAGGTCATCTGTTGGTGACTGTGTGACAGGAGAGCGAGGTCATCTGTTGGTGACTGTGGGACAGGAGAGCGAGGTCATCTGTTGGTGACTGTGTGACAGGAGAGTGAGGTCATCTGTTGGTGACTGTGGGACAGGAGAGCGAGGTCATCTGTTGGTGACTGTGTGACAGGAGAGCGAGGTCATCGGCAAAGTCCAGGTCCTCCAACTGTCCACTGGATACCATTTCTTCTGTTTTCTGTTGTTTTTCATAATCCAATCTATGGCAAGCAGGAAGATGAATGGTGACAGAAGGCAACCTTGCCTCACTCCTGTCTTCATCATAAATGAGTCTGTGAGTTGTCCTGCGTGAATGACCTTACATGTCATGCCTTCATAGTTACTTTGTATCAGAGAAATACATTTCTCTAGTATCAAACTGGTGCAAAAAACATAGTATTGTTTTTCTGGTCACTTAAAAATTGCATATATTCATTTCCATGATTATATGATTTTGACATTTCTTTACCAACTGTCGCATTGTTCATTTCATTAGCGATACTTACATTGTCTTTTAATTCAATGTCATTGACGACCAACTTTGTAATGGAAAACGGACTGTTCCGTTTACTCTTTTTAACAAGTCTATATTTTCAATAACTCTGTGGTAGAATGCTTTGTTTGTAATAGTAAATTACTGTAATATTTTTTCTCAGCCTGCCACATCATAGCTGTAATATATTGTTTTTTATTGTTTTCATTTGGTCTGTTCATATATTTCTTACATAACAGAGTTGTTATGCTAATACTATTTTGTATGCCTTTAGTCATCCATTTTTGTACTAGCAGCATTTATTTGAGATCCTAGTCAGTGGGAAACATTTACTGAATATTTGGTCATATTTGGTTGCAAACATATCATAACCATTCATCTGCATCCTTACAGGTCATCACATTTTCCCAGTTTATATTCTCCAGTTCATGGGTAAAACTTAATATATTACGTTCACTAACAATTCTCACTTTGTGTCTGTCTCTGGTGTATTTAGCTTTAGATGTACCTTTCATACTGATCAAGTTAGATAAGTGGTCTGTGATATCTA
The DNA here is from genome assembly GCA_963995525.1 of Escarpia spicata. Lineage (NCBI taxonomy): Eukaryota > Metazoa > Annelida > Polychaeta > Sabellida > Siboglinidae > Escarpia > Escarpia spicata. The sequence continues at coordinate 20,400,321 of OZ023205.1, read as the reverse complement.
CAAACAGGTTTCCTGAAATTATTATTTTTGTATGTACTTTAAAGGTCGATATATATTAATATGATCAATTACAGTTGCAGAATGATCTGTTATTCTGGTTGGCTGTGTGATTCACGGTAGCAGATTTTCTCTAATTAGTGTCACAAGAGCTTCCATAGCGTCTCCCTGTTGAGGCTATCAAATGCCTTCTCATAGTCTACAAAGTTTATGTACAGGGATAAGTCCCATTCCATTGATTGTTCAACTATGATTCGGAGTGTAGCTATTTGGTCGGTGCATGATCTATCTTTACGGAAGCCTGCCAGGTGATCTCTGAGTCTGCCGTCCACTGCTGTTTTCAGTCTGTCCGAGATGACTCTGTTGAGGATCTTTCCGGCCACTGACAGGAGCAGTATCCCTCTGTAGTGCTTACACTCCTGCAGGTCTCCTTTCTTTGGGAGTTTCACCAGGTATCCTTCTATCCATTCAGTCGGTATTCCTTCTTGATCCCGTATCTTCCCAATCAGATTATGCAGCATCTCTGTGGAGGTATGCATGTCTGTTTTGATTGCCTTGGCAGGAATTTCATCTGGGCCGGAAGCTTTCCCTCTCTTCGGGTGATGAATGGCTTTCTCGATCTTTGCCTTGCTTGGTTCTTCGCAGTTTATCTGGAGTAGTTCTTCAGCTGGGAGATATCTGGTGGGTTCTGTGGTGGTGGTTGGTTCAGCAGTTCATCAAAATATTCCCTCCATCTCTTTACCTGATCTTTGTCACTTGTCTTTGATTGGCCTGTCTGCGTGCTTGTACTCTCCTGCTAACGTTCTTGTTGTGTCATGCAGTTGTTTCATGTTCCCTTAGGCTGCTGCATCCTCTGCTTCCTTGGCAAGGCTGTCAATGAAGTTTTTTGCCTGTTTTCTTGACCGCACTGTTTGCCTCTGCATACTGCTCCTGGGCTGCTGCTTTCGCTGCTCTGGTTCGGCTGTTGTTAATTGCACCTTTCTTTTCCTTCCTCACTTGTGCTTTGTTGATGGTGTCCCTAGAGATCCACTCCTTCTGTTAGTATTTGTTTCTTTCCCAGGACTTTGTTGCACGTGCTGGTCCATGTTTCCTTGATTTTTTGCCACTGGCTGTGATCGAGTCTATGTCCAACTTTAATGAACTGCTGTCCATCAAAATACGTGTTCTGGTCAAGATGTTTGAGTTATACTATAATATATTTAACATGATTTTACAACAAAATTATCAGACTATATAAATCTTTTGATTAAAGTTTCCAATGGAAACAGCACACACACATCCCCCTACATGCCACATTGCAGATTTCCTGTCTATAAAACAGACCGTTTAGATTTTGGCGGATTTGTTTGAAAATTATATGATTTTTGTGATCATCACACCAGTATCACACCAATTAGTAACCTTTAAGAGATGAAGAAGGTGCAGTGTGTTTCAGGTAAAACCTTTCAAGCTGCAGGTTTGGGTTGATGAAGGTATATTTTCTAATCTGGCTGAGGGTGAATTCAACCGTAATAGAACCGCTTAACCAAGGCTAATAAATAAAAAATTGTGATTTCAACCACAAATTGGCAATATCTGCATTGCAAATAATGACTGGTCCCTACCCACCTGCTGAGCACAGACTGCCTTACACCAGACCGGGCCACCGGACGAGACAAGTTGGAGGAGACTGACCAGGCTGACCAGCACCACCCACACATGCTTTCTGGTCAGTGTCATCTTCTTCAACTAGGATCTGTCATGTGACATCTGTCAATGCAACATTATATATACATTTATTACCTGATTAATTTTTAAAATATGAACTAGAGGTGGGTGCAATTAATACATTAGACTAAAAATATGAAGTTGGGATTTTTTAGTAGAGTGAGTGAATGAGTGTGAGTGAGTGGGTGAAATATCAATTACTATCAATAATGATAAAACTTTGACTTGTAGTGACAATATGCTAGAACCAATGCATTTTACTACTAGTAGTAATATTTATGGCAAAGATATAGCAAAATATTAATTATGTTTCATTATAATAAATAGTAAAGACATTGTACATCGGACCATAATTTAATGTTTAGATAGGTATGGATTTTTGCAGACTTGAATTATATATTAATTAAATAAAAACTTTTATAATATCATTTGAATTTAGCCATTTAATTAGACTATTCCTTAGAGTTTAATAACTGGTAATATTTTCCATCTTCCTGGTTCTGCCTTGACCATTCCAATTGAGATGATGTCACGCGTGTAGACGTGAACAAGTTTCCATTGGGCCTTGTCACACAATAGCTAGATCCTATGCACAACCAGATAATTACACGAACAGATCAAAGATTAAAGTAAAGTGACCTTTGGCAAGTTTGATGGAGTTTAACATTTTCTATTATAGCGCAAAACCACAGGCAGATATACAGGTATATGCAGGCAAATGTCACGAAATGCCTTTATATTATTGCGATAAATGCGACATGTTTGTTAGTATACACTGATATCCTCAGACGTCAAGCTTTAGACAAGGAAGTTATATGTCAAAACTTCCTATTAGTATTACTAGTAACGCCACTAACGACTAACAGCTACATTTCAGCAATCCAACAATAGCTTAGCCATACAAAGTAGTCCATGACGTAATGTGCGTCGAATTCCGGTGGATCTAAAACGCTCAAGTGTGCTATCTTGGCAGGACAAACAACAGTAAGATTAATGACATTACTTACCTGTGGACATGTTCGCAGGTAAACTCCGCGACAGGTGTCACATGTTGAACAAGTAGCGCCACCTAGCAGATTCGTTAACATCAAATTTAATCGATGACAGACAAAATGAGTCATTCACACCTTTATAAAAGAATTGTTTCTTATATGTCACCATTTCATATGCAAGGAAACATTTTTCTTTAAAATTTAGTAACTTCTGCAATTTTTAAACAATTTGTTCGAAATATTTTTTGCAACATCTAGCTTTATGGCTTTTAAACATTACTAATGTGTTCTCTTCAGTATTTTACTTGTCATTATGACATAAAATATATCAACTCATTTATAAAACACATCAATAATAGGCTGTTGCCTCTTCTTATTTTTCCTCAAAAAGGTCAATTAATATCAGTGGGAACAATGCAAGTTGTTACAAAAGACACATTTGAAAATGTAACTGTGATGCCACATATTGATTCAGTCTGATGCTAATCAATTATTAGATAAGAAAGGATGCGTATTGACTTAGACTGAACCATCTTTCTGCATATCCTATTGTTATAAAAAAAAGTATGTCTATCTGATTCACCAACACTGGTAAAACAAATACTAAAATTGTATTCACCAGTGTGTACCAGATGTCAATGTCTTATTAAAACGATACAACATGTGTACGTGCAATGTCATTTATTTCAGCAGCATATTATACTATACACAATTCATCAGTGTAAACAACAAAATTGACACGAGCTTGTGCAAAAATAAAACATGTTATAAAAGTACACACATTACAAATAAACTGGCCACATTTACCAGAAAAGCTAGTTCGCCATGTTCTAAATTATTTACAATATAAATGGGATTCAATTGGGGGCAAACAACAGCACCTTCATTCAAGTTTAGCATTCTAAAATCCATAACAAAGTATAAAATAATAATTTGTATTTACTGGTAGCAAGGTTGAATACAAATCTGAACCTTGTGTATTGTTTGTTTAGAAACTGAACAATTTCTGCCGGCATTCTACTAATATCAAATACAGCATAATTCAGGTAATACATTGTGCCTGTAATTTGTTATTAATGACAATATTCGATTAAAGTGTGATGCAACCAGGGGCGGATCCACAACGTGCGTCTAGGGGGAGAGGCACAACAACCTGCACTGGTGGCCGAACCAAATGGTGTAGTAGTAATTTTGTTGCTGCCGTGCCGCCGTAACTTGAGCTGCTGTCTCGGCTGGACTGGCGACATTGGAAACCGGGGTTTGGGAAGGGTGCTGTTGAAATTTTTTGTCGCTGCGCAGCCGCATCTTCACCTCTTCTTCATTGCTTCTCCTGCCTGGCTCGACTGTGACCATCGGCAAATGGAGGGAGTGCTATGAAATTGAAGGCCCATTTCAAAGGGTCTGGGGCAAAGTCACATGGTCCCATTATAAAAGGTCTGCAGGCATGCCAATTTCAAAAAGCCCTCCCTTGGATCCGCCTATGGCAACAATGATTATTTCAGGAAAATCCCAAACATCATAACAATCGCTTTTAAATGTAGTGTCAAACTTGATTCTTTAAAAAACATCAGTTGGATATTACGCTCAGTTGACAATACTGTTCAGATTTGGCAATAGATTTCACACATTGCCATTTTAACAGCATTCATACGCTACCAGTGGTACACACACGCCACCTATATCCTATTCTAGCTATGTGTGCACGAGAATATGCATGCATAAATACATATTTTACATGTAATGGAAATGTGTACATTATAAGTATTATTACATCCAGAAACAAAACAAAGCATCTGGTATAATTTGATGCGTAAAATCCACCATAAAAACGTCTTTTGTAAAATTCTCGTCACTGCAATGTATAATCCTGTTCACATATTATATTGTTCTCACATTAACCTGTTCACGTGTTAGATACCCAACATATATATTATACTCACATTATACATACAAACCAGTATATCTATACAATATACGTATACACAGTAGACACCTGGTATGAGGAACATGACAGGACTTGGTGAAGCTCTTCCTTATATTCAATGTTCCTTACTGGTACATCCATAAGTAAATAAACTGGTGTAGAGGAACAAAGTTGTTCCTGAAGGTTACCTACATCAAAAGTCCTTACAGCGAGCGACCTCTGTGAAATTACCATATTCGTTCTATTAAGCATACAGTACGCTTAGCAAAACATCCGAGTAAAAAATATGTCAAATTTTGCGTTCAAATAAGCGTACAGGGGCGTATGCCCATTTTCTGGGGTTCCTAGCTACAGCCATCTCAGCAGACACGACTACTAAGTGATTTATGCATCTCGCATATGATCAACAGGATACCAGAACACTGTAAAGATTTAAGCACACCAATGTACGCTAATTAGGGCATGTATGCTTACTAGAATGAGTGCCGTATATACCGGTATATACTGCAGTGTATGTATATTACTTTTATACCGAGCATTTAGATACATTTATAAATATGCATAGTAAGATTTGTGTAGAAGGGTGGGGTACTAATTCAATTAATGGTAGACAGAGTTGTCCCCATAATCCTTATAATGCACTCATCTGGCACAAAACAATTATTAACAAAGTAAAAACCGCAGTGAATATGTACACAATTAAATTTTGTAATGAAACACTATAATATGATGCAATTAGTCGAACAGCACAAGATCATGGAATGTCTATTTCCAGTAGAAAATGTATAATTCAATTAACATTTTTACTAAAGATGAGATTCTGAATTATAGACCACTAACGGAAAAATACTTCCAACAGAAATATGCATGTCTGTAATTGCAAGTTCTTTGCCAGCACCTCTGAATGTTTGTATACTTTGATGTGCATTACGTGTTCCCTAAACTGAATAAGATGTCATCTCAGAGCATTGGTGGTTGATACTAATTGAAATAAACCATGTTATTTAGCAAGACTTCCCCTTTCAAAAAATTTATTTGTGAATATCCATGAAAACACCCCTGTCCTAACCAAACGGGGAGAGTAGTTTCTTGTCTTATGGGAAACACAGGAATCATCCAGTGCTAAACCATATTAGAATGACAACACTGAGTATTGGTAAGTTCTTTGGTAGCTGATGGTTTCGCCATGTCTTGGTGTTACACATGCCCCCCGCCGACACTCTGGTGGTCAATTTCATAATTGTTGCGGCCATGTAGGACAGCACCCAACTTATCAAACTCCTCACCTTCATACCGTACATTAGGGCCTGACCTCGCCCCATCAAAGTACCCTTCCCCTGAACCCACCTCATCATCATACTCCACCCCTGGATTTGGTCTTGCCCCATCTTTAAACCCTACTGCAGAACAAGCCGAACAAGCACCCTCATAAAACACCCCTGGGCAAGCGACGTTGTGGTTGACCCCTCCTTCGAATTGCACCCCACAGCCAGCACAGCACAGCTCTGAGCTGTGGTCATAGCAGGTGGAGCCACCAAAGACATCGCAGGCGTTCTCCGACGGAGGCAGTCGGGACACAGTATACGGATAGACACGGTTGACATCTCCCGCCTCTTGCCTGAGGTAATCCGACGAAACACTTGTCGCATCCAAATATGGCGGAACGATCGGGAAGCCACGGTCTGCAAAACAGAAAACACAGTTGTCTTATGTTTGTAACTATTTATCTGTAGGTTTCATGTTTTTCAATTTGGTGGCTTGGCTGTTTCTTTGTGGGAATAACACACAGCAGACACACTGGAATAGCAAATTATTCACATAGACATAAAGGAATAAAGAGATTTATAGAATATATGTACTGTGTGCAAAGACATTTAACGCTATTTCCAGTAATTATGATGGAATACAAAATGCTTTACAGCACATACAAAGGAAAAACAATGCATTTACAGTAGATATGTACAAAGGAATATAATTAGATATATAGCACTTAAATAGAGGGATTTACTGCATACTCGTACAAAGGAATATAACGGGAATAACAGCAGATACATACAAAGGAATTTAACTGCATTAACAGCAGATACATATAATGGAATTTAACTGCATTAACAGCAGAAACGTAAAAAGAAATTTAACTGCATTAACAGCAGATACATACAATGGAATTTAAAGTGATTTACAGCAGCTACGTACAAGGCTCATCATTGTAAGCACTGTTCAGTGCCGACTGTGGCATCCCGTTATTCCAGATCGGAGCTTGGTCGTCCTGAATGTCTGAATGAAGAACAAGACAAAACAGTGACACTGATGGTAGGCAATCTAAGACGGTCAAATCTGACTATAACCAAGCCATCACAAGAACATGTGTAGGTAGGTTTGATTAATTTCATAAAAATATAAGTGAACTTTCCGTTTGTTTTTATTGCATAAATATGTTTTAATGGAATCTCGGAGCCATGAGCAATATATTTCATATTGAAACAGAAACAACTCAAGAATTCAACAGTTCCATGTTTACAAACATTTGTTCACTGTCACTCAAATCCTGTCGGGAGCTGAGCTTCTAATGTCATAACATAAAGGGTCCACTAGACACATTTGGGTGGTCAGCTTGTTTTTACTGTAAATGATTTTAAGATAGAAACAAATGGAAAAGATCTCTTTGAGTATTGTTAACAGTGTTAGGGTTCATACCAGATAATAGACAGACATAAATCGATAGTTAATAACATGATGAATGTTTTCTAAGATTGTTCCGAGGTTTGCCAATCAGTTGAGGACGTTTCGATTAACTTGCATTTTGAAAAAACTCAAATTTGTTCCCAACAAATGTCATACACGTACGACTACTTTGGGAGATGTTGTCTGCCTGACTGCACCTCACAACTCAACTGATTCACTTCTACAGATATTCGAGAAGCGAAAGAGTCACCTGGTGAGCGGAGGCGACTCCACAAGAAGACCAAGGTGGAGAGAGCGGCAAAGAGAAGACATCCACCAACCACCCCCAGCACCAGCGTGACATTTAGCTTGTGAGGGGCACGAGTGGGCACCTGTGGTTTCTGAGGCCACAATGTCACCCTCGGTTCAAGGGTGGTAGACGGGGTGCGAGGCGGGGGCAACACACACGAACCATCATGTCCTAGAAACCAGGTCACATGTGTCATACATCATGCCGCCACCCTGCCACATCAACACAGACATTGCTGTAAGTTTAACCACTCTACGTATAAGGATTCCTAAAAATGTCCAACGGTCCAAAACCGCACAGTACAACAAATATTTGCTTATGTTTCGAAACATACAGTGTTCCAATACATAGTCATTATGGACGGTATGTATTCGGATACATATATTATAGAAAACAATTATTATTTTTGTCAATTTTTAGAGTGTCTGAAAACATACGTTGTCCGAATATGCCCACTAATAATAGCAATCAGAGGAAATCTAATGTGTAACTTTGCATTTCAATTCAATAACATCTAGTCTGCTAAAAAGAAATATCAATAAAATAATAAAAATTGTCTGGTAGATCCAGGCTGCCTTGTCGGTACTAAAATTGGTCAAACACATATTGGGCAATAATTGCTACACCAGCAGCTGTTGCACTTGATTTGTTTGATCAGATTCCCTTGTTTCCCCACCCTCTCCCATTAATGTCAACTATGTTACAATGTCACTATATAATAATACACATAATAGTATTATTGTGAAATATAAATGAACTAAATAGCTTCTATACAAGGTCATGATAAACCAAGATTGCTGCCTGTGCAGATTTCACCTATAAAACGCACATGAATTTGGGAGTGCCTAGTAGCAGTAGAGTAAATACACAGGTCATAACTGCTTAACTGAGAGTGAATTCCTGTATAACTCATAGAATATCATGTTGAGACGGACATAATTTGCTACGGGCATGTCGTAAATAATATGTTACTTACCTGGATACACTTTTTCTACCGTAAATTTTGTGTGTGTGAATGAATTGGTGTCATCACGACTGAACGGATACGGAAGGCTGGCAAGCTCAATATCGTAGTCACCCGGGTGTAATGTCAAACACTGGTAAAAGTACTGAATCTGTGGAGAAGAAAGAAAAAGTTTATTTCTCAGAACAATGGTTTGATTCGTTGTTCATAAGACTATGATCAGTACTATCAGCATGACTGTAATATTGTCAGAAATTGAGTAATTTTGTAAACACACTTGGAAACAATTATGAAATATTACAACAGTAGATTATGATTTATGGTGGATTATCCTTATGGACTTTGATCCTAGAAACATGGGTCCTTTAAAGTTGCACTGCCACTCAAAATACTCATCTGATACATTCTGCATTTGGTGTGTTTTTTGCAATCATCTTGCTAGAATAATGGTGATACTCACTGTTATAAAATTTTTGTATTTGTTAACCATTTTACGTTCAAATTCAATATTTTTATGGGAACTTTATATTGTTGACACAAATTGATATGCATTGTATGGGGCGTCTTGATTCTGCAAAACTTTAATTTTTGGTACAGTGATGTTAGACTGCAACTTTTAGAAGGACCAAAAGATTGGGCAATTCACCTGTTCATCATCCTCTGTCCAGTTGGCCTGAGTGAGGTCATAGAGGATGCACTCCTTCCATCCCAACTGATCTAGACTTAATATTTGCAGCTGGAAGGCCTTCACAAAGAGTCTGGATGCTGCAAGGACATGGCAGGAGACATGGCAGGAGACATGGCAGGAGACATGGGCTTCAACAAGCTGTTAGATCAGATACAAATATACTGCATTTATGTGTTTTATTAAAAAGACATGCTATGTTTATTTCAAACACAGTTTTAGGTAGATGTGATCAAGTACAAATGTACTCTTTTAAGATGTGAGACACGTGGGGTGACACATGCAATAAAACCTGTCAATTACAGAAATTGTAGTCTTATAATTGTGGGTGAATTAAATGGTAAAAAAGGATGGTTAGGTAGGTATGCTTACCCCAATATCAAACATAATAAAATGTGCATGTTCACAATTTCAATGTCATCAATTATGTGATGATTTACAATGGCTACAATTACACAATGTCAGTCAGTTGCATAAATCTCAAAACAGTAACAGACAGCGTAACAAGAGTAATATAAATTAATTCATTTTATGTACAACCATGAATGCATGTCTGTGCAATTACAATATACATACTAGATCTGTACGGAGAGTTTCAGGAGGAAGTGGACTGGAGATGGTGGAAGTGGACTGGAGATGGTGGAAGTGGACTGGAGGTGGTGGAAGTGGACTGGAGATGGTGGAAGTGGACTGGAGATGTGGAACGAATGGAAGAGGAACAGCTAATGAAGAATGCAAGAGAGCAGATTCCCTCAGAGTGATGGGATGACCATGACAGAGATGGCAGAAGAGATTCCCTCAGAGTTATGGGATGAAAGAGAAGAGGATGACCATGACAGAGATGGCAGAAGAGATTCTCTCAGAGTGATGGGATGAAAGAGAAGAGGATGACCATGACAGAGATGGCAGAAGAGATTCCCTCAGAGTTATGGGATGAAAGAGAAGAGGATGACTATGACAGAGATGGCAGAAGAGATTCTCTCAGAGTGATGGGATGAAAGAGAAGAGAATGACCATGACAGAGATGGGAGAACAGATTCCCTCATGGTGATGGGATGAAGGAGAAGAGGATGACCATAACAGAGATAGGAGAAGAGATTCCCACAAAGTGATGGGATGAAAGAGAAGAGGATGACCATGAGAGATGGGAGACGGGATTCCATCAGAGTGATGGAGTGAAGGAGAAGAGGATGACCATGACAGAGATAGGAGAAGAGATTCCCTAAGAGTTATGGGGTAAAGGAGAAGAGAATGACCATGAGAGATGGGAGATGATATGACCATGACAGAGATAGGAGATGAGATGCCCTCAGTGGAATGGTATGAAAGAGAAGAGGATGACCATGACAGAGATGGCAGAAGAGATTCCCTCAGTGTGACAGGATCAAGGAGAAGTGGTTGACCATGACAGAGGTGGGAGAACAGATTCCCTCAGAGTTATGGGATGAAAAATAAGAGGATGACCATGACAGAGATGGGAGAAGAGATTCCCTCAGAGTGATGGGATGAAAGAGAAAGGGATGACCATGACAGAGATGGGAGAAGAGATTCCCTCAGATTGATGGGATGAAGGAGAAGAGGATAACCACGACAGAGATGGGAGAAGAGGTTCCCTCATGGTGATGGGATCACGGAGAAGAGGATGACCATGACAGAGATGGGAGAAGAGGTTCCCTCATGGTGATGGGATCAAGGAGAAGAGGATGACCACGACAGAGATGGGAGAAGAGATTCCCTCATGGTGATGGGATCAAGAAGAAGAGGATGACCACGACAGAGATGGGAGAAGAGATTCCTGGTGAAAGTGGGTAGAAAGTTGAGGGAGAGATAGAGTCAAGAGAGGCAGTGGAGAAAATGGAGACAAAGAGTGAAAGAACAACAACAGTGGTAATGCCAGGAAGACACCGACCGACTTTCTGATTTAAAAAAAGTAAACTAACCATCACTAGGAACACGCCAGGTGATATTGAGAGCTGCAACACAGACATGTGTACGTATTGCTGGGTCATATCCATAGGTCCTGGTCACATGTAGATCTGTTGGTTTTCCTGGCGGAAGTGAACTGTAAACTGGCATAGGGCACTCTGGAAAACAACACCCATACCCTATGGACAGCACAAATAATTATGGACCAGGTGATTTTAAAACAATATTTTGAATAAACAGTTAGTCCATTGTATACAAACAAATATCGAAATGATTCGATTTCATGTAACTGGATACTGTCTTGATCTAAACACACACATATATATATATATATATATATACAGTGTATATACAAATTATGTATATATATATATATACATAATTATGACCATTAAATGCCCACATTAAATGCCCAGTAAGTAAATGTTTAACTGATATCAGCTCATTTTAATTACGGGTAATCAGACAATAAGTGTATTTACTTACCAACTGATACAAACATCTGGCATTGTAGATGTTGCTACAAAATCAAAACAAACATTGATATATTAGTCAGACAGTATTATCAATATAATAATCCTTAAAGAGAAGGCATAAATATATGGCATGAACATAGGAAGTCACAGACCCAAAAAAGTCACAGAATATGCATTGATTGACATGCACAATAAATGCAATTGAGTGGAACATTAATCTTAATGATAAAATTAAAGACAACCCAACAAAATGTTCATAACTTTGGCGAAAAGTCATTTATAAATCATAGAATCATAAAATAAAAGGGATTGTGGCACAGTTGCTTCAAAGAGTTGGTCTTAATTAATGATGCATCACACTCTGTTCTGCTCAATAAATCAGTGGGGCAGTCTCTTTGACATTGACATATTCGATGAGATGCTATCGTAAGATTGTGCACATCTCATACAAGGACCACATCATCAACAAAGCAGTCCGCAACAGAAATAAACAAGCCATTGGACCCTATGAAGACCCCCTGATGACAGTCAAGGAATGAAAGCTAAAGTGGTATGGTCATGTTACTAGATCAACCAGCCTTGCAAAAACCATACAAGGCACTGTGCCAGGAAGAAGAAAGAGAGGGAGACAGAGGAAGAGGTGGGAATTAAATATCCAGGAGTGGATTGGCTTGACCTCCAACACCTCCCAGGGGGCGGCAGAAAATCGAAAAAGATGGCAGGAGCTGTTAAATAATCAGTGGTGCCCCAACGACCGCCTGGTTATGGGACAGTGAGTGAATGAGTAATTTTGTAGACACACACACACATACACCTCATGTAGACTAGTAACAACTGCCTGGTATCACCTGTGATGTAGACACACACATACACCTCATGTAGACTAGTAACAACTGCCTGGTGTCACCTGTGATGTAGACACACACATACACCTCATGTAGACTAGTAACAACTGCCTGGTGTCACCTGTGATGTAGACACACAAGTACACCTCAAGTGGACTAGTAACAACTGCCTGGTGTCACCTGTGATGTAGACACACAAGTACACCTCAAGTGGACTAGTAACAACTGCCTGGTGTCATCTGTGATATAGAAACACAAGTACGCCTCAAGTGGCCTAGTAACAACTGCCTGCTGTCATGTGATGTAGACACACAAGTACACCTCAAGTGGACTAGTAACAACTGCCTGGTATCATATGTGATGTCGACACACAAGTACACCTCAAGTGGAATAGTAACAACTGCCTGCTGTCACCTGTGATGTAGAAACACAAGTACACCTCAAGTGGAATAGTAACAACTGCCTGGTGTCACCTGTGATGTAGACACACAAGTACACCTCAAGTGGATTAGTAACAACTGCCTGGTGTCAACTGTGATGTAGATATACAAGTACACCTCAAGTGGACTAGTAACAACTGCCTGGTGTCAACTGTGATGTAGACACACAAGTACACCTCAAGTGGAATAGTAACAACTGCCTGGTGTCAACTGTGATGTAGATATACAAGTACACCTCAAGTGGCCTAGTAACAACTGCCTGGTGTCATCTGTGATGTAGACACACAAGTACACCTCAAGTGGACTAGTAACAACTGCCTGGTGTCATCTGTGATGTAGACACACAAGTACACCTCAAGTGGAATAGTAACAACTGCCTTGTGTGGTCTGTTATGCTGAGGCAAATAGCCACCCCATGAAATCCTACCCATTTAAGCCAACTTGAAAACATTACCTACAAAAACAGATAAATAAACGAGTATGAATGTCATGTCAATATATCCATTAAAATACATAATATTTGGCAGACTTGTGATAAAATGACTGCGCTGCATCTGTCTTTGGACATCTTTCTTAGCAATTCAGTCACCACAGTCGTGTGTCTTCCTTCTTGATCAGAGACGTGACTATTGCAAGAAATCTCTCTGGTGTCATACACACAAATGTCTAGAAGATATTTTCTTACTGATCGCATAATCTGAAGAGTAGGGATAGGATCAGAAGGATGAACCTAGTCCAGACCTGGCTTAATGATAATTCAGGTTTTCCGAATTGTTCGTTGTTATTTCCCACCAGTATGTTAACTGTTTTTTGACAATTGTACATGATAATATATTTACTTAGCTACTTTATTATGTCTACGCCAGTCGTTGTTGAAATAAAGTTACATTCATTCATTCAACTGTGCTGAATTATCAGCAAAAAGTGCAATACTTTACATTTTCTACATAATGTTTAAATAAAATAATGTTGCTACTTAATTTATGACTTGTGTGCCATTATTTCAGCACCTAACAACCAAAGCAGGAAGTAGACGTGTGGGCGATATTACAGTAATTAAACACAAACAGTCAAAAACAAGACATAGAACATTATTAGGTTTAATTATTTTACCTTTAATGTGCACCCCTGTGTACAGTTTCCATCTGCAAGTGCACACACAAAAAACCATTTGACAAGGAGACATAAAATTACCAAATTTATACACATTTTAAAACTGCCAACATGGTTGCACCCCACTATGCTAACATCCGGGTAACTATGTCACGATTTGACCTAATTAGGCTACGATACCAAAAGAAACGAAATTAAAAATTAATTAATAGTTCACTGGGCCTACTATTGTAATTATCTCACCATCTGTAACTGAGGTACATATGTTGCTCAAAGTTAGTATGTAAGAACTATGGTGTTAAATATTACATAAAATATAACGCTTTATTGGCCGGTTGGCATACAAAAATGTGTAAATAACTGGTATATAAAGAACACCAGTATGCCTACTTTTAAAATCAACGCCAACGGTAATTTGATTGAAAAAGTTAATTTAATTAAATACCTTGGCCATATTGTTATAGTAATGAACATATAGGTTATTCTAATATCTTCACACCCTTATAATTGCTTAATTCACCCTAAAATCACACCAAACCATCATAATATTATAAATATAGCTATACAGTAGGCCTTAGGCCTCCTACCTAACAATATTAATAACACAAAACAGTGTGAATAAATTGTTAAATATATATAATACATATATAATGTGTGTGTGCGTGTGCGTGTGCGTGTGCGTGTGCGTGTGCGTGTGCGTGTGCGTGTGCGTGTGTGTGTGTATACCGGTGTATATATATATATATATATGATATATGTTGAAATAGCTTTTTATTCGACTTATATTATATTTGCATATCAGAATAATAAGAATAACACACATATATTTGCAACTCAACTGAACTGGATTCACAATATACAATAAAATACAACTAATACATTGAAACGTCATACAATATTAATACACTGAAATGTCATACAGTATAAATACCATCCTTTGGCCCTTCATTCGTTATTGGCAGTTGTGTTATCCCGATGGTATAACAGAATTACGGTATCTGTTTGTTCGGGTTATTGGAAAAGGGTACACATTACGCTGTTTGATGTCATATTTGGTATGCCTTTTGTCAGGCCGCAGATAGTTTAATATGTGTATACTAACTTTAATCTTATTGAACTATTTTTGACAAAGGCAGTCCCGTCTTGCTTTCAATGTTCCAATTTAACATACCTGAGTATCTCAGCGTAACTTATTGCATGTAAAATACACTTTAATGCTCTTTTTTGTATCATTTCAATATTGTTAGATAAATATTGTGGCAAGTTAATGTGCTATACAGGGCATGCATATTCTAAAACAGGCCTCACAACACTGACATATAGTGACCAGATCATTCTGGCTAATTCCTACTCGCGTTAACTGATACAACATGTACAGTCGTTTCCCGGCCTTTTTCACAATATTTCCACATGCTTATTCCACTTAGTCTACTTGATCTACATCTTTTCTATCGATCTTTATATTTGGGATAGTGTTTCGAAAATTGCGGTCTTGTGCAAAACATATGATCGTCTCTTTTGATTTTCCTGAATTAATTTCCATTACGTTCTGTTCTGTCCACCTAGCAGCAACGTCAACCGATTCTTGTATAACAGATACACCCTTTCTATCGCATATTTCGAACAATGTACTGCCATCTATATACTTATATAACGGAACAGGCGTTTCTAAATCATTTATGTAGACTAGGAAACATTTAGGTCCAGACAGTGTTCCTTGTGATACTCCCCAACTGGGGTGACCAGAATGCGAATATTCATTTCCTATTTTTATTTGTTGAATTCTGTCCAATAAAAATGTTGCCATCCATTTTATAATATGTGAGGGCAAACCATACAACTGCAGCTTTTCTAATAACAAATGATGATTAATAAGGTCAAACGGTTTGCTAAAATCTAGCATTGCAACTCGGACATAAGAATCCAATTTATCAGTCGCCTCATACCGTTTGTGTACCATTTCAACAAGAACGTCTGTTGTGGAAGTTCCACTAATTCCACCAAATTGCTTAGCAATTTCTCCTTCAATTGAGTCATCCACCTATTTCATTATTATTGCAGCTATTGGAGTTAGTGATATTGGTCTAATATCTTTTTCAATCCACACCTGTGGGTTTGTTTATGGTTACGGAATTAGGTTGGCCATTTTTTATTCCATAGGTGTACTCCTTCTCTTAGAGACTTATTAAAGTTAGCAGTTAATGGTGGAGCGAGGACGTTTACGTGATTTCTTAACACCCACGCAGGAATGTTGTCAGGCCCAGTAGCCTCGTTCACCTTAACATTCTGTAAAGCGTTGAAAGTAGTCATTACACTGATGACAGACTGATCTGGCAGTTCCTCGTTTACTCTGAATATTTTATTATCCTTATTTAAACGAGGTAAATGTTCACTTACAGGTACGAAAACGCATTCATTCTACTGGCTAGTAACGCATAATCACCTTTCACCGTTTTGTTAGCAAGACCTTGCATGCATGAATTGTCATTTATTTTAAGTCCAATTATTTTTTTCATATTTTTCACCCAATCGTGGGAACCTAAGTCATCCATTGCTGCAATTTGTGTTTGGTAAACATTGTATTTAAGTCTCGAAGCGGCGCGGTTAACCTCATTACGCAATGTTTTTGTTTGGTTCAAATCACCACTCATGTGAGCGCGTCTTTTACGTACTAATGCTCTAAACCAGTCCGTAACCCATGGTTTATCAGCTGTGTGCTGCGCCACGACCTTAATAGGAAATCATATTTCCATAAGCTTGCAAATAACATAAAACAAATATAAATACTGATATGCATATGACTCAAGCCTAAATAGTAGTTCCCATTTAATGGCAGACAAAGCCATAGCAAATGCGGCTTTTTCATTTGGCCCCATACACCTTACGGTTAAACGGTTCACACACCCAGTGTCAACTAAACGGTAACATTTGGGTTTAAGCAACACCACGTTCTGGTCTGATGACCCAAGTTCGGAAATAGTAACAGGCGATGTATATACCTCCTCCATATTCGTCCTTATTTTATCTAATATCGCCTGTCCACGTGTTACTACATTCACTACTTGGACAAATCTATAGTGCGTTTTCATAAAATTGTCATACAACTTATTGAAATCCCCAGTTATAATCACACCATATTCTGGATGTCTGCGTACCATAATATCTATGCACGTCATTATATGGTCACGTATTTTCAAATACTCCGTCTTTGGAGTGTAATGTAAATGTTTATTAATTTCTATAGCACCATATTTATACAATACTATTGCTAACAACATACATTAAACTTTAACTAGGCATTTTTTTTGGGCACAATCTTAATCCATATTACCTCTGAATCGTGAGCGTCCATCCATATCACTCAACCTTGTATATATTAAGTCATTTCTAATATAGCAAGCTACAGCTCCGGCTCTCCCATGACATCTATCTTTCCTCTCCAAGCAAATCCCTTGCATTGTAAGGCCATTAGAATACATATACTCCTTAAACCATGTTTCACTGGCACATACAATTGACACATCATGTGTTGCTACAGTTACTTGCAGTTCGTCCATTTTTCACTGCTCAAAGACCTGGCGTTTAAAATAATTAGGGAGGGCAGATCCCATTTGCGTTTTATGCTCCCTGTAGGATTGGGAACACAATACCGCGTTGTATTAGAGTCCACAATTTGCATATTCGATGAGCGTTCAATGGTCATATCGTTTAGGCCCATTCCCTAATCAAGGGTGTGGTGTTTTTCTTTACGTCCCCGTTCCCCCCACTGACGCGACTGCACTTTCTCGGGGTGTCTGCAAGTGGCACTGACGTGGATCTTCTCACCACATTTGGCACACTTGCCCAACGCGTGCCTCTGACGAGTACGGCGTTCAACCACTGTCCAGTTATTGTCAGGCGACGCTCTTGTACTGTGTGATTGATCATGGTTCGCTGCCATCGGCATAACCATGTGTCGGTGTTGTTGCTGACGTTGGCAACCAACGGTAACTGTTCCCGGAGAGCGAGATTTGACAGCAATCTGCCAATTCCACTCTCAGGCAGATGCAGTCCGTCCCTCTGGAAAGCAGCATCATTGACGGCCCCATTTCGGAACGTGAAATATATATAATTATATATGTATAATATATATATATATATATACACATATATATATATGCGAATAGAATATCAGTCGAATAAAAAACTAGTATAATCTAAACAGCAATAATAACTATAATAATACAATTACGAATACATTACTTGTTATGTTGACAATAACAAATAGTAATGTGTGTTCGTGGGTGCGTGCATGCCTGTGTGCGTGCGTCCATGTATGCACATCTATAATTATGTATGCCTATTTCCATGTTTGCAAATATGCATAAATGTTTGCAACTAATGAATCGTTAAAATTTCAAATGCATGCACACAGTTGTAATACAATTATGTATTTATTATTATATGTACAGTGTACACCAATACTGTTATTATTCTATGTACAGTGTACACCAATACTGTTATTACTTCGGTAGACTTCCCACGGCGGAAAAAAAGTGGTCATTATCGCACTGGCAATGGATATATCGCAACCACTGTTCGTGGTCACGATTACGGAATAATGTTTCATATGCAAAGCAGAAAATGAAAACATACTTATCTCGCTATTCGTGATAAGTAACACCATGTCAGACGTTATCTTTCTAATATCTCCCGAGTCAGAACACATATGTTTCTTCTAACTAACAGTCATTTCAGCAATTATAATCGTCGTTTTGGTTTTAAATGTGGTAATCGAACGAAGAACTTGTTCTGTAATAAATACTGTTTTCGGGGACATGGACTGAACGACCGATCTCGGAAAGGGATGGACACTGTCGACATTAAATTGCTGCTTAATAATTCACAAAGCGGATACACTGTGAGACAACGTTATCACCGTTAATAGTGGTCTAATGTTAGGATGCTGACGCTGTTTGCACGAACACATTCATTATACCCAGGCGAACATAGAACATTTTATGTGATGGACCTACAATTAATATGGCACATTGCTTTGTCCCCCACCCCAATGTTGTCCAAAAGACCAATGCCTCAGTCTTGGTGCGGATGTCTGTCGAGGATGGTGTGTCTGACTTCATAAGATATGTCTGCGGTCAAGCATGGCATTGATGGGGGGTCGTCAGTGAGACGTAGCCCAAGTTATGTCAAAGGTTGACCAATCGGCTGGTTCTCAAGTCTCTACCAAGTGTATGATCATGCCAAGAATTGTTAAGGAATTACAAGTAAGGAGATTCTTCTTACGGAAATTAAATAAAGGAACACTTGAAGTACACGCAGCGCAGGGACTAGAGAGAATGTACACGTTTTTTCATTGCAGATCAGAAGAGTGCCACTTTTCTTACTTTGAAGAAGGTAATCAAATAAAGACAATTGATAAAACATGTTTTGGAATTGGTTGAAAATGGATGCGATTAATTTAAGAATGACCAAATGCGGAGGACGTTACAATTGACAGAACATGGCACCATCCCAATATTGGGCAACTTTGAATTTTTGAGTTCTTCGTGTGTAATTAGACATCTGCGTCATCAACAGGTCAGACACATTCGAATTGAAATG
The DNA here is from genome assembly GCA_963995525.1 of Escarpia spicata. Classification (NCBI taxonomy): domain Eukaryota; kingdom Metazoa; phylum Annelida; class Polychaeta; order Sabellida; family Siboglinidae; genus Escarpia; species Escarpia spicata. Next base: position 20,380,677 of record OZ023205.1, on the reverse strand, counting down.
CAGCACGAAGACCAAAACTGGCGTTGTAGCGGCGCTAAATAGAGCTGTTGCTCGTGTCTGTTGAAGTAGTTGTCATTCTATTTCATTCTATTCCATTCCCTGAGGCTCACTAACAAACTCCAACTGCAGACCTGACGTGATGGTTACGCACCGCACAAATCCCAGTTTAGCTGTGAACAGCTGTAAACGGATTACTACATCACGCATCAAGCATCAAGCACTTCCCTTGAGGCTTACCATAAACCTCCGACTTGACCCCGTTCAGAATAAATGAACTTTCGCCATGGGCACATGATACGTGAACAATAAAAACTATAATATAATTTGTTTTCCTAAACCTTAACATGTAACTTAATTTCAGTTGTGTTTACTGGAGGTGGGGCAAAGTATAGTCCACCCATCAGATTTTCTTGGGGGTGTTTGCCACCTCATCTCATGCTTATTCTCAGAATATAGCACACTGGGCCCGAGTTTGTACACAACCGGTATAGCAGAGCTGTATGCGTCCGTACGTATCACATAATGTTGCTCCTTAGGAGCAGCGTTTGTGTGTCATGTTTACACATGCTACCGAAGACACTCCTGGCGTACGCAAATCCGCAGTCAGACTTAACCGTAGTCAGACGTGTCCTCAGACATGCAACTGTGTTGTCATATAGATGTGCCCGCAATGCTGCAGGTTTCTTCGCTCTCGTCGATACTGTGGAAGACGGCTGCGTGTCTGAAGTCTGTCCTGAAGCCGTTGGCCCGCTGTAGCTCGGCATCCTCCTCATTGATGGCCCGCACGGCCCGACTCAACTCGCTCGTCGTCGTGCTCTGGGCGTCCATGTCAAACAACTCCGGCGGTTTAAACGGACCTTCGTCTGAAAGACGCGAAATGTCACGGTGAGATTGGGGAAACGAGTGGCTGTCGTCGTCTTTGGACATAAATAGAAACTGCATTGAGGGCTAACAACAGAAAAGACTGGATAACACAATCAAATATCGCGAACGCTACACTATTGTTATAGCTGACTCCCAATGGGGTCGACAGCAGTTCGCGGATAGTCGTTTAAGAGAGAGAGA
>OZ023205.1:20281573-20379412 GCA_963995525.1 Escarpia spicata | reverse complement strand
AGAGAGAGGAGAGAGAGAGAGAGAGAGAGAGAATGAGGGAGAGGGGGGAAGAGAGAAGATAAATAACTGAATTTGGTAGATATTGCTACTCCGCGTCTAAAATGTTCAGTTGAGACGTACAAACTGTGCTAATTTCAAGATTGTGTTACAATCAAGTTAATACTTAGTATTTCACAGATAATCTGCCCACTGACCCAGAATTGTTCTGTATTCGCGCTGAGGATCGTCTCCAATGTGGGCATCGAGTCCGGCATTGTGTACACACCACCCTGGCCGTTGATAGCCACGGCGTCATGAGCACTGTTATAGGTCTCGTAGTTTCCATCGTTTTCAACAGATTTTTGGTGGCTTCTTCCTGAAATTAGATTCACACTTGTGAGAGTCTTGGCAGAAGCGTCCATAAACTGTTTTGCCAAATGGACACAACATTAAATTGTATGTCACGATTTCGTTTTATTTTCATTGCTACTGAATTGCCCAAGAAAATGATTTATAAACAAGTTGACTTGCGTAGAAAGAGTTGCAAGGGAAGTGAGGAGACAATAAGTAAATATATTCTTGTGCTCGCAGGATGAAAGTTTACAAAGCATCTAGAAGTACATAGACGTCGCTTACTTGTCGCTCTGTAATGTTTGTAGACGAAAAACAGCAACAGTATCGATAGAAGACTGCCACAGAAGCACCCCAGCACTACGGCGACAAGGGTGAAGACTCCGGAGCCTGTTCGTCCTGTAGTCTGAGACAAGGCCGTCGACATGGTCTGCGCCAGAGTCGCCTGGCCCCACGTCAACGTTGTCGAAAAGTCAGTAATGCTACCGGAAGTCGTCGAGGATGCTGGTCGGTGAGTGGACAATGTTGTTGGTGGTTTGGGACTAAGCGAGAAGCAGTCTGGATGGCGAGATTAACACAATAGTATAGAATGATGAGCAAATCCAGCTTGTCTTTTGAAATGAAGCTATATGCTAGGAGAGAACAACCATGCAAACACCTTAATGTCACAAACTATAAAGCAACTACATTCAAAACATTTGTACAAATTAATGAAATACGGTCCATTTGCTTCTACAAAGTTACACGACACGCTGAAGTATATCAACACGTCAACATCGGGTGAATTCTTTAAATGGCTTATTATCTGAAGCAGTTTGACCACAGTCAAATACTCAATTAGTCATCTCGAATTGGATAGTCTGTATCAAGTTTTTATTCTTGCCTCCCATTAGCCATCAAAATCAAAAACTTTGCAATGAACTACGAAATATGTTCTTATACTATTGAACGAGTTCCAATGAATAACTGATATGCAACTAGTTCGATTCTTCGCGTAATGCTGTTAATATGCAAAACAAGTAATTTACATGCATACATAACTTAAACGTTCGGTGTACCTTTCTTTGGCAATGTTACAGCAAGGTACTCGTTGTTTGAGCCGTCGTGTGCCTTCGGCAGTGTTGTGATGTCAATGTGTTGTTTCCCTCTCAGCGGCAGCAGACAGTCGAAGCTATACCGCAACTGCGGGACGAGAAACCGATGTCAGGCTTCCACAGTAACGTTATGTTGTTCCTACGTAGATCTTCTTTGGGATTCAAAATGTATTTGTTAACGTATTTCCCTTACTGTTTGCAGCCGAGTGTTCATTCATTTATATAGAGGTGCATAGGCCCCAACTTTAGTGGTGATGCTTGATTGGATACAAAGGAACTTGAAGCTCTGCCATCTCGAGTTTGACATGCTAAGCGTCATATTTCCGTCACCTCTCCATTAAAAACGAATACCACACAGTGATGTGGCGTGATTTATCCTATCGGATGAAAGTACAACATTTATATAGATACTAAGGTGTACTTATGAATGCACACAAACATATATGTTATGTAGCGTTGAGCACAAACAGGTTATATGCACAACATGCACGCATGAACACATACCTTCTCTACAATATCGTCTAGCTTCCAAACGGCTGCAGACAAGTTGAAATATATGCATTCTTTCTTGCCAATACAATGGCCTGCTAGACACGTGACAGTCACCATGAAGCCTTTTACAATCGTCGCTGACCCTGCGGTAATAATACCATTATATTATTGCATTTGTGTTTGCGAAACGCAATGGCAAACGTCGAAAACGTGCAAAGTAACTGTCGCAGTTGTCTGAAGCAAATTGCATTTACACAGATGTTAAAACTGAAGTTAGCGGTAACCGCTCGTTAAAAAGAATGGAAATCGCATATGGCTTAAGAAGATAATCATACGAATGTCAAAAGAGAACTAATTGGCTGCAGTCGTTGAATGCTACAGAATATAAAACAACGGATGAAGTTGTCGCTCAAAGAACTCCTCAAGACAATTCGAGATAGAGACCTATGGACAACTGATTGCACGGGGTCGCTCGTCTACGTCAGGCATACGTGCTGAACGTATCTATATTGTATGCATGAAGGATTCTACCCAGTTGTATGCCATGGAAAGTAAAACATACATTGAGTAATGGACTCAGGGGTCACCTGAACAAAATAAGGTAAAACAACCGCAGACGACACACGTCCTCGTAACACCAAACACTAAAACGCCCTTGTATGCATCTACCTGTCATGCATGCATGCATGCGTTCATGGCGACAGGATAACAGAAGACAACGAAAGCGGTGCGCTAATCCAATATGAGAAAAACATTGTGAGAAATAATCGGGTCACAAAACAACGAGGTAATATAAAGCAACAATTGCAGTTCGTTATTTACACAACTCAAGTGGACAGCCATCTAAACAACAAACTTCAGTTGTCATGTGGAGATGACAACCAAGCGTTTATAGTGGTGAGGTATTATGTTATTTTTTATTATGAATCATTTATAGAGCGACGTGTGTCCGGATAACAAATCTGCTCAAAGGCGCTGAAAAACCATAAATTATAAGTAAAATACATTAAATGACCTAAAACATATTAAATAGAAATATTAAATAGAAAGATAAAAGAAAACGATTTAAAAGTAGGATATAAAAATAAAATGTCGGTTAGGTAAACCTGAATAAAATAAATATATACATATATTTATAAGTGTATATATAAAAGCTAAATGAATTAGTAGTTGTTTTCATCTACTGTGGCCTGGTCTTGGACCTCAATACTCTGCGTCATTCGCGTATTAAATTCCTGTGATCTTATTTTGTATAACAGTGCATTCTGTATAGTGGATAACGCATGACCAGCGTCACGGCGGTATTGGCCAACGTGTTGAAACTTTGGCAATGTCTTTCACTCTACGTTGCCTATGTCTTTCGGAAGAGATGCATTTAACCGTTGGTCCATTCTATCTTGTCTGGTGTCTATGCCAGGAGGAAGTAAAATTTGACGTGCAGGGAAATGGAAAAATCAGTACTTGGACTCCCTGAGCTGGGATCTAAACTCCCAATGCAAGAGTAATCAACCTAATGATTGTGGGTATTTAATGGAAGAAGATCTACCGTCGCTGGGGATGCCCCAAGTGATGTTCTCTCGGCCGTAGCACCGTTGACCTCGTAACACACTGTCGTACTCCTCCACTCTGACGTCCGTCGGCTTGCTCGGCCAGTGCTCCAGCCGAGCCTGCGGTGGGCACCCTGCACACAACACACACACACATTGGTAAATTTATGTCGTCGCCTCCACCAGGACAAAACATGGAAAATAGTTCTGAAGTTGCCATTAGTTAAATCAAACCTAACGATATTTACTTCGCACGTCACATGACCACTGATTACTGCATTACACTAGTACAACATAATACAATAATATAATATATTCTATTTAAATAAATTAGTCACACATACAAATTGACATTTATATACATTATTAACGATGAGTGGGAGACGGGGAAAGTTAAATTATAAATTTATGTTTTAAAAATATGTAACTTTCTTACATTAACGCTTACATTTCATGGATTGAAATGTATTATTAATAACGCACTGATATACTTCGTTCTGTGTTCACATTTGGCTCCCTTACACCAGAAGCACTACTCTTATATTCTTGCAGAAATTAATGTATTGGATGATAATTATAGTCAACTTAATTACTGTGCTAATAGCTTATTCAAAACGTTTGGAATAGAACCCAGCCTTTTTTTCATAAATTGTTTAAAAAAATCATATCAGACATATGTTGATGCTGAGTTCAACAAAGACTTGCATTATGAAGAAAATAATCTTATTTCATAAACGTATATGCTGCAAATCATTATGAAGGGCGTTATATGATGTTGGTAGCGTGCATTCGTGTATCATGGTAGTGCCTTAGTGGCACACGTCTTGTCACGACTCATTCGCAGCACCTGACCAGAAATGTTGTTTATAGTCTTTTATCTGTTCTTACCTGCCAAAACGGTGACGACACATGGCAGACGGGGCTAGACGAAATACAGAAAACATGTAATGTATTATTACGCACGATTGTTAGTTTTTGGAATACAACACAGAACATATAAACCCGTGAATCGTTTGCAGTAGAACATAAACCTTTGTGTGTTTACCAGATGTCCATTGTAACATAAATGTATTAATTATTCCTTCAGTTACGAACCATAGTCAATGGAATTCTCGGACATTTTCCGATTTGGATCATTTTGATCTTAAAACACTAAACCACATTCTAAATTTTATTTTTGTTCATGAACCATCTAGTGAGTGGCATATGTCCGAAGTATCATAATACATAGGAGAAAAGCGAACAAAATGGGCCACATGACGATATTTGCGTTTTAACGTCTCCACTTATGCCTGGCAGTTATTATTTGTTATGCGCTGACATGGCACAGGTACTTCTTTATACTTTCACTCAAGTTAATGCAACAACATAGATAAACAAATACTTATCCATAGTCATTATCAATGCATTTACAAATACGTTTTAAATTCTGCCTGTTAATTGCACGAATTTCTGGCAGGCACATTTAGGTGTTGATAGTCCCATGTTACCGTACTAGCGGTCGTGTCCGCATTTATCCTACGGGTGAATTATGAATGTATTGCCTCAAACACTTTGTCTTTTCAAACAAACTACAACAAAACTATAATCAACACAACCTTGTGGGCTGCTCCTGTCGATTTGATAAATGGATTCACGTGCAACCTAACTAACTTCGTGACATCCTTCATAAGACTAAGGCGACATTAGCAAAATGATACCTCACAATATAGGCCCACCACGTAAAACGTAGGGGCGTAAAATATTTAAAATAATAACCTGAAGTATCGCGTCAAACAATGATATTCAACGACAAGGAATCCATTAAATATCATTTAAATATCACAGGGGACCACACACACGCACGTACACACACACACACACGCACGCACACACACACACACACACACACGCACGTACACACACACACACACACACACACACACACACACACACACACACACACACACACACACACACACACACACACACGTACACACTCACACACACACACACACACACACACACACACACACACACACACACACACACACACACACACACACACACACACACACGCACACACACACACACACGCACGTACACACACACACACACACACACACACACACACACACACACACACACACACACACACACACACACGCACGTACACACACACACACACACACACACACACACGCACGCACGCACGTACACACACACACACACACACACGCACACACACACACACACACACACACACACACACACACACACACGCACACACTGAGAGAGACACGGAGTAAGTAGGTAAGTAGGTTGCAACAATCCGTCATCTACCGTCAATGCTTTGACGTGGAATCAACCGTGTCAGACGTCATTTAGACCGCATACACACACTAGAGGGAGTTCCCCGCCTCCTATTCACGCCGCGTTGAAACGTTGATGTTATCTCTCCGTGCGGCCGACTTTCTTACAGTATACTCTATAACTAGCGTTAGCAAATGTGAGCGAACTCATAAATAGGTTCCATGGCTCATGTGAATCCACGCCAGATATACATTTGTAATCCATAGGGGGTTTTGGCCACCACATGCGAACATGGGGGCCAGGGGGTTTGAGCCCCCCACTTTTGTATATAGCAAATTGCGGTAAATAATCTAGCTAGTAATATAGAAGGTGTGCAGTATGCACAGAGGTATCTTTTCCCTTGAATTATATATTGTAAATCTGTGACAGTTCGTATGCTGTAAATATGTATAACAGCATTCAAGGGTTTTTTCAGTCACTAACTAGCTAGAATGGAAAATTATTATATATATATATGTACAAATTGTAGTACATAGCATATGCGGTACATAGATCAGTAATCTTTATGTACCTGTCTGTGCACAGGATGCGAAATACACTGTATATATTGTCTGTGCACAGTGGCAATCCCTGTGAATTAATAAATTTGGATTGCCCATTACCAACCTATGAAATAGTTGGTGTAACTTTATACAAACAGAGAAAGGGCTGCATGAACAATTCTGTAACACATGTCATCATATATACACTGGGGGTGAGGGGGTACCGAGCGAAAGTAGCACACGAAATACATTTGTAATCCATAGGGTATATTCCAGGTATTACTGTAACGGGGGATTATAGACAGTGGGTAGAAATAACCAACGTATGTTTGTGTTCACAACAAACATAGTTTTTAGTCACTATCTGTGCACATGGCGCTATCAGATCGGGCGTACTGTATCCGTTCATAAACAAGACTGATCGCCCTTGTATTCGGCAACAATCTACCGATCTCAGTGCGAACACATTCTATTGAACCACCGCGGCAATGCGATAACGGCACAACATAGACACCGATATAGTGTACACATCTGAAACCCACGGCACACGTGTATGTAGAGCAACCGTATCGCCTGAACAGATCCCCTGGTATGACATCGAGGATGATGGATTGTTTTAAAACCAACAGCCTCTTCTGTGTGTTTTCTGCCGTGCTCTGGACGCTTGTCATACGTAACTCGCACGGGAGATGTATCGAAACAGATTTACCCAACACGCCACGTTGCTGTACAAACTTCCTGGTACCAACCAGGAAGTAAAACTACTGTACACAAGTACATATCCCCTGCCGCCCTTGTGGGTGTATACGATGTGTACATACTACGCAAACGCACGTACCTTCAGCGTACAGTTGTATCGCGACAAGCAGTCTCTGTCGACAAAATGATAGGACTGGCCGAGATCTACCACCGTGGAGAAACATACTAAGACGATCAGCAGTAGCCGCGTAGACATGTTCAAGCCACCCGCCGCTCTGTAGCGTAGCGCCTGGTGATATCAAGTGAGAGCAGGTCAAAATAAACACACTGTACTTGCGGGCGTTATTCATTCGCGGTGTCACAAGCGACTGGCGCCGGCGTTGCGGTCACACCGCGTGGGTGGAAGATCCGGGAAGGATCGGCCAGACTGTAGGGCAAAGGGCAGTCCGTGTACGTTGCAGGAGATCGCTATTGGCCGAGAGAGGCTATGTGGTTCGCCACGATCGAAAACATGTCTTCTAACGGTAGTGCTTCCGTAACAGAAAGGGTAGTGCTTCCACAAGAAGTTACACAACGCATTAGTTTTTGTACGTAATCGCTGCCATATTTGCCTGACCGATACGTTTCAATATATGGCTACTCTATGTGGCTTTCTTAATATGCTAAACGGCGCCTATTTGATACGTGCGTGCGTGTGTGTGTGTTTGTGCGTGCGTGTGTTTGTGTGTGTGTGCGCGCGCGCATGCGTGCGTGCCTTCGTGCGTGTGTGTGTGTTCGTCTTGTAACCGTAACCTTTCAATGTACATGTACGAAGCAGTTTGTCAGGATGATTCTATTCCACACAACAGAACATGTTTGTGATTATTATTTAGAACCAGCTAATAGACCATCTCCGGGCACAAACGTCACATGTAGTTATAGACTAAGCGAAATGAACCTTTTTATTCCCAATCTGAATGAACTATACTCTAAAATAATGTCCTGATATGCAACTAATTTTTTAAACTCCTTTAATCACCCTGTTCATGGCAGGGCATTTTTTTTATTGAATTTTCATTGGGGGGGGCAATGTCATAACAGGGCACTTCTAATGGGTAAAAAGGGCAGTTTACGCATACGTTAATGATTATGTTCATAACCCTTAGGCATGTATGAAAATTGTGGGGCCTACATTGACGACTGACGACTGCATCTTGGTATGAAAATAAATTTTACACATATATCCTAGAAACATACAACCAATTATGCAATAGTCATAGAAACATGAAACGTATCCTGCAAGTCAGAACGTTTGACAGTTGTCTCAATTTGACTAGACGAGTTCCGTTTCTCGGGTGAATTTCCTAACGAATTCACGCTGTCCGTAGATGTCCCAGTACGGAGCCCAGCGTCGATCTACTTGTCTTCTCCAAGAATCTGACGACAGCGGGTCGAGGGTCATACTAGGCGGTGCCCACACTATTCAGTGCAACCATGAATGGTGCGTTTCTCGTGTCCTCATTCATACTGGTGCAGTGATTATCAACCACGAGGTTGTGGTGGCTCACATACGATCCTTTCGGTCTGCGTAGGGTATGGACTCATACAAGCCATAGATGCCAACACCTTCTGAACTGAACCTGTTGTGACTGGCAGAAGTTGGCGCAGACTGACAGTGAACTTACAACCGAGTTCACAGCCATCAGGCATCAGGAATGGCACACTCATCATGTTTTCCCACTGCTCGGCTGCCCCTTCCGCAAAGTCAGATGCCTCATTTGGGATAAGGCGCCTGACGACGCACACACCATGCTCAAAGAACGATCTTAGACTCCTTCATGTCTTTGATGACGTCCTCCTGCTCCAGGTGCATGCGTTCAGACATGTATTCGTAAGTTGCTTGCACGACCTCCAATTTGACTGCTCGTCTTTCGCGGCAGTTTGTACAAACGAACTGGTGATTACACTTTCGTTGTGTTAGGTCCTCTTTTGTGTTATTGGTTGGACAACTCACTTTCTCCTCCCTTCTTCCTGGGAATGTTCCACCCCTCAGTAGGTTCAACTTCTTGATGGCCGCATCAGTCACACAGTGAGAAGATCGCTGATGATCAAATCACTCCTTTGCAACTTCTTCTGGAGTGTTTCAAATATCTCCAGGATGTCGCCCACCAGTGCGGTTATCAACGTTTGTTGGTGGTTCCAGATTCTCAGGAACCCTTTGGTTTCAGACTTCTCCTTTCGGTCACTGGTACTTTCTGGCGCCTTCATCTGTTCCCACACCATAATGCAGACTGGTAAGTTATTCAGCACAGCATCCACCAGCTGCAGCTCGTGCTGGGCAAACCTGACATCGTGGTGCCGGGGGAACTGTTTGACATTCCCGGCCTGCGCTGACATCTTCACCCGTCTCGGCGTCCGGAAGAATCCTACGAGTCCCAGTAGATTGGACTTCCAGATTCCAGACGATCGACTCAATGGCTAGGTCAGATCGATGTGCAGCACACCAACATGTTGCCAAACCTCTCTGCATTTGGTCAACAAGCAGATTCCATGATCCATCTTGCCTGCCGGTGTTTGCCGCCTCGCCGTCAGTGGTGGCACCAACCTGCTTCGTGTCTTTACCTCCTGTCAGATCTAGAGCTTTGTTCACCGCTTCAAGTAGTCCAGTGGCACCGTTCTCTGGCGAATGCATGACAGCTGCTACTTGAGTTTTTGTTATTATACCCCAGTGCAAATTAAACCAAACACACTAAAGCGAATAAAAAGTAAGCCCTACAAGGGGCCGGTTTGGGAGAATGGGCGCACACTGGGAGGAAAGTTGGTCTGACCGGGGGGGGGGGGGGGGCAAACAAAAGGGCTGGGGGGGGGGGCAATGCCTCCCCACTTTGTACGTTAAAAAACGCCCTGGTTCATTTTTCACTTTTCTGTACATTTTCTGCACGGTTTGTTGCGACACCTAGCGGTCGTGGTGATGTAACCGCAGGCAGCACCGCTAGGATTTAGCATGGCGCGCAATTATGCGGGTTGGTGTTTCAGGCCGTACCTAAAATTGCAATTGAAGAACTAATATTGTTTTACATCACCGTAAAGATAATAATCGTATCTACAAATATGCCGCTGGGTGTAGCAAGGATTTGTTTTTAGTTTTTGAGTTATTGCCGTTTGAACATCGCGAATGCTTAATCCTGCAATGTATACGCGGCAGCGGATATAATGCTGCGTATAATTTGTGGATGAGATTGTTATCTTTTTGATTATATCAAAAATATATAATTTCGCGTAAGCAATTTCATGTACAGTCTGAAACAACAGGCCGCACCGCCGCTCGGCATGTTAAAAGGATAGGGCGCGCTCAGCAGCCCTGCCTGTGATGATGTCGGCAACACCTGTCGGGCTGGTTGCTTTATGACAGGCAAATGACCACGTTTGAGCGGGTTTGGTGACATGAGTTCGCAGTGAACAGCTTCATATTTGGCATATTACTTGACACAAGTATTAAGTTTACGTATATGAAGTTTCAAAGACATTTAAAATTTCATTTCACTTAGTCTTTAATGTTAGCCCAATGGTGGTGTTGACTCCGGGTTTTATTCTACGGCGTTGAAAGGTTAACTGTTATTATCGAACTGCAGTTGGTGAGAAGACATTTGTTCATACGATATTAGCTAACGGGACATTTGTTCTTATGGTATTTACTCACAGATGGTTTGTTTGCAAATACAATATTTGCTTATAGTCATAATTGGCTCTAATGGTATTTAACAAGATTTAACAAGATTACCATCCAGAAACTTACTCTGGATGGCAGTTGGACAAGGAAGCCTTTTGGCTTATCGAGAGTCCAATACTTTTTATCTACATGTATCCCGCCTTTTTAAGGTGTGTGTCGATTTTATTTTTTAAACATATTCACGCTACTAGCACCAACACAATCAGGAGATAATCTGTTCCATTCATTTACAGTCCTTTGTGAGAATGAGAACTTTCTTATATCTAATCTACACTGCTCCTTTACTAATGTAGCTTCATGTCCTCTGGTCCTTCTATCTTTCTTAACTGAGAAAAAAATGTTTCTATCAATATTTTCATAACCATTCAATATTTTAAACACTTCTATGTGATCTCCTCTCAATCTCCTGGTCTCTAGTGTTGTTAAACCACATTCTTTTAGGCGTATTTCGTAACTAAGATCCCTCAGATTTGGTATCATTTTAGTCGCTCTCCTCTGTACTCTTTCTAGCATATCTATGTCCTTCTTGCGATATGGCCTCCATGCTTGTATACAATATTCTAAATGAGGCCTCACTATTGTTTTGTACAGCGGTACTATTAATTCTTTTTTCTTATACGCTATATTTCGCCTAATTAATCCAAGGATTTGATTTCCCTTTGACGCTGCAATTCCGCACTGCTCTGAAACCTTCATATCAGCACTAATGGTTAACCCTAAGTCCTTTTCTTTTACAGTAGTACTTAGAACAGTACCCCCCATTTTATATTTTACCTCTTTATTCCCATGACCTGTGTGGAGGCATTTACATTTCCCAAAATTGAACAGCATTTGCCACTTTTCAGACCATTTGATCAACCTATCAAGATCATCTTGTAAATGCTGTCTGTCTCCATCACTTTTAATCCTTCTAAACACTTTTGTATCATCCGCAAATTTTAACACCTTGCTTGTTATATCATCGTCCAAATCATTGATATATATTAAGAATAATATAGGTCCTAGTACTGATCCCTGTGGTACCCCACTCAATACCGATTTCCAGTTTGAAGCCTCCCCATCAACTACTACACGTTGTCTTCTGTCATTCAGCCATTTTTCTATCCAGTTTATTATACCATGTCCTATGCCATGGGCCTTTAGCTTAAGGAGTAATCTTTGATGTGGTACTTTGTCGAAAGCTTTTTGAAAATCTAAATAGATGATATCTACTGGTGATCCCTCATCTACCCACCTAGTGATGTCTTCCAAAAAACATAACATATTTGTTAAGCATGACCTCGCTTTTAAAAACCCATGTTGAGATGGGTTTATCAAGTTATGTTTAACAAGAAAATCCACCATGTGATCTTTAATTAGTCTTTCTAATAATTTGCAAATCACTGATGTTAAACTCACTGGTCTATAGTTCTCTGACTTGTTTCTCGAACCTTTTTTAAATAACGGTATAATGTTTGCCTCTTTCCATTCTAAAGGAACCACTCCCTCTTCTAATGACAAATTGAAAACTGTTGCAAGCGGTGCGCTAATTTGTTCTACAATTTCCAATAGTAGTTTGGGCGGAATCCCGTCCACTCCAGGTGATTTATTATCCTTCATAGCCCTTATTTTCTTAGCCATCATTTCCGAGGTTACAACTAACTGTCCTAAATAGTCTGAATCTGCCCCCTTGAACTTAGTCTCTGGTACTGGCAGTGAACTAATATCTTCCCTGGTAAACACTGAACTAAAATACTCATTCAGGTCTTCTGCCATTAAGAATCCCTCTGATATTGTATTTCCAGCACTATCTTCTAGAGGACCGACCTTATCCTGAACTTTCTGTTTGCTTCGAATATACGCATAAAAACTCTTACTGTCATGTTTTATATTACTAGGTAATTTTTTTTCATAGCTTCTCTTTGAATTTCTAATTTCAGCTGTAGCTTGATTAAGTGCTTCTTTATAAATGTTGTAGTCTTCATCATTTCCAGTACATCTATATGACTTCCACATCATTTGTTTATACTTAATTTTTCTAATGGCTTCTTTCGATAAGTGTTTCTTTTTAGACCGTTTCCCTTGTTTTTTGAAAGGTACAAATTTATCGACTATGCACTTAATTTCACTATTTAAGATATTCCAGCATTCGGATGCTGTCTTATTCTTCAGTGTGTTATTCCAGTCTATCTTTGCTAAATATTTCCTCATGTCCTTATACCTTCCTTTGTGGAAATTTCTCCTATACTGCTTTTTACTATTCCTTTCTGATTTTACTTTGATGGTAAAATGTATCTGGTTGTGATCACTACTCCCCAGTGGCTCACATATTTTGACATTGTCAACTAATTCTTTCTGTGAGGACAAAACTAAGTCTAACACATTCTCTCCCCTGGTTGGTTCTAGCACATGTTGAGAAAGGAAACTATCTTGTACTAAAACTAAAAACTTGTGGTCCTCACTCCCCATACTCTGTAGAGATTTCCATTGTATATGCCCATGGTTAAAGTCCCCCATAGCTCATATACGATAGATTGCCTCACAGCATGTCGAGTAGAAGCAGCAACTTTATCCACATTGTATATAATAAGAACAGTTCGACAATGCCCTAGAATGGGACTGTGCATTTATGTGGAAGAAGAAGAAAAAGTAGAAGAAGAAGAAGAGAAGATAAGAAAAAGAGTAAGAAGAAAAAAAGAAGAAAAGAGAAGAAGAAGGGAAGAAGAAGAATAAAAGATTTGGAAACGACTAGCTGGGGCACCATACAGCGAATGGCCAGTGACAGACAGAGGTGGAGGAACTTCGTATATATATATATATATATATATATATATATATATATATATATATATATGATCATCATCATTGTGCAGCCGTAATATCCCGTGGATGGGCGATGGTCTCAGCATGTCATTTCGAAATCTGCCTGTCTTGCGCTATCCTCTGCCAGATGGTGCCATTCCAGTACTCGTCTAGTTTGTCTCTCCACCGTCTCGCCGAGATCGTTTCCTTTCGTAAGGTCTCCAGGTTGTGATTCGTCCATCGGTTATCTCGTAGTCTACTGATGTGGCCTGACCAGGCCCACTTCTGTCTTCTGATATGTTCTATCACGTCTATGACCTTTGTCTTCTCTCTTACCCAGATGTTTGTTTTTCTTTCCCTATGTGTGATGTTTAACATAGTTCGTTCCATCTTTGTTTGTGCGGCTGCTAGCTTGTTCTTTGCCTGGATAGTGATTGCACATGTTTCCGCGCCGTATGTCATCGCCGGAAGTACGCATGAGTTGTAGACTTGTCTCTTCAAGCAGGTTCCAAAGTTACCCTTAAAGAAGTCGCGATGTTTGACAAATGGTGTCCAGCCGGCCGTGATTCTTCTTTGAATCTCCTTGTCTTGGTTTTTGTCTGTATCGCTGTGGGGGATATAATTGCTTTCAACGTTCTGTATCTGCGTGGTGTTGATATATATTGGTGTGTCATTTTTTAGCATCACTTTTGTCTTCGAAGTGTTTATCTTCAAACCTTGTTTTTCACTTTCATCAGCTAGCTCCTGCAACATTTTAGTTCTTGCGGTGTAGTAGCGCATATGAGCATGTCGTCGGCGAAGTGAAGATGACGATATATTCTCCGTCTCTCCCCAAGCCTCTGGTTTCCCATGTCAGTCTGCGGAATATGCTTTCGAGTGTTGCCGTAAACATCTTGGGCGATATGGTGTCACTTTGTCGTGCTCTTCTCTTGGTGTTGATCTTGTTGTTCTTGTTGTGTAGGCGGACTGTCATCAAGCTGTTAGTGTAGATGTCTTTCAGGAATTCAATGTACACATCTTCTATCCCCTGTTCTTGAAGGGGGGGGGTCAGTTTTGCTTGGGTTTGCACCCAGTCGAACACATTCTCGTAGTTAACGAAAGCGATGCAGAGTGGGATATTATATTCTCGACACTTCTCTTTCAGTTGGTTTACGACGTGTATGTTGTCTGTCGTTGAGTACCTGCGTCTGAATCCTGCTTGCTCTCGTGGTCGTGGTTGGTTTTCGTCGAGTGTCTTCTCTAGTCTATTGGTTAGTATCTTTGTGAATAATTTGGAGATGTTTGATAACAGAAATATTGGTCTGTAGTTCTTTAAGTCTTTCTTATTTCCCATTCTTGGAGATTATCACCATCTTTGCGTCCTTCCATGCGGTGGGTATTCGTCTTTCTGATAAGCATTTAGTATACAGCTTAGCCAGTGTCTTCGAGATGGTATCTTCTCCTGTTTTTAATGTTTCAATGTTTACACGGTCATTGCCTGATGTCTTCCCATTCTTCATATCTCTTAGCGCTGCTTTCACCTCCCATGGTGTTATCTCTGATACCTCGTTCGGGTCGGTGTGAATTATGGTACTCTGCTCCTGTCGTATAGCTCCTGATGTCCTCCTTCGCTTTCTTTTTGATGGTCTTGCATATTTATGCGTACTCTATTTGTTTTTTTACGGTCGCCGTTACCCACCATTCTTCGTCGTTTCTTCATTATTCTCCGTGTCGGTGACGATATTCTCGTCATTACACACATACACACACGCGCGAACGCACACACACACACACACACATATGTTATCAACATTGCACTGATTACTTGCTTACTGCGTAGATTGCAGAAGTCGTCTGCGCGCCGACGTCGTGGAGATGATTTCTGTTCGCAGGGTCGTCTTCCATAACTTACACTCGGCCGTCGGGTGGCGTGACGCTATCGACTTCTGAAGCGTCGCCAAAAAGCGTCTTTCACCTTGTCAAACTCCGCCTGCGTGAGGCCAAGCTTGATCGAGACAGCGACTGGGGAGGACGCGAAAGAAGAACAGGCATGTATGTATGTATACGTATGCGCGTGTGTGTACGTGTGTGCGTACGTATGTACATACGTACGTACATACTTACATATATACATATGTGCGCACGTACGCACGTACGCAAACACACGCAAACACACACACACACAATGTACGCACGCACGCACGTACGTAGTTATTTTCTTATTCCTCTTTTATTGCATTGTCCTCTCTATGGCATTTTGCAGTAGGGGCATGATTGTTTTTGTAATGTTGTTATTATTGGACAATACATATTTGTTTACATAATTATTTATTATCAATCCTCCATTTAACTCTACCTCCACCTCCCTGCCATGACGAATGTCCATGCTAAGTCTCACTTTCACACTCTCACAATATGATTTCGGCCGACTGCCGACAATGTGTAATATAAAACACTTGGTATGTTACTTTTAGACAATTGATTAAAAAAGTAAAATGCATATGTTTATTAATTGTTTACCAACTAAATACAACATCGAATAGATAGCTACACCAGTATGTATCGTACATAGCTACACCAGTGTGTCTCGTACATAGCTATACCAGTGTGTCTCGTACATACCTGCATTTCCGTCGAACGTGTCAATACGAACGTCGACGACAGCTGACGTTCGAGTGTTGCCGCCGTCAGTCGCTACTATCTTCACCAAGTATTTGTGGTTATTTATCAATGACGCGAGACGCGTCTTTTTGATGTCGCCTGCAACATACGCTGTTATTCTAAAGCCTTCTATTAATTTAACGTGTAGTTTATTGTTAAATAAAGAGACAGTGCGCGGGCATGTTTGCATGCATTGAAACGTATACGCACCCGTACATACACGCTAATCGGATTCGTTGATATTCATGTACATTTGGTGCGTGATTGTAGACTGTCACAGTGTAAAATCCTAACGAAATGAGTCATATGTCTAAAAACTAGAAACAAATAGATACACATATTGTTGGAAAGAAGAGATATTAAGCTTTTCGATGGTGCATAAATCATGGACCTAGCTCACTCATAGCAAACGTCATGCCTCAGTGAACATGACTGGGGTAGAAACGTGCAAACTGAGAAAAACGCGGTTGAAGTTCATATACATGTTTACGCATGATTATTTCAAAATACCGTAGTTAGACTTAATAGATTTCCCTGAAATGTTGCATATTGTTGGCTAATCGTAGTGTCCGAACATAGTACAAATGTGAAAAAAAAGTATTTTACGTATTAATAATATTATGACCAATAAGCTGTATATAACGTATACAGAAATAAGTGTACGTTAAAACGTTTTATTAATTTAATCCCTGCACACACAAACGCCATATAACAATCGAACAACAACGTAACACGACATCGAAACAGTTAAACGTAATGACATTTTATATAATTGTTATGCAGTGTACAGATAGTTATAACACCTAAGTTTCGTGACTTTATCAACTTAATTGTACATCTACAGGGACCGGTCACCGAACAACCACATACTCCGTCGGCAACTGGACGAACTGAAAGGTCAGGTCCGTCTGCGTGAGCGTACGTGGCGACGCAGCAGGACCAACGACCACCGTCTTTCCTTTACGGAATTGAGTGACCAGTACTTCCGGACACTGGCTTCTAAGAAAGCTGCTTTCTACAGAAAAGAAATATAATCCGCCTCGAAAGACAACCGAATAAAGTTTCGTATTTCGAATCATCTTCTTGGCCGTAAGTGTGTGAACCATCTTCCCAACGACACTGGTGGCCCTGCCGTTGTTGCCGAGCGTTTCGCTTATCACTTCGCCGACAAGATCAACACGACCCGCAGCCGAATCATGGGTCCGTCAGCTGATGTTGACAACGCACAGCCATGTATGGTTTCTTCCCCACTACTTGCGTTTTAATCGGCTACGCTCGAAGAAGTAACGGCATTGATCACAAGTGGCAAGGCAAAGTCTGCCACCTTTCTGGAACGCGCGTTACGCAGTACAGTGTCACAACGAACGCGCGCCAAGTCGTCCTCCATGGGTGATCGCGGTGTCGACGGCGTGTGTGAAAGCCCTCGACGACAAGAGGAATTCTCAATGAAAACAGCCCTGCTAGATCTCCTGAAGGATGGTATTACCGTCCAGATAATTGCCACGTCAATCAGTGAAACAATAATCTAAGAACTTCTAAAAACGCCAACTTTCATGGACATTCTCGCCACATCAATCTTAAACTCTGACAACTTCAACAAAATCAAGGAAGCGTTGTACCAAGCATGCTGCATGGACATAACCAAAACATACAGAGCAATAACTGCAGTTGAAAATAAAGTACGCAGGCTCGAACAGGCAAATGTGGCGTTGGCTGACCAGATAGACGACTTGGAGCAGTACAGCCAGCGCAATTGCCTGCTCTTTCATGGCATCCCTGAACAACAAAAGGACACGACGACCAACGCGGTGATCGATCTGTGCAGCAAGTCGCTAGGGGTCACGCTAGACTACAAAAGGATCGACCGCAGCCATCGACTGGGAAAATCACAAGGCGATAAACCACGCCCGATCATTGTGAAGTTCGCGCGATACGAACAACGACAAAAGATCTTCGCAACAAAACGTAAACTGAAAGGAACAAAACATGTCATAACTGAGAACTTAACAAAAAGACACAGTGTGTTGCTGAAGAAAGCGCGATCTGCTGCCGGGATGCAAGCAACATGGACTATGGACGGTCGCATTGTGTGTCTACTATCATCCGGGCGAAAGTAAACATTACCACCGAACGTGAACTCAAACAACTTGAACGCTAAGTGAAGTGACTCCCAAAACGAACAACGACTGGTGTAATGTGTAATAACATGGCAATGTGTATGCAAGCCGTGGGCATTCTGCCACCGTGCTTTAGCATTATTAATATGACTAATCATCCTGTTTTTTTTGTCTTTTTTCCTGCTTGTTTTGTTCATCTGTAACGTGTTAACTAAGCCCTCTTTGTCTAGTTTAATGCCAAGGCATAGGTTGTCGTTAAATAGCATGATCCCTGTTATTTTATTCTTTTGTAACTATGGAAATAACACTGTATCCAAACACATTTTGTCTAGATTAACGCCACGGCGTAGGCTGTTTTACAAAATGCTATCGTTGAGCTCTTCGGTATCTCTACTGTTCTCCATAGCATATATATTTTTAATATATGTTCTCCACCTGCCAAATCTAATTCCTGTGCAAACTGTTACAAATATAATGTTGATTAATGTAAATAGTATCAACACACATTGTTTATATATATATGCTTGTTCACTTTTATATGCGGTATTTCAACGTGTCAAACTGCCTTTTCTATGTTTCCATTATACCTGTTTAGTTTCAGCATTTGGTGATGAGTACATTAATGTGGCACTATATTTCACAAATAGCTACTACTCCAGATATGGTCATATAACATGTAACATACAGTAGTGTAGTATTTATTTATTAATTGTTAACGCATGATCTAATCATACTGAAATGATGTTGATTGACACTGAATAATTAATAAGATTCACAGGTGGCATTGATGAAAATGACTTCACAAAAATTATAAACCTGGACCCCGATGAAAGCTCAGTTAGACAACAGACTCGATATTACAACGTTGAAGACTTGAAGGGCGTCCTGGCTAAAAACAAAAATAAATTAACAGTGTTAAGTCTAAACATAGACTATTTAAACTCCAAATTTGATGAATTAAATATCTTAGTTAACATGCTGGCTAATTCAGGTGTATTTATAAATGCCATATGCCTACAAGAGGCAAGAATAGAGCAGCACACAGACACTGAGCATCTTAAATTAAACAATTATATTATGATAACTCAATCCTACACTAACAATTGTTCAAGAAAAGGAGGGCTGGTAACATACATATCAAACAATATTTATGTAGTCAATTACATATCGCATAATATCTACTCAACCTGGGAAGGATTGTTTATACACATTATTGACGATTCGGGTAAAGACATTACAATATGTAACATATATAGACCTCCAAAATATAACAATAATCATGCCTCAATAGTTTAATTTCTGCACAATTTCACCCCCATAATCCGGAACTTGTGTAATTCCTCTAAACACATCGTACTATCAGGAGACATTAATATTCATTTATTAAGGTTAAACTCCAATAATACATTTCAAGAATGTCATGATTCATTGGCATAATTAGATCTGCTACCTATCATAACCTTACCAACCAGAATATCAAAACGAAACGCAACATTAATAGACCATATGTATTGTAAATCTCCAAACCCACTCACAATCTCACAGAGTGATATACTAGCTACACAAATCTCTCATCACATGGCCATATTTGCTGCACTAAATTTTAAAGTTAATAAAACATTTAATAAAATAAAAGTAGAAACACAAAATTATTTACAGGAAACAAAATACGGGGTTTTCTTGAAGAACTCGAAAACATAGAATAGTCCGAATTTTTTTATCATAATGTAATAGCAGACCCTACGATAACCTATGATCAACAATTCACTACAACACTTGGTGAAATAATAAATAGGCACTTTCCATTAAAGTATGTTAAATCCAATAAATACAAACACAAAAAATCCAAATGGATGAATTGCAATCTCCTCTCAGAAATTAAACAAAGGGACGAACTCTACAGAACAGTCAACATGACAGAACCTGGCACAATGGCATATGCCTAAAATATGCGGAACTTAAAACCAAGGTTAAACAAGTCAGAAAGCTGAAACGAGATGCCAAAGCATATTATTACAAGTTAGAATTTAATAAACACAAAGAAGACACTAAAAACATGGGAAACTATTGCTGATGTAATGAATAAATCCAGCATCCAAAAAAATTACCAACTCATCTTAATAAAAACGGAATCAAGATAACAGATAAAAACAAAAGAGCAAATCAATTCAACACCTTTTTTCTAAACGTTGGGCCAAATCTTGCTAATAAAATCGATACTGAAGGAAAACCTAACTTCAAAACTTATATAGACAAGAAGAAAATAGAGACAGTTTTCACATTTACACCAATTGACGAAGAACAAACGATAACAATTATAAATAAACTAAAACATAAGAAAAGCTCTGGATATGTCAGCATTTCTCAAATGTTATTAAAAGCTTCAGTCAATGCCTTAGCCAAGCCAATTACTTGCATAATTAACTAGTCACTGACAACAGGAAGATTTCCCAATAAATTGAAAATGGCGAAGATTGTTCCTATTTTCACGAAAGATGATGAATACAATATGAATAACTACATACCTATATCACTTTTACCTTCCGTATCTAAAGTGTTTGAAAAAGCAGTTCATGCACAACTATTTTAATATTTCACTATAAATAACCTCTTATGTGTAAATCAGTACGGATTCAGAGAAGGTTATTCTACTGGATTTGCATTAACTGAAATGGTAGATCGAATATATTTAGATCTTGATGAAAACAAACTACCTATTTAAATATTCCTAGATTTGTCAAAGGTCTTTGACACTATTGACCATGCAATTCTCATCAGCAAGCCAAAACATTACGGCATAACAAATGTATCGTTAGATTGGTTCAGAAGTTACTTATACAACAGACAGCAATATGTTGAAGTTAACAACGTTCAATCATCTGCAGAAACAATAATCAGAGGAGTCCCTCAATGGTCAATATTAGGACCTCTACTATTGAATATATATATCAATGATTTAGTAATGGCTAGTACAAAATGTACACCCATCATGTATGCTGATGATACCACCCTGCTCAGCACGTTGGGCAACTTCACAAATAACCATACAACTAACTCAATATCTAATCAAATAAATTCGGAATTAACCAAGATAACGGACTGGCTAGCAGTAAACAAGCTCTCACTCAATGTAAGCAAAACGAAGATGATGATTTGTCATAGTAAGCAAAGAAAATAAAAAAATAGCGACATTCCTAATATTGAGGTAAACAGTATTCCAATTGAACATGTAACACACTTTAAATTTTTTGGTATTCTCATAGACTCGAATCTAACATGGTCTTCTCATCTCAATTACATAGCCAACAAATTGTCAAGGATATGTGGAATTATATATAGATTAAGGCACTACGTTCCAGTGTACATCTTGAAAATAATCTACAATTCACTATTTTATCACACCTAAATTATGGAATAACATCATGGGGTCTTAATGTAGGACCACGAATAATAAGTTGCAAAAAAGGTCAGAGCAGTATCAAACAGTAAATATAATTCCCGTACTGCACCTCGTGTTTAAGAATCTTGAATTACTAAAGGTAGAGGACATCTATAAACTATCATGTCTCAAACCTCCCAGGATACTTCCAAAACATGTTTCAAACACAGGAAAATACAATAATAAGATTAAGAAGTACCAGATGGGCTCCTCAACGTTTTAATAACATGGAAAACAACCTTCCAAACAACAATAATTATGATATTCAAGTAAATCATACAAATTCAAAGTATTGCCGCCTTTGCATCAGACGTGAAATTACAAAAACAATTCAAGAAAACTTTCTTCAAAAAATTGTACTTGAAAAAATTAAAAGTCATTCATACCAAGGCTTTATAAACTATGCAGCAAAATATATAACTAGCAAATATATATCACAATGTGACATTCAGAATTGCTATATATATGCAAGCCACATGGACCATATCTACAGTAGACATTTTATAACATAAACTATTGTTATTAGTTATACTCTAGTATGTGTTAGATTATGTTTGTAAATGTAAGTTAGTCTAGTTTTGATTCAGTTAACATTAACTGACAATAATGACGTCAGTGGGTTTAAAGACAGTGGTGATAATTATTAATATCAATATTTGTAAATGATGGTATTACTTGTTTACTACTCTTTTTGTACTTCAATTAATTTAGAGTTACTTTTTTATATAACATCAGTAAGTTACATTTATACAGACATATTTATTATATATTAGTCATGGTGGCCTGCACGTCAGCGACCTTGTAGGTCTTAGTGCAGGTCTCCATAGATCAATCATCATGTATACCTATAATAATGTATAAACTGTATTATAATGTACATAACTGATCTGAAATAAAAATGTATCTAGCTTCCAAAATTAACGTAACGCCAGGGTAGGGTGGGGCAAGACGCCCCATAGGTGATTTTTCTCTCGTCTACCTAGCCACAACGCCCTGCCCAGTGACATTTATCTTTTTAATGCTGACAGTCAGTCCAATTTCTTTGCTGATGTCTTCCTCGGTGCGAGTTGCCAGCGCAACATCCTCAGCGTAGAACATTTCTCGGATGAGGACTCAGCGTACGTTTGTCTTAGTTATCAACCGGGCATGGTTAAACTGCGTCCCGTTAGTTCTAGTGCATGTGTAAGTATACACCTACTATGTATGAATTAAAGGCATATGACTGCATCATCAAGCATAATATGCCAAACAGTGTCTGAATATTGTTAAACCGATCCATCAGGTTTTGCTAAGTTAAGATATGTAAGTGGTTCTCTAAACAGCACAATGACTGGAGGATCATGACGGAATCACATGTCTCTAAACTTGCCACATGAAAGATTCTTAAATTTATATACCTATATCTATATAAGTATTTAACTGGGCATTCAATAAGAGTTTCATGTGTATTCTCCTACGAATCCAGTTTTAGTTACAAACAAGATATTCATTATTACTCCATGTCCCTGGTCGATAGATGCCGGGTGAACATTGCAATCACCGACATTAACGACAACACACCCCGGTTTGAGTCGAGTGTCTGCAGCGGCGATATGTCGTTTGACGAGACTGTATCCGAGATTCTCGTTCCCGTGCGCGCCATTGACCTCGACGTGGCCGAGAACGGAACTATTCTGTATACGATGTCGAAGAATTCCGCTCCGGTTCAGTCGAAATGCTGTGGATGTGTTTGAGGTCGACCTACACACAGGTGGGTAGTGGGTGTGTGTGTGCGTGCGTGCGCGCACGCACGCGCGTGAGGTCATGCGTGTGATTGTGTGAATGCGTGCGTGCGTAAGTGCATACGTACGTGTGTGTGGATGGGCACACTTCATGGATTTGTTCTGTTTAAGAGCAGTTTTTATTGATTGCTTCGGAAACAAACCTAGCCGATCTAGTGTCTATTACGACCTGCTAGTTCGTTTGTGCAATGTTGTTATTTAGTTTTGGTTAACTAATAAGTAAAACGTTTATGATTATGTCCAGCCAATATTCTGTGAAAAGCAGAAATGGCCAGAGTCTACATAACAGTGTAAGACTACTTACTCACACACCCGGTAACGCAAGTTACTCTTTCTAACTACCTTAGTCGACTATTTCAATGATTTTTACAACACTACGCATACATGTATTAATTAAACCGACTTCACATTATCTAACAGTATTTAATGTAAATGTTGAATTCTAACGAACTTGATTTAAAAAACACTGTTTTTACGTTGCACGGTGTTTTTTGACGATTTTGCCTTTTTGTTTCCAAATGATACTTTCATGTCTTTTCTACTAATTGGTAATATTTGTTCTCACTTATTCATAATCTACTACATCAGGCAACGACCATGTAAACATTGAAACATTAAAAGCAGGAGACGATATCACCTCGAAGACACTGGCTATGCTGTATACTAAATGCTTATCAGAAAAACGAATACCCACCGCTTGGAAGAACGCAAAGATGGTGGTAATCTTCAAGAAGGGAAATAAGAAAGACTTAAAAGAACTACAGACCGATATGTCTGTTATCAAACATCTACAAATTACTCACAAAGATAATAATACTATATAATAATAATAATTGCCTTTATTCACAGACTCCATGCAACATACAAATACATTATCATGGTTCTATAGTTGTGTTATAACAATAGTTACAATGTACAGAATGAAAAATCACCCGTCAACAAAATGTATGTACAGGGAATTGAACCAATATTTCCATATTCTTGACATGTATTTCACGTCACTATTAATAATGTTACAAATCAATATGTTTTTTGAGAACTGCAGTCGGCATATAAACCTATATGTCAGATTTCTAATAACAGCAGCACAGTTAGGTAAATTATTGTTAACAAACATTTCACTAGCACTACAGTATCTGTCATAACCTAACACCATTCGAAATATATTGTTGTAAGAGACATAATATTTCCTGATTGCATAGTTATGAAAATTCCACCATAGATGGGCAGTATACATAGGTGAGCAAAAAGTAGTAAACAATGTCTTCTTTACATAATTTGAACACATATGAAATTTTCTTATGATCATGTTGCCTTGTGCATACAACTGGCGACATTGTCTAGATATATCATTGTCATCTAGCATACTATTTGAAATTATATGACCCAAATATTTTACAGATTCTACCTCACATAGTTTGTCGTTACCAAGCATAAAACTTGGAAATTTAACATTCTTACAACTCTTGTTTCTAATTATCATGACCATACTCTTTTTAGCATTGTACCTTATGTCATGAGATACTCCATATTGATCATAGACGGTGAGAAGGGTCTGTAATCCCCTGCTGGACGGACAAAAAACTACAAGATCATCAGCATACATAATATTATTTACACAATTATATCCTACATAACATCCTGTATTGCAACTATTAAGTACAGTGGATAAACCATCCATGTAAACACTGAACAAATAGGGGGATAAAATACCTCCTTGTCTAACTCCATTACTTACATAAATACTGTCAGACACATGACTACCCCAACTTACACACATATGTTGGTTCGCATACCAAAACACTAGAATTCTAACAATGTAACCAGGAACCTCTCTGTCTATTAGCTTTTTAAAAAGTACACTATGGTTTACACGGTCAAAAGCCTTAGATGCATCAAGAAAACACATAAACAAACAGCTATTTAAGGCTTGATATTTAGTAATAACCTCTTTTAGTACATAAATGCACATGTCAGTGCCATGCTTCTTTTTAAAACCAAACTGGTTGTCACTGGTTGTTAAAAAGTCATCCATTCTGTTGAGCAAGATTTTTTCAAAAACTTTAGACATAACACTTGCCAGTGCTATTGGCCTATTTCAATTTTGCATAGTCTGCCATGTCTTCATGTTTGTTATAATAGAAAGTTACTGCCAATCCCCCGCTCTACGCCTACATTGAAATTAGCAATAATTTTATTACTAGCAGGAGATGTAAGTCTCAATCCTGGGCCATCTGTTAGACGACACATTCGGGTGGCCACTACAAATGTTCGATCTGTACGAGATAAGACAGCCTCACTTTGTGATTTATTAATTTCAAAGAAAATAAACATTCTAGCTGTAACTGAGACCTGGCTTAGACCACATGATACACATGCATGCATTGCTGACGTTTCCCCTTCTGGTTACACCTTTCACCATCGACCACGTTTAGTCGGCCGTGGAGGTGGTGTTGGCTTTTTTATATCACAGCAGTTCAAAGTTAAATTACATTCTAACCCTGAATACTCTAGTTTTGAGTCCATCTTTGCTGAAATTTCAGATTCTTCTTTCTCCGCACACTTTGTTTGTATCTATCGCCCTCCAGGACATCCTGCCAATTTCTTTGAAGACTTTCAGGATATGTTGGAAAATCTGGCAGTCATTCACTCAGAATTTTACATTCTTGGTGATTTTAATCTACATTTGGATATACCTTCTTCAACTACAACTACGTTTGATGATATTCTGGCATCATTTGATTTGAAACAACATGTCACCTTTTCGACACATATACATGGCCATTGGCTTGACCTCTTGATAACCCGTTCAACTTGTAATAATATCCAAGCACCTACTGTTTCAGATGGGTTATCAGACCACCATACTGTCATTGCCAATATTAATGGTTCTATAGCCCCTTTACAATCGAAACACAATGTGTCTTACAGAGCCATTCATAGGATTGACATTACAGCTTTAATGGCTGATATCCTTATATCTGACCTTATCACAGATCCAAAAAAACATCTATCTGACTTATATAAACAGTACTGTCAAGTACTCAATGCACTACTTGACAAACATGCACCTATAAAATCCAAATGGGTGTCAGAAAGGCCACCGGCTCCATGGATGACTTCTGAAATTATACTATCTAAAAGGGGTCGTCGTTATTTAGAGCGTGTATGGCGCAAATCACGCTCGCCATTAGATAGATCGCGTTATTCTAAGCAATGTCACCTCTGTAACAGACAAATGGCTAAAGCTAAATCAGATTATTTTACAGATATGGTCATAAATAAGTCTGATAATCCGCGTCAGTTATGGAACTGCATCAATAACATTCTACACAGACGGCCTACTCCATCGTTACCTGATCATATGTCAATTAAGTCTCTATGTGATTCGTTCTCTAGTCACTTCAAGAATAAAATCAGTGTCATTCGTTCTGCTTTCCCACATCATAATATAAGTAATGTCAGTGTGGACTTTCCACAAGTAAATTCTCAACTTGTATCATTTGAACCTGCAACAGTTGATGAAGTTAGGAAAATAATTATGTCCTCCCCAAATAAATCTTGTGCACTTGATCCATTTCCAACAATGCTGCTAAAAGCATGTCTCGATACACTAATTGGACCTATAACAAATATTATAAATGCATCGCTTTGCTCTGGCTGTTTTCCTGATGATTTTAAATACGCCCATGTCACACCACTTCTTAAGAAGTCATCTCTGCCTAAGCAAGACCTAAACAGTTATAGACCTATTTCTAATCTCAGCTTCATTTCCAAAATACTAGAAAAGGTTGTAGCAAGTCGTCTAAGGTCTCACATTAGCACAAATGTGTTAACTAATGTGTCACAATCAGCATATAAGCAGTTTCATTCAACAGAGACTGCCCTTTTAAAGGTTCATAATGACATTACCTTGAACATTAATAATGGTAAAGTGACTGCACTTACCTTACTAGATCTCTCTGCCGCGTTTGACACGATTGATCACAGCATTCTCATTGAACGCCTATTAAAGTGGTACGGCATATCTGGCACAGCTCTAAGCTGGTTTTCTTCGTATCTAACTGATAGATACCAAACTATAAAGATTGGGAACTGCTTTTCAGCTGCACTGCCGGCTTTATTTGGTGTTCCCCAGGGTTCTGTTCTTGGGCCTTTGCTTTTTACTCTTTACACCACGCCACTAAGCTCTGTTATACAAAAACATAACTTAGATCATCATCTTTATGCTGATGACACTCAGATTTACATTTCGTTGGCTACCCCGGATACAAATTGCTCCCTTAACCAACTTAGTGATTGCCTTCAAGATATCTTCCATTGGATGACTGACAGCAAGTTGAAATTAAATGCAAATAAAACTGAATTGATCATTATTGGTACTCGAATGCAGCGTTGTAAACTGGATGGTTTTTTCCCTACGCGTATTTTGAATCAGTACATCACGCCAGCAACCTCGGTGCGTAATCTAGGAGTAATCTTTGATAGAAACTTCAATTTCCGACAACATATATCTCAAACATGTCGCTGCTGTTTTTATCATATTCGTGATCTTCGCCGTATTCGCCGGTATATGTCATTTTCTGTTGCTAAGACTATTGCAACAGCGCTTGTTAGCAGCAGAATTGACTATTGCAATTCCCTCCTTTATAATATCGCTAGCAAGGATATCACAAAACTTCAGCGTGTCCAAAATTGTCTAGCAAGAGTAGTTACAAGATCTCCTCGTTTTTCTCGCTCTGTGCCACTTTTGAAGTCTTTACATTGGCTTCCTGTACGATATCGTATAATTTTTAAGATCTGTACCATTACATATCAGGCACTGTCCAATAAGCAACCATCTTATTTGCATTTATTGCTTACTCCTGTAAGAAAATCTATCCAGCTTCGATCATCTAGTTCTGACCTACTTTTTGTTCCTAGAGCCAACACTAACATTGGAACTAGGGCTTTTTCTGTTGCTGCACCAACTCTTTGGAATATGCTTCCTCTTAGTGTTAGATCAGTTGAAAATATTACAAAATTCCGTCGTCATTTAAAAACGTATCTTTACAACCTTGCTTATCCACCTTAGCTCCCTAGCGCCTTGACCCATCTGTTGACAACTGGAAAACTACTTATGGACTTTGAGATTGACCAACCCTTTTGTTTTGATGCGCCTCTGAGCTTGGTTTCCAAGGATTTAGGCGCAATAGAAGTTATCTTATTATTATTATTATTATAGTTGTCTTTACTGTTTATCTTGCCGGATTTATCCTTGATTATGGGCACTAATATAACAGAAATCATAGAACTTGGCAGTACGCCATGAACCAACAGACCTGTGAAGCACATTGACAGTAAAGGCAGTATGCGTTCACTGCAGTACTTCAGGTGCTCTGCATACACACCATCAAGGCCACAACTCTTGTTACAGTCAAGGTTTCTTATAGCATCTTTGACTTCTTCAGGCAACACTCTAATGCTGCTCTCATAACTAACATCAAATGCTAGGATTTTGGCACTACTGTTATTTACACAATTAAACAAGTCACGAAAGTGTTGAATCCACATATTCACAATAGCTTCTTCACCACTGTTACCATTTATATTAGTTGGCAAGAGGATTTTACTATTGTTAATAGTTTTGATCTCCTTCCAAAATTGATCATTTGTATGGTTAGCCATCTTCTTGGCAAGGGCTTCACGCCTCAACTCATTTTCATGTTTTTTAATAAACCTTATTGCATATTTGCATCTAGCATCAGCTTTCTTTTTTAACTCAAAAACAGGACCTTGTTTAGGTTTACCTATACTGTCCCATAGTTGGAAAGCTTCATTAGCAGCTTTATGAATATCTGCCGCATAATCAGTCCACCCAGGCCGACATGTATAGTTTCCTTGTTTGTGAGTAGACAAACAGCCACTAGCATCAGTTAAACACCTGGTTATATTATCATACATGTTATTAAGTGCTTTCTGATGAGACTCATCATTGCAGTTGACATCAGTACATATAATAGCATCAATAGGTAATACAATGTTTTTCAGTTCAGTATCAGTCTGTCTACAGTAATTGTCAATGGAACCTTTGTTAAGTCTTGACCAGTTAAGACGTGGCTGAGTGTTATTGTTAGTACCGGGTACTAACGAATATATTAGAGAAGACACTGGATGAAAACTAACCGCGAGAGCAAGCAGGATTCAGAAGCAGGTACTCAACGACAGACCACATACACGTCGTAAACCAACTGAAAGAGAAGTGCCGAGAATATAATATACCGCTCTGCATCGCTTTCATCGACTATGAGACGGCTTTTGACTCGGTGTAAACTCAACCAATACTGACCTCTCTTCAAGAACAGGGGATAGAAGGTGTGTACATCGAATTCCTGAAAGACATCTACACCAACAGCTCGGTGACAGTCTACCTACACAAAATGAGCAACAAGATCAACATCAAGAGAGGAGTACGACAGGGTGACACCATATCGCCCAAGCTGTTCACGGCAACACTCGAAAGCATATTCCGAAGACTGACCTGGGAAACCAGAGGCTTGATGATAGACGGAGAATATTTCAGCCATCATCGCTTCGTCGACGACATACTCATATGCGCTACTATACCGAAAGAACTACAAAACATGATGCAGGTGCTAGCTGATGAAAGTGAAAAACAAGGTCTCAAGATGAACATCTCGAAGACAAAAGTGATGCTAGAAAATGTCGAAATAGAGACACTTGAAAGCTACGTCTATCTGGGACAGCGATACAGTAGCAGAGACAAAAACCAAGACAAAGAGATTCAAAGAAGGATCACTGCCGCCTGGACAGCATTTGCCAAACACCGCGACATCTTCAAGGGTATCTTTGGAACCTGCTTGAAGAGACAAGTCTTCAACTCATGCGTACTTTCAGCGATGACATACGGCGCGGAAATATGGGCATTCACCATCCAGGCAAAGAACAAGCTAGCAGCCGCACAAACAAAGATGGAAAGAAATATGCTAAACATCACATATCGGGAGAGAAAAACAAACATCTTGTTAAGTCAGAAGACAAAGGTCATAGACGTGATAGAACTAATAAGAAGACAGAAGTGGACCTG
Source organism: Escarpia spicata (assembly GCA_963995525.1). Taxonomy (NCBI): domain Eukaryota; kingdom Metazoa; phylum Annelida; class Polychaeta; order Sabellida; family Siboglinidae; genus Escarpia; species Escarpia spicata. Next base: position 20,348,862 of record OZ023205.1, on the reverse strand, counting down.
GCCAGGGCACATCAGCAGACTACCAGATAACCGATGGACATCGCGTATCACAACCTGGATACCTTACGAAGGGAAACGATCTAGAGGAAGACCGGCGAGACGGTGAAGAGTCGAACTAGCCGAGTACTGGAAGGGCAACATCTGGCAGAGGATAGCGCAAGACAGGCATATTTGGAAACGACATGCTGAGGCCTTCGCCCAACCACGGATCACTATGGCTGCACAATGGGGAGTCACGTTGGCGTCTTAGCTCTAGTGGAAGAGAGTTCCAGTGAGTGGGACCTGCACAGGAAAATGTGCGTCGGCAGTACCTTTCCAGGTTAACTGTAGGAACAACCACGAGAGACTGGTCTGCTGAGAGAAGAATGCGACAGGGAAAATAAACAGATACACGGTCAGCAAGGTAATTTGGGGAGTTTGGATGCAAGGCGCCGTGCATCAAATTCAACAGTTTATACTGAATTCCTGCGCCACAGGAAGCCAATGCATTGGTCACGTCGATGTAAGCAGAGGACGACACGCGCAGCTGATCGCTGGACCATCTCTAGTGGGTACAGCAGGTTCCGGTAATGACGTAAAGGGCCAAGTTTTCGAGTCGAGTCGCGACGTGACTAGAACGTGTACAAGCAGCGTCTTGCACGCTGTAAGCGGGAGAGATGATTGCATTCGCGCTATACCACGTGTAGACAGTCCGGCAAGTATGGCTAACGTGTGCGGCCATCGACATTGTGGAGTCGAGCTGTACTCCGAGATCACGTATTTTGGCGGAAGTGCTGACGCCTGCAACCACATATGTCGGTGGGAAGAGGCGGTGGCTGTGGAACACGGTTGTTTGGTGCTGCAAACAGTATCACCTCTGTCTTCGCTACGTTCAAAAGCAGGTAGCGCGACACCAGCCATACTTTCTCTTCAGTGACACAGCGAGATATCCGGTCGGCGGCGGACGCAATATCATTTCGCGGAAAATCGACACCGTGCTTCGCTGATACGTCAGAAAGACCAGCACAGTATACAGAAAATAACAGAGGGCCCAAAACACTGCATTGTGAAACTCCACGTCGTAGTAGGCTGTCGCAAGAAAGATGACTGCCAACGCTGAGATTAAGTAGCACTAGTATTACATGCTTACGGGCGGTCGTAACACGTCGTCTTGGATACAAACAATCGCTGTCTCAACGCTGTGTGGCGGGTAGTAGATGCGCTGAAGCGGATCTCCGATGCCGTTGTGTTGCATATGCGAACGTTGTTGAGCAGCCATGTGGCTTTCAAGTAATTTAGATGTGTACGGAAGGTTCGAAATAGGTCGGTAGCTAACGTAGTCGTCGACGGGAAGACCAGAATGTTTAAGACAATGTGTAATAACAGCGTGCTTCAGGCGTGACGGAACAGTAGATGACTCGAAGGGCAGGTTTATGAGTTTCACGAGATATTGCAGGTATTCGACTTCAGAATAACGGACGGCAGTGGATCAATCTTGGACGACTTTGTCTTGCTACTTGTGATCAGTGCCGTTATTCTTCGAGCGTAGCCGATTAAAACGTAAGCAGTGGCGAAGAAACAATACGTGGCTATGCGTTTTCAACATCAGCTGACGGACCCATGATTCGGCTGCGGATCGAGTTGATCTTGTCAGCGAAATGGTAAGCGAAACGCTCCGCAACAACGGCAGGGCCACCAATGTCGGTGGGAAGACGGTTCACACACTTACGGCCAAGAAGATGGTTCGACATACGAAACATTAGTCGGTTGTTTTTCGAGGCGGACTAGATTTCTTTAATGTAGAAAGCGGCTTTCGTAGAAGCCAATGTCCGGAAGTACTGCTCACGCAACTCAGTAAAGGAAAGGCAGTGGTCGTTGGTCCTGCTACGTCGCCAAGTACGCCCACGCAGACGGACCTGACGTTTCAGTTCGTCCAGTTGCCGACGGAGTATGTGGTTGTTCGGTGACCGGTTCTTGTAGATGTACAATTAAGTTGAGAAAGTCACGAAACTTAGGTGTTATAACTATATGTACACTGCATAACAATTATATAAAATGTCATTGCGTTTAACTGTGTCGATGTTATGTTACTGCTTAAACTAATGGTATAGGAAATGGTATAATAAACTGGATAGAAAAATGGCTGATTGACAGAAGACAACGTATAGTAGTTGATGGGGAGGCTTCAAACTGGAAATCAGTTTTGAGTGGGGTACCACAGGGATCAATACTGGGACCTATATTATTTTTAATATATATCAACGATTTGGACGATAATATAACAAGCAAGGTATTGAAATTTGCGGATGATACCAAATTGTTTAGAAGGATTAAACGTGATGAAGATAGACAGCATTTACAGATTGACAGATTTATCAAATGGTCTGAAAAGTGGCAAATGCTGTTCAGTTTTGGGAAATGTAAATGCCTCCACACAGGACATGGGAACGAAGATGTACCATATACAATGGGAGGTTGTGTACTATGTACTACTGTAAAAGAAAAGGACTTAGGGTTAACCATTAGTGCTGATATGAAGGTTTCAGAGCAGTGCGGAATTGCAGCTTCAAAGGGAAATCAAATCCTTCGATTAATTAGGCGAAACATAACATATAAGGAAAAAGAACTAATAATACCGCTGTATAAAACACTAATTAGGCCTCATTTAGAATATTGTATTCAAGCGTGGAGGCCATATCGCAGGAAGAACATAAATTTGCTAGAAAGAGTGCAGAGGAGAGCAATTAAAATGATACCCAAATTGAGGGATCTTAGTTACAAAATACGCCTGAAAAATGTGGTTTAACAACACTAGAGACCAGGAGATTGAGAGGAGATCAGATAGAAGTGTTTAAAACATTGAATGGTCATGAAAATATTGATAGAAATATTTGTTTCCCAGTTAAGAAAGTTAGAAGGACCAGAGGACATGAAGTTACATTAGTAAAGGAGCAGTGTAGATTAAATAAAAACGAAAGTTCATTCTCACAAAGGACTGTAAATGATTGGAACAGATTATCTCCTGATTGTGTTGGTTCTAGTAGCGTGAATATGTTTAAAACTAAAATCGACACATGCCTTTAAAGGGCGGGATACACGTAGATAAAAAGTACTCTCGATAAGCCAAAAGGCTTCCTTGTTCACCTGCCATCTAGAGTTAATTTTCTGGATGGCAATCTTGTTAAATCTTGTTACGTTGGTGTTCGGTTGTCATATGGCGTTTGTGTGTGCAGGGATTATATTAATAAAACCTTTTAACGTACAGTTATTTCTTCTATCGTGCGTTATATATAGCTTTTTGGTCATAATATTATTAATATGTCACATATTTGTTGTTCATATTTATACCATGTTCTGACACTACCATTAGCCAACACCATGTTCTAACACTACCATTAGCCAACACTATGTTCTGACATTACCATTAGCCAACACTATATTCTGACACTACCATTAGCCAACACTATGTTCTGACACTACCATTAGCCAACACAATGTTCTGACACTACCATTAGCCAACACTATGTTCTGACACTACCGTTAGCCAACACTATGTTCTCTGACACTACCATTAGCCAACACTATGTTTTGACACTACCATTAGCCAACACATTATTCTGACACTACCATTAGCCAACACTCTGTTCTGACACAACCATTAACCAACACTATGTTCTGACACTACCATTAGCCAACACTATGCACCCCAGTCATGTTCACTGAGGCAGTGTGTATGTATTCGCGTGTATGTACGGGTGCGTATACGTTTAAATGCATGTAAACATGCCCGCGCATTGTCTATTTATTTAACAATAAACTACACGTTAAATTGGTAGAAGGCTTTAGAATATGCGTATGTTGCAGGCGACATCAAAAAGACGCGTTTTGCGTCATTGATAAATAACCACAAATAACTGGTGAAGATAATGGCGACTGACGGCGGCAACCCCTCGAAATCCGCTGTCGTCGACGTTCGTATTGACACATTCGACGAAAATGCAAGTACGTACGAGACACACTGGTGTAGCTATGTACGAGACACACTGGTGTAGCCATGTACGAGACACACTGGTGTAGCTATGTACGAGACACACTGGTGTAGCTATGTACAAGACACACTGGTGTAGCTATGTTCGAGACACACTGGTGTAGCTATGTACGAGACACACTGGTGTAGCTATGTACGAGACACGCTGGTGTAGCTATGTACGAGATACGCTGGTGTAGACATGTACGATACACACTGCTGTAGCTATGTATTCGATGTTGTATTTAGTTGGTAAACAATTAATAAACAGAAGCATTTTACTTTTTAAATTAATTGTCTAAAAGTAACATACCAAGTGTTTTATATTACAATGTCGGCAGTCGGCCGAAATCACGTTGAAGTGAGACTTAGCCAGGACACGCGTCATGGCGGGGAGGTGGAGGTGGAGGTAGAGTTAAATGGAGGATTGTTAATAAGTAATGATGTAAACAAATATGTGTTGTCCAATAATAACAACATTACAAAGACAATCATGCCCCTACTGCAAAATGCACCAAAGCGGACATTGCAATAAAAGAAAAATAAGAAAATAACTACGCACGTGCGTACATTGTGTGTGTGTGCGTGCGTACGTACGCACATATGTATATATGTAAGTATGTACGTACGTAAGTACGCACACACACACGCGCACACACGCGCGCACACGCGCGCACACGAGCGCACACACGCGCACACACGCGCACACACGCGCACACACGCGCACACACGCGCACACACGCGCACACACGCGCACACACGCGCACACACGCGCACACACGCGCACACACGCGCACACACGCGCACACACGCGCACACACGCGCACACACGCGCACACACACACAGATGTATATATATACGTATACATACATACATGCCTGTTCTTCTTTCGCGTCCTCCCCAGTGGCTGTCTCGATCAAGCTTGGCCTCACGCAGGCGGAGTTTGACAAGGTGAAGGACGTTTTTTTGGCGACACTTCAGAAGTCGATAGCGTCACGCCACCCGACGGCCGTGTGTAAGTTATGGAAGACGACCCTGCGAATATAAATCATCTCCACGACGTCGGCGCGCAGACGACTTCTGCAAAGTACACAGTAAGCAAGTAATCAGTGCAATGTCGATAACATATGTGTGTGTGTGTGTGTGTGTGTGTGTGTGTGTGTGTGTGTGTGTGTGTGTGTGTGTGTGTGTGTGTGTGTGTGTGTGTGTGTGTGTGTGTGTGTGTGTGTGTGTGTGTGTGTGTGTGTGTGTGTGTGTGTGTGTGTGTGTGTGTGTGTGTGCGTGTATGTATATGTGTAATGACGAGAATATCGTCACCGACACGGGGACTAATGAAGAAACGACGAGGAATGGTGGGTAACGGCGACCGTAAAAAACAAATAAAGTACGCAGAAATATGCAACACCATCAAAAGAAAGCGAAGGAGGACATCAGGAAGTACAAACAAGATATCATAAGAGAAACGATTATGATATCAAAGAGCCTGGAGAAAACCAGAATAACACATACATTAGGCTGATTACTAGACTGATTACACTTCTAGACAAGCAGGGTAGAGAAATACCAAGATATGATCATGGAACGAATCGAGGAATTCTACACCGAGCTATACGACAGTGAACAGAGTACGATAATTCACACCGACCTGAAAGAGGTATCAGAGATAACACCATGGGAGGTGGAAGCAGAACTAAGAGATACGAAGAATGGGAAGACATCAGGCAACGACCGTGTAAACATTGAAACATTAAAAAACAGGAGAAGATACCATCTCGAAGACACTGGCTAAGCTGTATACTAAATGCTCATAAGAAAGACGAATACTCACCGCATGGAAGGGCGCAAAGATGGTGATAATCACCAAGAATGGGAAATAAGAAAGACTTAAAGAACTACAGACCAATATTTATGTTATCAAACTTCTACAAATTATTCACAAAGATACTAACGAATAGACTAGAGAAGACAATCGACGAAAACCAACCACGACCACGAGAGCAAGCAGGATTCAGACGCAGGTACTCAACGACAGACAACATACACGTCGTAAACCAACTGAAAGAGAAGTGTCGATAATATAATATCCCGCTCTGCATCGCTTTCGTTAACTACGAGAAGGTGATCGACTGGGTGCAACCCCAGGCAACACTGACCCCCTTCAAGAACAGGGGATAGAAGATGTGTGCATTGAACTCCTGAAAGACGTATACACTAACAGCTTGATGACAGTCCACCTACACAAAAAGAGCAACAAGATCAACATCAAGAGAGGAGTACGACAAGGTGACACCATATCGCCCAATATGTTTACGGCAACACACGAAAACATATTCCGAAGACTGACATGGGAAACCAGAGGCTTGAGGATAGACGGATAATATTTCAGTCATCTTCGCTTCGCCGACGACATGCTCATAAGCGCTACTACACCGCAAGAAATAAAATGGAGCTAGCTGATGAAAGTGAAAAACAAGGTTTGAAGATGAACAATTAGAAGACAAAAGTGATGCTAGAAAATGACACACCAATATATATATACCAACACCACGCAGATAGAGAACGTTGAAAGCAATTATATCCCCCACAGCAATATAGTATCAGAGACAAAAACCAAGACAAGGAGATTCAAAGAAGAATCACGGCCGGCTGGACACCATTTGTCAAACATCGCGACTTCTTTAAGGGTAACTTGGGAACCTGCTTGAAGAGACAAGTCTACAACTCATGCGTACTTCCGGCGATGACATACGGCGCGGAAACATGTGCAATCACTATCCAGGCAAAGAACAAGCTAGCAGCCGCATAAACAAAGATGGAACGAAGTATGTTAAACATCACACATAGGGAGACAAAAACAAACATCTGGGTAAGAGAGAAGACAAAGGTCATAGACGTGATAGAACACAGAAGTGGACCTGGTTAGGGCACCGACGAGACGGTGGAGAGACGAACTAGACGAGTACTAGAAGGGCACCATCTAGCAGAGGATAGCGCAAGACAAGCAGAATTGGAAACGACATGCTGAGACCTTTGCCCAACTACGGGATATTACGGCCGCACAATGATGACGATGCTGATGATCATAATATTATATATATATTCGAAGTTCCTCCACCTCTGTCTGTCTGCGGCCATTCGCTGTATGGTGCCCCAGCTGTGGTTCATATCCCTCAACTCCGCCTCCACTGTTCTCCCCCTTGTTGTCTTTGGGCGCCCATGTTTTCGCTTCCCTTCTGGTGCCCACCAGACAGCTGTTTTTGTTTTTGTGACGGTGTCTGCATCCATGCGAAGGACATGTTTAATCCACCTCCAGCGTGACAGGCAGATTGGGAAAATAAGAGTGGAAGTAAGCTGTTGGATTATCGAGAGTACAACATTTAAAATTGTACAACCTATTATGGATAACAAAGACAGTTTCGCTGAATTACAGTTCCCATTGTAACGTTCCTCCAGTTCACATTTCCGATGACGTCTGTACTTGTTCTTGGAAGTACGCAGCGTTTTAGCTATCTCTTATGTAAAAATAATGAAAACGTCATATTTCTTTTTCAGAATAGATCTCAGTATGCCACGCCAGTAACAGATACAAAAATTGAAGCGTTTGGCATTATGAGACTATTTATGGGAGTACTGCGGATATGTCGTGTAAGTAGTGTTTTAAATACACCACATGTAACAAATATTCATGTGTATTATAACCGTTCAGTATTCGCAGGACTCAGACGTAAACACAATCCTCCCACCTCAGTCGCGGTCGTACTTGTCTTCTTATGCCCTATACTCTGAGTGCATACGCTCTATTTGTTAATCCTTCTCCTTCCATCTATTCTCTCTACGTGTCCAAGCTGGGACCATCTAATATGGGATCCTTCCTTCAAACACCATTCATGCAGTCGTTTATCTTCAGGGCTCAGCACACTGTCAGTTTTCCCATTGGCGACCATGTTAATATTTTGTGTGATTATAAGAAAACGTGACCTATAAAGTTTCTTAAACTTCCCACCTGCTGTTATTATCATCTCATTGACATGTTGGTCGATTTTAGTCAAAATCTAATATCTCTAGCTCTTGCAAAATGCCTGTATGTATGACACCCGTCAATATTTACAAATGCATGCAGGCAGTACTCCGGCTAAAGTGTCAACTAGCCAAATTGCTGCCAGATACCCTTCCGCTTAGTAAAATCAGCTAAAAAGACACAATTTTACTGTCAACAGCTGCTACAATCACATCTAGAAATCTGACTACTCAAATGCACTTATGGCAGAGCAAGTGAACATTGTAAAAAATCATTTCTCAAAAATATAATGCACTTTTTTTCGTCTGTAATCAAGCAGGAAGTCCAACAGTGTGCTGACCCCTTCAGCCACATCGGAGCGACGAAGGCCCTTCACTATTACCGCACAATGTGAAGATGGTTATGAAAAGACAACCCAACGACGTTGACGATATAGCCATGTCGTCGTCACCGGTTGGGCTCTCACCTCCAACGAAACGTCGGTCATCATTCAATGGAAAAGCTTACGACCCGTGTATGTTATCAGCTGCTGTTGTGTTGTCACTCAGTCATTTTGAATTTAGATAAATTAGCGTAAATTTGATTACTGATTCACTTTCACGTCATGATAATTGACATATCAGTTATCGTGACTATTATACCGTGTATTAAAGAAAGTATTGTTTAATGGTGAAATACTGTACAGGTACTTATTTCTTACATTTCCACATCCAGTGTATTTTGCCAACAGTTCTTCTGCGGATGAATAGACTTACCGGTACAACTTTTGGTAAATGTGTCTGTGCACATTTCACGCGATGGGTGAATATTCACGGTGCTGATGCCGCTTATAGTTACAGCCACCGGCCGGATGTACGAGTATAACACGAACACAGGCGAGAGACGGTGGATAAAGGGGGCAGCTATGGGGGTCAGCACACTTTTGGTTTTCACATAGGCGACCATGTTAACGTTTTGTCTGATTATAAGAAAACGTGACCTATAAAATGTCTTAAACTTCTCACCTGCTGTTATCATCATCTCATTGACATGCTGATTTTAACAAAAATTGCATACTTCCAGCTCTCGTAAAATGCCTGTATGTGTGACACCCGTCAATATTTACAAATGCCGGCAAGAATTACTCCGCAAACAGGTCACACAGGCAAATTGCTGCCAAATATCCTTCCGCTTATTGAAATCATCTCGAAATCCACCATTTTACAGTCAACACCTTCTACAATCAAACATGAAAATGTCCCTACTCAAATGCCCTTATGTCTCAGCATGTGAATTTAGTTTTACAAAAATCATTTCTAAAAAATACACTGCATTTTTCTTTCTAACTAGAACATGACCCCAATGGCCGAACGCGGCGCCTCTCCGTCACCTCTCCGTCGCCTTATGTCTCACACCTGTAGCGCCATCTACCGATCAACACGATACCTACCTTTTCTTCCCGGTTTTCCGATTGATGTCGTACGATGTGTTTGTTAATTATCAGAATAACTTTGGAAATATCCATGCGTAGTTTGTACCGACAAGAATTAACAGTTGCAATTTGGAACGCAGGCGGTATATGATATCCGAGGAATGACCCAACAGTGAGAAGTCGGCCAGTTTCCATTGGCGTCTGCCGACCTGTACGTCAGCGCTAAACGGATCCACAAAGGACACGTAGCGCCACCTGGCGATTATAAGATATATATATAATACCACAAGGTGCCGTTTGTGCTGTGCAGCGCATACGTTCGAAAGGGGGTAAGACCACATTTAAACTTTACATAGGCGGCCATTATAACGTTTCCTTCATTTCCTGCTAAATTTGACGAACAATTTTCTTGAAAATTTCACAGCATATTTAACCTCCATTGACACAATTGCTGAGGAAAACTCGTAAAATTCTCGTACCTTAGTTTTCAGAAAAATCCACCCAAACCTGACACCCCTCAATTTCGCCCCAATCTGGTGACGGATTTTGAAATATTGGTGCGTTCTGCCAAATAGCCACTGTGCGAATACCCGAGCGACTAGCGTATGTTTATCGTTACCTCGTGAAAGATCTAATGTAGTAGTACATTCAATATTCACTGGACTGACATGTGCCATGCCAAAGTGCTCGAACAAAATTCACACATGACACCAAAACGGTATTTTCAAGGGCACTCTTTCGGCGGACGAATCCTTAATGTGGTCTTACCCCAAAGGAACTTAATTCGATATAGGATAACCCCAAAACTGTGCAAGACCAGGCGATGTTGTTACACCTTTCTTGTGTTCGGATGAGCGTATTTCGATATTTTAGACAGTTTTACGTGAGGTTTACCGAATGTTTACCTAAAACGATTTCTTCAACGGATTTGCACAATTCGCACACGCATCGACAACATAAAAGGCATCTTCTAAACACAGCATGCTAGGCTAATAAGTCCCACGCGGAACGGCAACAAAACGACGACATAACGGGTTAGGTTATGACGTATGCTAGGAGCATAGGGGGTCCTCCATAAGATACGTGACCTTTAGAGGAGTGGAGTGGTTTACGAGCCAGCGTGGCAAAGTGTTACATGGGTGTGGAACAGGGGAGTCTTTAGGTAAGCGGTACGTGTTTGTGAAGAGAAAGACGGCAGGAGATATTGTTACAATGCTTCATGATTAACGCATTAATGTATACAGCGAGTGTTTGTGAAGAGGAAGGTGATACGAGATATCGTTACAATGCTCCAATGTTGGCATATTAATATACCGACGACGCATTTACATCAGAACAAGCATTAGCCTAATTACTGCTCATGCTTTTTAATACTGCTTATCATACATATCATACATACTGACTCACTTATCCTACTGACTCACAACGTATAGTCACGTATCATTCTGACTCACAACGTATAGTCACTTATCATATTGACTCACAACGTATAGTCACTTATCATACTGACTCACAACGTGTAGTCACTATTTACATACCACTGACGGCGATCATTGCCTCGGCTGCCATCAGAATTACATTTTATGTTCAGACTGTTTGATGTCTGTTTTACATTGTTGCTCGCATTATAATGTAGACGCTCGAGGTTGTGTCGCTATATGGTAAGAATCACGTGGTTACACAGAACGTTTGTTAACAGCGAATCACGTTAACATGGCAGTTGTCACGTGATTACGTATTTCACCTCAAATTGTGTCTTATTGGGCTTACAGTTAAAACAGAATATCACCCACACACTGGCTGTCTCTACAACGTGCGATGCATATTATGTAGACACGTGTGTGTGTATGTGTGTGCGTGTGTTTCGCGTATGCGTGTGTGTGTGTGTGTGTGTGTGTGAATGTGTGTGTGTGTCTGTGTTTGTGTGTGTGTCTGTGTGTGTGTGTGTGTGTTGTGTGTGTGTGTGTGTGTGTGTGTGTGTGTGTGTGTGTGTGTGTGTGTGTGTGTGTGTGTGTGCGTGCGCGTCTGTATGTGTCTGTGTTTGTCTGTGTGTGTGTGTGTGTGTGTGTGTGTGTGTGTGTGTGTGTGTGTGTGTGTGTGTGTGTGTGTGTGTGTGTGTGTGTGTGTGTGTGTGTGTGTGTGTGTGTGTGTGTGTGTGTGTGTGTGTGTGTGTGTGTGTGTGTGTGTGTGTGTGTGTGTGCAAGCCCGTAACCAGAGGGGTTAACTTTTTTGTGAATCCTCTTTCTCCAAAACGTGAAACCCCCCTCAAATTTAATCTTTAAGATGTGAATCCCTAATTGTTTATGTTAAGATTATTCCCTGTTTCTCAAAAGCGTGAACCCCCTCCTAAAACCTGCTGGATGATGTTCAAACATTACCCAGCATGCCAGGCCAGCCTGATTGATACATATGTTAAAGGGCTAACAAATTTACAAGAAGCCAATTGTACTCTAAAGGTACATGACTCCAAATTGTAGTCAGTCAGAGGTGACTGATGAAGACAAAACAGACAGAGTTGTACTAAGGGATTTATGTGAGTGACTCAATTTGATATCGACATTTCACTGCTTAATGACAATTGTTCTCATAAGTATCATATTAAATGCTAATGGTTGAAAGGGATGACAATGATTCAACACAGATTAAAGAACAACTACGAACACATATACTGTTTATTGGGCCATATAAAAATTTATTATTGGCTTATGGTCAGAACTCTGTTAAAATGTAAATGATAGGTGCTGTTTTTAGTATGCTGATTGAGCTAACTACCGAGTATCAAAGGGCTATTCTCAGCAATCACCAAGTTAAGATATGTAACCAGTGTACAAGCGACAAACATGTAGATAAATTCATCTAACTTGATACAAATCAATTTCACTTGAACAATAACAAATAAAATTTAACGGCACCTATTTGAAAATGAACATGTGAATTGTGTGCCCTTAGGTGTGGTTGCCGAAATCCTGTTTTTGCTGGTTGCATAGTTATATATCTCAGAAAGGAAGGGCTAATTCTCGACAAGAATGTTTGAAGAAGCTTTAGTCTCAATTATTACGTTCATTTTGTTTGTTAGCTTTCAAATACAGATACCTATATTTCAATACAAATTCCACAAGAGTAAATGTTTTCTTCTATTTATGGTACGCATTTTATAAATGTTTATTAAATTACTATAACTGAATTATGTTATTGGAAAATTGTTGACATGTTGCGCTGCAGGTCAGTTGTATACATAATTTATTAATTATTGAGTGAAGACCACATTATTAATGTCACAAAATTGTAACACTAAGTGTTTTCTCTAACAAAAATATATATATATATATATCAAATCATATCAAATTTATTTATACACCACATATCTCTACAAAGCAGATTCAGGGGTGTTTACAAACAACTAAAACATGAGGTATATATATATCTATATAATATAATAATCATATAATGATCGCCGTCAGTGGTATGTAAATAGTGACTACACGTTGTGAGTCAGTATGATAAGTGACTATACGTTGTGAGTCAATATGATAAGTGACTATACGTTGTGAGTCAGAATGATACGTGACTATACGTTGTGAGTCAGTGGGATAAGTGACTATACGTTGTGAGTCAGTATGTATGATATGTATGATAAGCAGTATTAAAAAGCATGAGCAGTAATTAGGCTAATGCTTGTTCTGATGTAAATGCGTCGTCGGTATATTAATATGCCAACATTGGAGCATTGTAACGATATCTCGTATCACCTTCCTCTTCACAAACACTCGCTGTATACATTAATGCGTTAATCATGAAGCATTGTAACAATATCTCCTGCCGTCTTTCTCTTCACAAACACGTACCGCTTACCTAAAGACTCCCCTGTTCCACACCCATGTAACACTTTGCCACGCTGGCTCGTAAACCACTCCACTCCTCTAAAGGTCACGTATCTTATGGAGGACCCCCTATGCTCCTAGCATACGTCATAACCTAACCCGTTATGTCGTCGTTTTGTTGCCGTTCCGCGTGGGACTTATTAGCCTAGCATGCTGTGTTTAGAAGATGCCTTTTATGTTGTCGATGCGTGTGCGAATTGTGCAAATCCGTTGAAGAAATCGTTTTAGGTAAACATTCGGTAAACCTCACGTAAAACTGTCTAAAATATCGAAATACGCTCATCCGAACACAAGAAAGGTGTAACAACATCGCCTGGTCTTGCACAGTTTTGGGGTTATCCTATATCGAATTAAGTTCCTTTGGGGTAAGACCACATTAAGGATTCGTCCGCCGAAAGAGTGCCCTTGAAAATACCGTTTTGGTGTCATGTGTGAATTTTGTTCGAGCACTTTGGCATGGCACATGTCAGTCCAGTGAATATTGAATGTACTACTACATTAGATCTTTCACGAGGTAACGATAAACATACGCTAGTCGCTCGGGTATTCGCACAGTGGCTATTTGGCAGAACGCACCAATATTTCAAAATCCGTCACCAGATTGGGGCGAAATTGAGGGGTGTCAGGTTTGGGTGGATTTTTCTGAAAACTAAGGTACGAGAATTTTACGAGTTTTCCTCAGCAATTGTGTCAATGGAGGTTAAATATGCTGTGAAATTTTCAAGAAAATTGTTCGTCAAATTTAGCAGGAAATGAAGGAAACGTTATAATGGCCGCCTATGTAAAGTTTAAATGTGGTCTTACCCCCTTTCGAACGTATGCGCTGCACAGCACAAACGGCACCTTGTGGTATTATATATATATCTTATAATCGCCAGGTGGCGCTACGTGTCCTTTGTGGATCCGTTTAGCGCTGACGTACAGGTCGGCAGACGCCAATGGAAACTGGCCGACTTCTCACTGTTGGGTCATTCCTCGGATATCATATACCGCCTGCGTTCCAAATTGCAACTGTTAATTCTTGTCGGTACAAACTACGCATGGATATTTCCAAAGTTATTCTGATAATTAACAAACACATCGTACGACATCAATCGGAAAACCGGGAAGAAAAGGTAGGTATCGTGTTGATCGGTAGATGGCGCTACAGGTGTGAGACATAAGGCGACGGAGAGGTGACGGAGAGGCGCCGCGTTCGGCCATTGGGGTCATGTTCTAGTTAGAAAGAAAAATGCAGTGTATTTTTTAGAAATGATTTTTGTAAAACTAAATTCACATGCTGAGACATAAGGGCATTTGAGTAGGGACATTTTCATGTTTGATTGTAGAAGGTGTTGACTGTAAAATGGTGGATTTCGAGATGATTTCAATAAGCGGAAGGATATTTGGCAGCAATTTGCCTGTGTGACCTGTTTGCGGAGTAATTCTTGCCGGCATTTGTAAATATTGACGGGTGTCACACATACAGGCATTTTACGAGAGCTGGAAGTATGCAATTTTTGTTAAAATCAGCATGTCAATGAGATGATGATAACAGCAGGTGAGAAGTTTAAGACATTTTATAGGTCACGTTTTCTTATAATCAGACAAAACGTTAACATGGTCGCCTATGTGAAAACCAAAAGTGTGCTGACCCCCATAGCTGCCCCCTTTATCCACCGTCTCTCGCCTGTGTTCGTGTTATACTCGTACATCCGGCCGGTGGCTGTAACTATAAGCGGCATCAGCACCGTGAATATTCACCCATCGCGTGAAATGTGCACAGACACATTTACCAAAAGTTGTACCGGTAAGTCTATTCATCCGCAGAAGAACTGTTGGCAAAATACACTGGATGTGGAAATGTAAGAAATAAGTACCTGTACAGTATTTCACCATTAAACAATACTTTCTTTAATACACGGTATAATAGTCACGATAACTGATATGTCAATTATCATGACGTGAAAGTGAATCAGTAATCAAATTTACGCTAATTTATCTAAATTCAAAATGACTGAGTGACAACACAACAGCAGCTGATAACATACACGGGTCGTAAGCTTTTCCATTGAATGATGACCGACGTTTCGTTGGAGGTGAGAGCCCAACCGGTGACGACGACATGGCTATATCGTCAACGTCGTTGGGTTGTCTTTTCATAACCATCTTCACATTGTGCGGTAATAGTGAAGGGCCTTCGTCGCTCCGATGTGGCTGAAGGGGTCAGCACACTGTTGGACTTCCTGCTTGATTACAGACGAAAAAAAGTGCATTATATTTTTGAGAAATGATTTTTTACAATGTTCACTTGCTCTGCCATAAGTGCATTTGAGTAGTCAGATTTCTAGATGTGATTGTAGCAGCTGTTGACAGTAAAATTGTGTCTTTTTAGCTGATTTTACTAAGCGGAAGGGTATCTGGCAGCAATTTGGCTAGTTGACACTTTAGCCGGAGTACTGCCTGCATGCATTTGTAAATATTGACGGGTGTCATACATACAGGCATTTTGCAAGAGCTAGAGATATTAGATTTTGACTAAAATCGACCAACATGTCAATGAGATGATAATAACAGCAGGTGGGAAGTTTAAGAAACTTTATAGGTCACGTTTTCTTATAATCACACAAAATATTAACATGGTCGCCAATGGGAAAACTGACAGTGTGCTGAGCCCTGAAGATAAACGACTGCATGAATGGTGTTTGAAGGAAGGATCCCATATTAGATGGTCCCAGCTTGGACACGTAGAGAGAATAGATGGAAGGAGAAGGATTAACAAATAGAGCGTATGCACTCAGAGTATAGGGCATAAGAAGACAAGTACGACCGCGACTGAGGTGGGAGGATTGTGTTTACGTCTGAGTCCTGCGAATACTGAACGGTTATAATACACATGAATATTTGTTACATGTGGTGTATTTAAAACACTACTTACACGACATATCCGCAGTACTCCCATAAATAGTCTCATAATGCCAAACGCTTCAATTTTTGTATCTGTTACTGGCGTGGCATACTGAGATCTATTCTGAAAAAGAAATATGACGTTTTCATTATTTTTACATAAGAGATAGCTAAAACGCTGCGTACTTCCAAGAACAAGTACAGACGTCATCGGAAATGTGAACTGGAGGAACGTTACAATGGGAACTGTAATTCAGCGAAACTGTCTTTGTTATCCATAATAGGTTGTACAATTTTAAATGTTGTACTCTCGATAATCCAACAGCTTACTTCCACTCTTATTTTCCCAATCTGCCTGTCACGCTGGAGGTGGATTAAACATGTCCTTCGCATGGATGCAGACACCGTCACAAAAACAAAAACAGCTGTCTGGTGGGCACCAGAAGGGAAGCGAAAACATGGGCGCCCAAAGACAACAAGGGGGAGAACAGTGGAGGCGGAGTTGAGGGATATGAACCACAGCTGGGGCACCATACAGCGAATGGCCGCAGACAGACAGAGGTGGAGGAACTTCGAATATATATATAATATTATGATCATCAGCATCGTCATCATTGTGCGGCCGTAATATCCCGTAGTTGGGCAAAGGTCTCAGCATGTCGTTTCCAATTCTGCTTGTCTTGCGCTATCCTCTGCTAGATGGTGCCCTTCTAGTACTCGTCTAGTTCGTCTCTCCACCGTCTCGTCGGTGCCCTAACCAGGTCCACTTCTGTGTTCTATCACGTCTATGACCTTTGTCTTCTCTCTTACCCAGATGTTTGTTTTTGTCTCCCTATGTGTGATGTTTAACATACTTCGTTCCATCTTTGTTTATGCGGCTGCTAGCTTGTTCTTTGCCTGGATAGTGATTGCACATGTTTCCGCGCCGTATGTCATCGCCGGAAGTACGCATGAGTTGTAGACTTGTCTCTTCAAGCAGGTTCCCAAGTTACCCTTAAAGAAGTCGCGATGTTTGACAAATGGTGTCCAGCCGGCCGTGATTCTTCTTTGAATCTCCTTGTCTTGGTTTTTGTCTCTGATACTATATTGCTGTGGGGGATATAATTGCTTTCAACGTTCTCTATCTGCGTGGTGTTGGTATATATATATTGGTGTGTCATTTTCTAGCATCACTTTTGTCTTCTAATTGTTCATCTTCAAACCTTGTTTTTCACTTTCATCAGCTAGCTCCATTTTATTTCTTGCGGTGTAGTAGCATGTCGTCGGCGAAGCGAAGATGACTGAAATATTATCCGTCTATCCTCAAGCCTCTGGTTTCCCATGTCAGTCTTCGGAATATGTTTTCGTGTGTTGCCGTAAACATATTGGGCGATATGGTGTCACCTTGTCGTACTCCTCTCTTGATGTTGATCTTGTTGCTCTTTTTGTGTAGGTGGACTGTCATCAAGCTGTTAGTGTATACGTCTTTCAGGAGTTCAATGCACACATCTTCTATCCCCTGTTCTTGAAGGGGGTCAGTGTTGCCTGGGGTTGCACCCAGTCGATCACCTTCTCGTAGTTAACGAAAGCGATGCAGAGCGGGATATTATATTATCGACACTTCTCTTTCAGTTGGTTTACGACGTGTATGTTGTCTGTCGTTGAGTACCTGCGTCTGAATCCTGCTTGCTCTCGTGGTCGTGGTTGGTTTTCGTCGATTGTCTTCTCTAGTCTATTCGTTAGTATCTTTGTGAATAATTTGTAGAAGTTTGATAACAGAAATATTGGTCTGTAGTTCTTTAAGTCTTTCTTATTTCCCATTCTTGGTGATTATCACCATCTTTGCGCCCTTCCATGCGGTGAGTATTCGTCTTTCTTATGAGCATTTAGTATACAGCTTAGCCAGTGTCTTCGAGATGGTATCTTCTCCTGTTTTTTAATGTTTCAATGTTTACACGGTCGTTGCCTGATGTCTTCCCATTCTTCGTATCTCTTAGTGCTGCTTCCACCTCCCATGGTGTTATCTCTGATACCTCTTTCAGGTCGGTGTGAATTATCGTACTCTGTTCACTGTCGTATAGCTCGGTGTAGAATTCCTCGATTCGTTCCATGATCATATCTTGGTATTTCTCTACCCTGCTTGTCTAGAAGTGTAATCAGTCTAGTAATCAGCCTAATGTATGTGTTATTCTGGTTTTCTCCAGGCTCTTTGATATCATAATCGTTTCTCTTATGATATCTTGTTTGTACTTCCTGATGTCCTCCTTCGCTTTCTTTTGATGGTGTTGCATATTTCTGCGTACTTTATTTGTTTTTTACGGTCGCCGTTACCCACCATTCCTCGTCGTTTCTTCATTAGTCCCCGTGTCGGTGACGATATTCTCGTCATTACACATATACATACACGCACACACACACACACACACACACACACACACACACACACACACACACACACACACACACACACACACACACACACACACACACACACACATATGTTATCAACATTGCACTGATTACTTGCTTACTGTGTACTTTGCAGAAGTCGTCTGCGCGCCGACGTCGTGGAGATGATTTCTGTTCGCAGGGTCGTCTTCCATAACTTACACACGGCCGTCGGGTGGCGTGACGCTATCGACTTCTGAAGTGTCGCCAAAAAAACGTCCTTCACCTTGTCAAACTCCGCCTGCGTGAGGCCAAGCTTGATCGAGACAGCCACTGGGGAGGACGCGAAAGAAGAACAGGCATGTATGTATGTGTACGTATATATATACATCTGTGTGTGTGTGCGCGTGTGTGCGCGTGTGTGCGCGTGTGTGCGCGTGTGTGCGCGTGTGTGCGCGTGTGTGCGCGTGTGTGCGCGTGTGTGCGCGTGTGTGCGCGTGTGTGCGCGTGTGTGCGCGTGTGTGCGCGTGTGTGCGCGTGTGTGCGCGTGTGTGCGCGTGTGTGCGCGTGTGTGCGCGTGTGTGCGCGTGTGTGCGCGTGTGTGCGCGTGTGTGCGCGTGTGTGCGCGCGTGTGCGCGCGTGTGTGCGCGTGTGTGTGTGCGTACTTACGTACGTACATACTTACATATATACATATGTGCGTACGTACGCACGCACACACACACAATGTACGCACGTGCGTAGTTATTTTCTTATTTTTCTTTTATTGCAATGTCCGCTTTGGTGCATTTTGCAGTAGGGGCATGATTGTCTTTGTAATGTTGTTATTATTGGACAACACATATTTGTTTACATCATTACTTATTAACAATCCTCCATTTAACTCTACCTCCACCTCCACCTCCCCGCCATGACGCGTGTCCTGGCTAAGTCTCACTTCAACGTGATTTCGGCCGACTGCCGACATTGTAATATAAAACACTTGGTATGTTACTTTTAGACAATTAATTTAAAAAGTAAAATGCTTCTGTTTATTAATTGTTTACCAACTAAATACAACATCGAATACATAGCTACAGCAGTGTGTATCGTACATGTCTACACCAGCGTATCTCGTACATAGCTACACCAGCGTGTCTCGTACATAGCTACACCAGTGTGTCTCGTACATAGCTACACCAGTGTGTCTCGAACATAGCTACACCAGTGTGTCTTGTACATAGCTACACCAGTGTGTCTCGTACATAGCTACACCAGTGTGTCTCGTACATGGCTACACCAGTGTGTCTCGTACATAGCTACACCAGTGTGTCTCGTACGTACTTGCATTTTCGTCGAATGTGTCAATACGAACGTCGACGACAGCGGATTTCGAGGGGTTGCCGCCGTCAGTCGCCATTATCTTCACCAGTTATTTGTGGTTATTTATCAATGACGCAAAACGCGTCTTTTTGATGTCGCCTGCAACATACGCATATTCTAAAGCCTTCTACCAATTTAACGTGTAGTTTATTGTTAAATAAATAGACAATGCGCGGGCATGTTTACATGCATTTAAACGTATACGCACCCGTACATACACGCGAATACATACACACTGCCTCAGTGAACATGACTGGGGTGCATAGTGTTGGCTAATGGTAGTGTCAGAACATAGTGTTGGTTAATGGTTGTGTCAGAACAGAGTGTTGGCTAATGGTAGTGTCAGAATAATGTGTTGGCTAATGGTAGTGTCAAAACATAGTGTTGGCTAATGGTAGTGTCAGAGAACATAGTGTTGGCTAACGGTAGTGTCAGAACATAGTGTTGGCTAATGGTAGTGTCAGAACATTGTGTTGGCTAATGGTAGTGTCAGAACATAGTGTTGGCTAATGGTAGTGTCAGAACATAGTGTTGGCTAATGGTAATGTCAGAACATAGTGTTGGCTAATGGTAGTGTTAGAACATGGTGTTGGCTAATGGTAGTGTCAGAACATGGTATAAATATGAACAACAAATATGTGACATATTAATAATATTATGACCAAAAAGCTATATATAACGTATGCAACGATAGAAGAAATAACTGTACGTTAAAAGGTTTTATTAATATAATCCCTGCACACACAAACGCCATATGACAACCGAACACCAACGTAACAAGATTTAACAAGATTGCCATCCAGAAAATTAACTCTAGATGGCAGGTGAACAAGGAAGCCTTTTGGCTTATCGAGAGTACTTTTTATCTACGTGTATCCCGCCCTTTAAAGGCATGTGTCGATTTTAGTTTTAAACATATTCACGCTACTAGAACCAACACAATCAGGAGATAATCTGTTCCAATCATTTACAGTCCTTTGTGAGAATGAACTTTCGTTTTTATTTAATCTACACTGCTCCTTTACTAATGTAACTTCATGTCCTCTGGTCCTTCTAACTTTCTTAACTGGGAAACAAATATTTCTATCAATATTTTCATGACCATTCAATGTTTTAAACACTTCTATCTGATCTCCTCTCAATCTCCTGGTCTCTAGTGTTGTTAAACCACATTTTTCAGGCGTATTTTGTAACTAAGATCCCTCAATTTGGGTATCATTTTAATTGCTCTCCTCTGCACTCTTTCTAGCAAATTTATGTTCTTCCTGCGATATGGCCTCCATGCTTGAATACAATATTCTAAATGAGGCCTAATTAGTGTTTTATACAGCGGTATTATTAGTTCTTTTTCCTTATATGTTATGTTTCGCCTAATTAATCGAAGGATTTGATTTCCCTTTGAAGCTGCAATTCCGCACTGCTCTGAAACCTTCATATCAGCACTAATGGTTAACCCTAAGTCCTTTTCTTTTACAGTAGTACATAGTACACAACCTCCCATTGTATATGGTACATCTTCGTTCCCATGTCCTGTGTGGAGGCATTTACATTTCCCAAAACTGAACAGCATTTGCCACTTTTCAGACCATTTGATCAATCTGTCAATCTGTAAATGCTGTCTATCTTCATCACGTTTAATCCTTCTAAACAATTTGGTATCATCCGCAAATTTCAATACCTTGCTTGTTATATTATCGTCCAAATCGTTGATATATATTAAAAATAATATAGGTCCCAGTATTGATCCCTGTGGTACCCCACTCAAAACTGATTTCCAGTTTGAAGCCTCCCCATCAACTACTATACGTTGTCTTCTGTCAATCAGCCATTTTTCTATCCAGTTTATTATACCATTTCCTATACCATTAGTTTAAGCAGTAACATAACATCGACACAGTTAAACGCAATGACATTTTATATAATTGTTATGCAGTGTACATATAGTTATAACACCTAAGTTTCGTGACTTTCTCAACTTAATTGTACATCTACAAGAACCGGTCACCGAACAACCACATACTCCGTCGGCAACTGGACGAACTGAAACGTCAGGTCCGTCTGCGTGGGCGTACTTGGCGACGTAGCAGGACCAACGACCACTGCCTTTCCTTTACTGAGTTGCGTGAGCAGTACTTCCGGGCATTGGCTTCTACGAAAGCCGCTTTCTACATTAAAGAAATCTAGTCCGCCTCGAAAAACAACCGACTAATGTTTCGTATGTCGAACCATCTTCTTGGCCGTAAGTGTGTGAACCATCTTCCCACCGACATTGGTGGCCCTGCCGTTGTTGCGGAGCGTTTCGCTTACCACTTCGCTGACAAGATCAACTCGATCCGCAGCCGAATCATGGGTCCGTCAGCTGATGTTGAAAACGCATAGCCACGTATTGTTTCTTCGCCACTGCTTACGTTTTAATCGGCTACGCTCGAAGAATAACGGCACTGATCACAAGTAGCAAGACAAAGTCGTCCAAGATTGATCCACTGCCGTCCGTTATTCTGAAGTCGAATACCTCCAATATCTCGTGAAACTCATAAACCTGCCCTTCGAGTCATCTACTGTTCCGTCACGCCTGAAGCACGCTGTTATTACACATTGTCTTAAACATTCTGGTCTTCCCGTCGACGACTACGTTAGCTACCGACCTATTTCGAACCTTCCGTACACATCTAAATTACTTGAAAGCCACATGGCTGCTCAACAACGTTCGCATATGCAACACAACGGCATCGGAGATCCGCTTCAGCGCATCTACTACCCGCCACACAGCGTTGAGACAGCGATTGTTTGTATCCAAGACGACGTGTTACGACCGCCCGTAAGCATGTCATACTAGTGCTACTTAATCTCAGCGTTGGCAGTCATCTTTCTTGCGACAGCCTACTACGACGTGGAGTTTCACAATGCAGTGTTTTGGGCCCTCTGTTATTTTCTGTATACTGTGCTGGTCTTTCTGACGTATCAGCGAAGCACGGTGTCGATTTTCCGCGAAATGATATTGCGTCCGCCGCCGACCGGATATCTCGCTGTGTCACTGAAGAGAAAGTATGGCTGGTGTCGCGCTACCTGCTTTTGAACGTAGCGAAGACAGAGGTGATACTGTTTGCAGCACCAAACAACCGTGTTCCACAGCCACCGCCTCTTCCCACCGACATATGTGGTTGCAGGCGTCAGCACTTCCGCCAAAATACGTGATCTCGGAGTACAGCTCGACTCCACAATGTCGATGGCCGCACAAGTTAGCCATACTTGCCGGACTGTCTACACGTGGTATAGCGCGAATGCAATCATCTCTCCCGCTTACAGCGTGCAAGACGCTGCTTGTACACGTTCTAGTCACGTCGCGACTCAACACGAAAACTTGGCCCTTTACGTCATTACCGGAACCTACTGTACCCACTAGAGATGGTCCAGCGATCAGCTGCGCGTGTCGTCCTCTGCTTACATCGACGTGACCAATGCATTGGCTTCCTGTGGCGCAGGAATTCAGTATAAACTGTTGAATTTGATGCACGGCGCCTTGCATCCAAACTCCCCAAATTACCTTGCTGACCGTGTATCTGTTTATTTTCCCTGTCGCACTGTATATATATATTATATATATATGTATATATATATATATATATTCAAAACTGCACATACGGTAAAGTGTTTCTAATAAATAATTCAGTTGTGTTAATAATATAATATCATTGTCTATTGGTTTTTATGAATAAAATGTTGTATAAATTATGCTTAATCAGCAACGAAATGGGACACATTTCCACAGACCACATATATGAATCTCCCACCCCCGAAACAGCCTCGTCAATGGCCTCCTGGTGATGCTAATGTGGTTTTTGAATATAAAATGAAACCACACTGTTCACGAACCTCACACCCCACTTTATTGAACCCAACCCTCTGCATTATGTGGGTGAACTCCCACGTGAATATTTGGCTCCCCCTGCATTGTGAAAAAATATAACCCCACACGAGCGTGTGGCGCACTTTGGAGTCTGTTTTGGGAAAATGTTAACTTCCGTTGTGAAAAGCTGACTTCGAGCCTTGTGTGTGTGTGTGTGTGTGCGTGCGTGTGTGTGTGTGTGTGTGTGTGTGTGTGTGTGTGTGTGTGTGTGTGTGTGTGTGTGTGTGTGTGTGTGTGTGTGTGTGTGTGTGTGTGTGTGTGTGTGTGTGTGTGTGTGTGTGTGTGTGTGTGTGTGTGTGTGTGTGTGCGTGCGTGTCTGTATTATGATCGCCATTCGCCAACTTTTACCAATCACTAGTGAACACAAGTAGAACACAGACCACCAGTGTTCTATAAAATAGGTAGCAAATGTTGTATCATAAAGACAACTAGCACTGGAGAAAAATCTACGAAACAATTAATATCGACATCGCACGCTGCCTTGGACTGAGACGTTGAACGAAGACTTAACGACACAGTCGAAGTATTCGAAAACAAAAAGTATTAATTTTATTGAGAATTAATATTAGCAAATATAAGTAACAATGTTTTTGCCTTTTACATTCATTAACTATATATATATATATATATATTAATTATAATTATACATATATATATAATCAAAAAGAATGATGAATTAATTGAACAGTATATAACATATAAACTCCTGCATTGTATAGAAAATATCACCGGTTAATATTATTATATACTAGCATGCTATTCGATACTAACAATATGATAATTTAATGTCTAGAATGCTCAATGATGTCAGACGGCATGGTCACACGACCAAAGCCCAAATGTACCATATTTGGTGACTGTACTATGCAGTAGTCAAGTGCTGTGTTCTGGTCACTACAGGAGGGTTGTCGATTAACTCGTCTCCAAGCTGGTGTTTCGGAAACGTCTTAGTGGTACTACTGGGTGGATAAGGAAAGCCCTAATGTATCCTGCATTGCCCGCCACCCAGAGCTGTTGGCTTGAGCCAGCTGAGGTTTCACGACTGGTGCAAATTACGGAAGTGTGGAGAGAAGACGGTACCTTATGGCGCCTATCTAAACAAAAGATTGTGACACCTACATTTGATCGTGCACCTACTCTACCTGAGGTCTCTATTACAGACCCTTGACACGACGATTCTGAGTTACTACCTCATTACCACATTGACCTTCTGTTGCTATTTACAATGAAACATTGTCCGTCGTCGACTATATAATCGGCACCCTTGTCTTCCAACACGCCATGCCTATGTCAGTCGGTCGTTGTGTTATTATCATACCGACTCGCTACGTTCGTCGCTCCCTCCTTTGTTCCGCGGCCATGGCTAGGTAACCGTCGGTCGAAGGCTTGTTCGGTCCGGCGTTTGTTTCGCCGGCCATGACAAGGTAACCGTTAGGCGACGGTTTGCTTGGTTCAGCGTTTGTTCCGCCGGCCAAGTCTAGGTAACCGTCGGGCGAAGGTTTGCTTAGGCCGACGTACTCGTTCGGCGAGTCGTCCTGTCGACCTGACATTGGCAGGTAGCCCCCAGCGGAGGAGCGCTCTTCTACCAAGTGAACCGGGGTGAGGTAGTCCTCGTAGTCGGGACTTGTCGTCGGGATGTCGGCTGCTAGGATATTTACCATTATCTTGCAGATATCTGCGAAGGACGGTCGAACGTCGGGGTCTTCCAACCAACATTGCGTCATCAAGTTGTAGCTAAAGGAAAACGAGAGAACAAGCGGTGTAAGGTACTTCACGGATGTCTAACACGACCAATACAGTGTAATGACACACGTAGCAAACGTAGATGGCATTGGCTCTCTAGCTGCGGACGTATGGTTCTATTCCCCTGACCAGTCTATCTCTACAGATCACTAGACCGGTCTGGCAAGCATAGACAGTAGGCTAGTCCCGGTCATGGGATGAAGTGAAGTGACATACAGTAGGCTAGTCCCGGTCAAGGGATGACGTGAAGTGATAGACAGTAGGCTAGTCCCTGTCAGGGGATGAAGTGAAGTGATAGACAGTAGGCTAGTCCCGGTCATGGGATGAAGTGAAGTGATAGACAGTAGGCTAGTCCCGGTGAAGGGATGAAGTGAAGTGATAGACAGTAGGCTAGTACCGGTCAAGGGATGAAGTGAAGTGATAGACAGTAGACTAGTCCTGGTGAAGGGATGAAGTGAAGTGATAGACAGTAGACTAGTCCTGGTCAAGGGATGAAGTGAAGTGATAGACAGTAGGCTAGTCCCGGTCAAGGGATGAAGTGAAGTGATTATCCAAATAATTAATAAAAAGCCTTCTTCATAAAGCTCAGCAATCATCGTGCATAATAACCGAATTAGTGAAATAAGGACGTAACCATAAGAACTGACAAACGGACGACAACACAATCCTGTGTTCAGACGAAATAAGGACCACTGATGGGCGGATGAGTCGGACTCACATGCACTGAGGAGCCACTTTCGGTTTCTCCAGTCGTCGTCCCGTCTCCAGAATTCGCCTCATGTCGATGTTGTCTACGTCAGCGTACGGCTTCGACCCGCAAGTTAACAGTTCCCAGAGGACGACGCCATAGGACCACTGCAGACACACACCAACGTAAAGTCAACACTTGAAACCATCATCACAGATTTACAACATTCTTGTAGCACAACATCAAAGACAGATATTCCAACGCACACGTTTCTATTTCCTGTTATTTCTACTTTAATGCGAGATTGTCAGTTCCGTTATCCGGAATCAGCAGGGGTTGTAATTATAAGTAGAATATTAGCTGAATCAATCCTCCTTAATATGGGAACTTTGCGAACGCGCCGGACTTTAAAACCGCTTTGTGGTTAACTAATCCAAACTCAATATTGTCTACACAACGTGTTGAGAATCTGAACGTTTCTTTTATAATTTTAAATATTTTCCGGTCAAAATATTCCAATTACTAACACCGTTTTCGGCTTTTAAACCATCACGCAGTATTTAAATTATCACGTAGTATTTGTCGTAGTATTAATAACTTTACATTAAAAAGTGACGAACAGACAGCCTCGGTTTAATACAGACATTAATGTATGCATTTGTGAAAGTAGCTTGTTTCATGATTTTTTGAAATATAGTTTTAATGTTAACAAAGTCAGTGGGAATACAACATGTAATGATACATTTGACACATGTACGTATTTTATGTGGCATGCTTCCACGCGAAAACACCATACTATAATTCATACTGGTATAACATCCATCATAATTTTTATCGATACACAGCCTAAGATGTTATAATTATAAATAAATAGTTAATTTTTATTAAAATACATCATACGCAGTTATGATGGCAAGAAACATATAAATAACGATATGTATAAAGCATACGGATGTTGTTCTTGCATAATACGCACAACGTCTGACTTGCTGGTGAATTTTGAATGTTGCAGTGTTTCGATTGCCATCCACTTGATCGGTAGAGGGCGATACTTGTCCTGCACTTTGTAGTAGTCCCCGTCGTAGATATCTCGCGCCAGGCCAAAGTCTGCGATCTTCACGGTCAGCTCCCCGTCAACCCTGTAAACAGTAAGGCTCCGGTCATTAATTTACATCCTATTTTAAGAATAGAATAGAGTACCGGTGATCTTGAGACGGTAGGATTGTTTGCACCCTAAACAAATAGTTGTGAATAATGAAATGGATATGTTAGAGGCATAGAACAGCTGTTCTGGTCTGGCTTAAATTGTTGATTGTTGTGTAGCGTTGTGACAATGTCGTTGAACGAAGGATCCCTGCGTGTGAAAACGAAACTTCTTCGTATGGGTAACATTGGAATGCCCAGAGAACTGTGTCATATTCTGCAACTGCCAACAACAATGCATTTACATAACAGCAGAATCAATGACTGAATTCAATTGATCGATATCTGCTTATTTTAATAAGTCATCAAGGCAGACCTTATTTTATTATTTCACGAACATTAAATAAATTCCTATTATAAGACATGCCCCACTCACTACAGAAGACTTATATCATTCAACTCACATGCAGTTTCTCGCCGCCACGTCGCGGTGCACGAACCGAGCGTCTTCTAAATAGGCCATCCCTTTTGCCACCTGGTGGCCAAAACCTACTAGTTCCTTCGGAGAGAAGTCCTGGAAATGTCAGCAATACATTTGTTTTATGTCTACTGAAGATGTTACTGATACAGCTACGACAACCGTCACCACCACCATTACTACTATAATTGCTATGTTACATCTACGCCATGGCATCTGTAGTAGCGGTGGTGACGATGATAATTATAACAACAGCCACAGTTACAGTACTCATGTATACACGTTCTACTAGAATAAACAGCAACAGACGTGGTAGCAGTTGCATGATGTTGATGATGTATTACAAGTCATGCAGATTTGTCCATACACATGACCGGCAGTTGTAGATCATGTCCTGACTACGGTTTTTAGATGTACAGCTACAGCAAATAAGTATATTGGCATTATAATAATGGCCGCCGAGAAAATGTTTCAATATAACGAATGTTATATTATAGTTAATCAGACTATCATCCCAGAATGATAGAAAACATTGTATGTTAGATGCAATAAATATGTTAACTTTGTCCGTCATTCAAAAAACAAATTAGCTGCCGAAAATAAGTGGAATGTTGCCCGTACCCGCTTTTTAATGAAGACCCGCAGGTCTCCGTGCTCCATCAACGGCATGATCACGTACGGCTTGTTGTCGTCGATGACGACACCGAGCAAACACAGCACGTTCGGGTGGTGGAAGTTGTGCATAATGGTCGCCTCTTCGAGGAACTCCGACACGCTACGGACCGAATCAGCATCTGCAACAAAATAGGGTATCTAAAGAATCTCCGGTGGTGCTGTGTGTGCTAGGCGATGAAGTTGCAATTTTACAACATTGGTAACATTATAGTCAATTAAGAAATCAGAATTTTCGGCGCTAACTGTACTAGTTAGCGCCGAAAATTCAGATTTCTCGTTCGACGAGTCTTTCTGGTAACTGCTATAGGGTTCACAGTGTGAAAGTCAAGGGATGCTGAATCTACACTGTGTACACATGCTGACACAATGTTTCAGTGTGTATGTTCTGATACTGTGTGATAGTTAATTACTGTCAACATGGCTCGAGCGATGGTATGTGAATGGTAAGCAGTAATTCTGTTCTACCTAGGGTGGTTTGTGTCGCTATATGTTTGGATTGTTATCTGCATTACGTAAGTATCGAAACGAGACTTTCGTTCTAGAAATGTACAAACCACGGATTGTCTTGATGGCCACTGGTTTCGACTTGGTTTTATTGTGTTCGTCAGCCAACTGTCCGCTGTAAACTTGGCCAAAGTTGCCTGCAACATAAGACACATTCTGAACAAAACAACTGTTTATTTCACATTCACATTCACCACATAAGAGAAGAAACAGTTCCACTAATTAGTAAACCTGCACGTATCTTCTTGTTAGAGCTGTTCAGGCGTTCCGGATGGCAAAGTGAACAACAGTAGGTAACTGTCCGACCACATACAAGAGAACTAACCAATGTTACTACTCCTTCGTTTCACGTTGGTTTAGGGGGATTGCTCTGGTTGAAAGACTCGACGTGCTTCTTAGCACTTTAGATTAAATAAGTTGACCGTTATCTTGGCAATATCTAACGTACACATGGCACACGAAATAACGATATTTAATAAAATAACATTTAACAACACAACACTTTAATAAACCATATATAAAATAGACATTGCCAAATTTCAGTTCTCAAATATATGAATAATGCGTTACTGAACTTGGTGAATGTACACCCAGCTCAGCGATAATATAGTAAAATAATAATTGTTTCTGAAATATATCTATAAAATATAACGAAAGAAGGAGACAAGACGTAGGCTCTCTCCACCTCACAAATGCTGCAGATGGATAAGAATAAATTATAATATTAATACTGTGTGGTGAAAACTCAACTGTAGAAAATAAAGAGTCAACGTGGAACTCGGACATTGTATTCTGCATATGCCGTGCAGAGCAGTGTACACAGTTAACTATTTTAGATGTGATCTTACAAAAAATGGTGTGAACCATTTACCTTCCCCGATCATTTTTCCTAGTGACATCCGTTTCGAGTCAATCTTAGCGCATTCAATCTTCGTGGCTAGAGACGAACTTAGTGCTTTCACGATATCGTGGGGTGGCCTACGCTGCAGGCCTGACAACGCATCAATTGACATCAGTTCATTTAGCATCACATTCGTATAGCATATTATTGACTGTTGTTGTGAAGTCACGGAAGTAACATGCATCGATATTAAGTTGCACCAAAAGATATAAACTGCGTAGAATTAGTATACAAACTTAATTTCAGCGTCACATGTCAATAAACACATCAGCGTAGAACCATACATCCACGTCAATCATTGTTTTATACGGCAATTGCGAATGTTATTTCAACACACAACACTGCATGTCCTATGACATATGCTCTGCCATGTGGACACCTACCAATGTAGTCATGGGGCTGCTGTGGGTAGGCGATCTGAGGACCGATGTCATTAGGATTTGAAGGCTGCTTCCGTTTTTTGTAGATACAGCACCCCAGCAGTACAGCAATCATCAGAACCAGCAGAAGGCACACGGCGACGATCACGGCGATTCTACATACAGCAAAAACACAGGTGTGTTCTTGTGTAAAGCCGTATCCAGTTCTCAAGAATGCTCAATAGGTATTCACTCGAACACAATCTTTACTTCTCTGGGAAGCATTAAGCCACCCTGCAATTACACCGCAGCGATAATTGCCTCCATTCACTCCATCTGAGTGAACCGAGGCAACACAGAATGAACAACATTGTCCAAGCGTAGACATGGCAACAATGCGGATATTCACGATTGCGAGTCCGACCCTCTAAACATTATGCCACCGCATCTCACATGATATTTCAACATATAGCAATTCGTGCATACTCATTATGTTTATACACGACTAATATTTGAATTTCGTGTACAGTATTTCAATTACGGTCTTCCACGAATTTTACCGCTAGACGGCGCTGTTGGAAGATCGAGATGCTTACTCATACTGAGCAATTCGAGATTTTAGGAAGTTTTTGCCGATTTCGCGAGTTTTATTGTATGACCGTCGTATCTCACAATTATTCAGTCCTGTTATGTTTGTGTGCTAAAGTGCACACACGCACATGCGCACAAGCACACCCACTACACGCACACAAACAAGGATATATATATAAGCTGGTTTTCTTCGTATCTAATTGATAGATACCAAATTATAAAGATTGGGAACTGCTTTTCAGCTGCACTGCCGGCTTTATTTGGTGTTCCCCAGGGTTCTGTTCTTGGGCCTTTGCTTTTTACTCTTTACACCACGCCACTAAGCTCTGTTATACAAAGACATAACTTAGTTCATCATCTTTATGCTGATGATACTCAGATCTACATTTCGTTGGCTACCCCGGATACAAATCGCTCCCTTAACCAACTTGGTGATTGCCTTCAAGATATCTTCCACTGGATGACTGACAGCAAGTTGAAATTAAATGCAAATAAAACCCAAAAAAATGCAGCGTTGTAAACTGGATGGTTTTTTCCCTACGCGTATTTTGAATCAGTATATCACGCTAGCAACCTCGATGCGGAATCTAGGAGTGATCTTTGATAGTAACTTCAATTTCCGACAACACATATCTCAAACATGTCGCTGCTGTTTTTATCATATTCGTCATCTTCGCCGTATTCGCCGGTATATGTCATTTTCTGTTGCTAAGACTATTGCAACAGCGCTTGTTAGCAGCAGACTTGACTATTGCAATTCCCTCCTTTATAATATCGCTAGCAAGGATATCACAAAACTTCAGCGTGTCCAAAATTGTCTAGCAAGAGTAGTTACAAGATCTCCTCGTTTTTCTCGCTCTGTACCACTTTTGAAGTCTTTGTATTGGCTTCCTGTACGATATCGTATATTTAAGATCTGTACCATTACATACCAGTCACTGTCCAATAAGCAACCATCTTATTTGCATGTATTGCTTACTCCTGTAAGAAAACCTATCCAGCTTCGATCATCTAGTCCTGACCTACTTTTTGTTCCTAGAGTCAACACTAACACTGGAACTAGGGCTTTTTCTGTTGCTGCACCAACTCTTTGGAATATGCTTCCTCTTAGTGTTAGATCAGTTGAAAATATTAAAAAATTCCGTCGTCATTTTAAAACGTATCTTTACAACCTTGCTTATCCACCGTAGCTCCCTAGCGCCTTGACCCATCTGTTGACAACTGGAAAACTACTTATGGATTTTGAGATTGACCAACCCTTTTGTTTTGATGCGTCTCTGGGCTTGGTTTCCAACGATTTAGGCGCAATAGAAGTTATCTTATTATTATTATTATATATATATATTATATATGTATTGATTTGGATTATATATACAGGTGTATATATATATATATATATTATATATATAATCGAAATAATGCAGCATAGTTGCTGTTGATTCAGACATCATTACCTGGTTACGTTGACATTGCTGTCCTTCTCTTCATAACGCAAGTAGCCGACGACGATTTTGATGTTACCGACCACAACCTATAAACGACAAACATAAACCTCAAGTAACGTTAGTCCTTTTATATCGCGGTACCCTGTCTTTGGTACTGCTCGGAGCGCTTTACACTTCACTCCTTGGCATACCTGCTTTGCGTAATGGAACACCAACTCGACTTCTCTGAGAATCATTCAACCACGCTGCAAATTATTCTCCAAGACTATTCGTACACAAATATTTATCACAATTATTCTGATACTTGGTTGAACTGGATCATTCTCGACTTTGGAGTGAAAGAACTTGTCCAAGGTACAAACCCGGGTTCTCTCGGTGCAAATTTCTACGATCTGTACACTACGCTTACGAGCACCTAGACACGCAACTATTGCGTTGTACATGTGGCATTATTTGCGACTGTGCATTGTCAGTTAGGAACACTTCATACGAGTCTACTTATTCGTCTTATCTGAATTTCTTTGAGTAGTAACAGCAAACACATTCTCTTCTTCTACGAGGTCAACCAGCTATCAACGTTTTATTTTGAACTTACTACATCTTCCATTAACATTCTGGTTTGCTAATTCATTTCCTGTGTCACTATTTTCTCAGATCTCATTTTGTTGTAATTCAATGTTCCATACCTCCACCCTCGGAGCGCCGTTCCTGTGAAACTGTCCCAGCGTTGGCTTTGTCTTCGGCGGCCGACATGTCAGCTGATTTGTCTGGAGTTCCCTAACCTCGCACTGTTCCAGACCCACAGTCACGTTGTAGTCTCCAGCCGAGCAGCCGTAGTCCAGCCGAGCACCCTGCAGACAACAGAATGTGACTGATGGTAAAGGTAGCGGTACCTTCTTACATAGTACTTAGACCTGTTCATGCGAACACCGTCTCGATTTCACTGGGACGCATTCATCGACGCATCCATTAGTGCGCGAAGCCTATTCTTATACAAATATCCTCTGCTGTCAGGTAGTAATTTATACCGGCCATTGAACTGGAGCAACATAGAGCATCACAACTTGTACAAGGCGTCCAATAGCTCAGATGTTGTAATGACATTTCGTAGATAAAACGAAATCTGCCTGAATTCTGAGACATCTACACCATTGACTGTGGTTAATGCAGATGTGTCTTACCAGACAAAACACAAATAGCTCCAAATCAAAGAATCAATCAAGATGATACACAAGTTAGATATTCATGACTAAACATTCGTATTATTTGTGAGAGAAATATAGCACCGGTAAATTTAGACGATTACGTTTCACGAAACACCAATAGCACAATAAGGTATCATTTCGTTGATATGTATTTTATACATAGAAGGATGTTGTCTCATATAAAATATGTAATACATTTTGGGATATATAAGTGTTTAGTGTTCTATATTTACCTCTAA
The DNA here is from genome assembly GCA_963995525.1 of Escarpia spicata. NCBI lineage: Eukaryota > Metazoa > Annelida > Polychaeta > Sabellida > Siboglinidae > Escarpia > Escarpia spicata. The sequence goes on along the minus strand of OZ023205.1, from coordinate 20,315,052 downwards.
TGAATAGATTTCATCATCACTGCATTGAGATGATGAACAAAAACTGGTGTATTTCTGCATAGGTGTTCTGTATGAATTAACTCTGGCGGCTTAGCTAGGCATTGAGCATATTGTGAAACGGGATTATACGTGTACGCTGGTATTCGAAGTCTCTAAATGCCTTTGTAGCAGGTACTATAGTTAAACACTATAGTTGTCATAGAGCTGCCACACTGTGGCAGGTATTTAGTAAAAGGGTATATTTGACACATTAGCCATCAAGGGATTGAGGTGTTAACCTGCGCCAATGGCTATTAGTTACTATTCCATGATTGTAGTTCAATGGTAATATTGTCGTGACCCCTAGTTTCCGGGTCACGGCCTCGCATGTTTGGATACTTCCTGTTGTGAGTTGCAGTTTTGTGTTCTCTTATTAAAACACTGTTGTAGTTACGCATACGTACTAGTGTTTGTTTGTGTGACTCGAAGTGTGCATTTGATCACCTAATGGCGTGGTGGCAGCGCTCACACCGAACCCGCTCACCAAAACGGGCGCAATAAAAGCAGATACACATTGACAGTCCGCCGACCTCACGGCGCAAACAGCTAGCCGAAACGGCTCTGTATCACTAGCAGGTGTGGTAACAACATGGCTAACAACATGCAATGCGCACCGAGACAGTGGTGCCTCACAAAAACGGAAACGGTCAACACATTTGAGAACTGGCGCCAGAACCTCGTCTACACCCTCTCACTCGACCCAAACTTCGCCCAGTTTATCGCCACTGACGCTAAATGGGAGAAGCGATGTGCAGCACATCCAAACCGCGGCTTCACCGACGATAATGGTCATACAGCCATTCAGCAAGCCTACATGCTCGATCTAATGTTAGGCCAAATAGCGAACTATTGCCCAGTCATATCGCGCAACACGATCGCCAAAAACTCAGCCAGTTTATCCGGTATCTGGCAAACTATCCGACTGCACTATGGGTTCCAGTCTACAGGGGCCCATTTCCTGGACTTTGCTGATATCCACCTACAAGCTGACGAACGCCCCGAAGACTTGTATCAGCGCCTAGTGGCCTTCGTTGAAGACAACATGCTACAAGAGGGAAGTGTCATTCTGCACCACGGTGACGTCATACACGTTGACGAAGAAATGTCTCCTTCCCTAGAGAACATGGTAGTACTGACCTGGTTACGACTTATCAACTCCGCACTGCCTAAGCTCATAAAGCAACGATATGGCACAGAGCTGAGGCCAAGAACACTAGCTTCGATCAAGCCAGAAATATCACAGGCACTCGAATCACTACTAGACGAGATTGCGTCTGCTGACACCGCAAAGGTTATGCGCACCGAGACTAGGCCTAACCTACGCGGACAAAGACAAGCGTTCTCAAGACGACAACCGGCACCATCTAACAACCCTAGGCGTCCCACGAGCGTGAAGACTTGCCCTCTTTGCAAACAAGTAGGCCGCAGTGATGTACACCACTTCCTCAGCGAGTGCTCGTACCTTCCGGAACAAGATCGCCGCTACATGGCTAAGGTACGACAAGTCAGTGATATCATCGACGGAGTCGATGAAGGCGACGACGATACCTACGAAGTTTATGACGAACGCCCCGTAAACACCACTACCGTGCAACGTATCGATGTACGACAATCGCCTTACCTCGACGCGTTCCACGACCATCACGCCGTTCGAGTGACGATCGATAGCGGTGCAACGGGCAATATGATCCGTCATGACACAGCAGTGAGATTGGGGTGTACTATCAAGAACTCTTCCCAATCGGCTCACCAAGCTGATGGATCATCGCCTCTAACCATAGTTGGCGAAATTACCATATCACTCGCCCGCAAAAATAAATCATTCCAGTTCTGTGGACTAGTGGTACAGAATCTGGATGTCGAGATGCTGGCCGGGACACCATTTATGGAAGTCAACGACATTACCATCCGTCCCGCCAAACGAACCATCACCCTCGCAGATGGCACCACGTACACATATGGTACAACACAGAGGGCCCTCAACAGGCATGCAGTCCGCCGTGCCCACATACTGCGAGTACCACCAACCAACATCACTGTGTGGCCAGGCGACTTCGTGGAAGTCGACCTGCCTTCAGACGCGTATATCGCAGACGCCACATTCGCTCTGGAACCACGTCACGATACCACCGGCAACAAAGGAGTACACGAGAACGATGTGTGGCCACAACCTTCACTAATCACCAGCGTAGAAGGTGTATTGCGCATACCAAATCTCACGAACTCCACTCGCACACTGAAAAGAAACGAACACTTTTGCCAAATCAGAGAAGTGTTCGTACCCGACAAGGCAACATCCATACCAGACAGTCAATGCACCAGCGTAGCCGTAAGCATACGCACACGCAGCTCGAATGCTACTGCCATCAAACACTCAACAGCGGTCACCATCGATCCTGATCACGCACTCTCCCCCGACGAACGAGCGGCATTCCGATCGATCGTGGAAGAGTATGACGACGTATTCGACCCAAGCTACAGTGGATACAATGGTCACGTGGGACCATTCAAAGCTGTTGTCAACATGGGCCCAGTACAACCGCCCCAACGTAAAGGACGCCTACCCCAATACGCACGAAACCAGCTCGTAGAACTCCAAAACAAGTTCGATGAACTCGAGACGATGGGCGTGTTCGTCCGGCCTGAGGATGTACCGGTCAACGTCGAGTACCTCAACCCGTCATTCTTGATAAAGAAGCAAAGCGGAGAACACCGACTCGTCACTGCCTTCACTGACGTAGGCCGCTATAGCAAGACGCAGCCTTCATTGATGCCTGATGTCGACAACACCCTACGAAAAATCGCACAATGGAGGTACATAGCGACTACCGATATGTCAAATGCGTTCTACCAAATCCCTCTATCGCGTGAATCAATGAAGTACTGCGGAGTAGTCACTCCGTTCCGCGGTGTACGCGTATACGCTCGCTCAGCGATGGGCATGCCCGGGTCCGAAACCGCACTCGAAGAGCTGTTGTGCCGCGTACTGGGAGATCTACTCGAAGAAGGTGTCGTCGCCAAACTGGCAGACGACATATATTGTGGAGGAAACACCATCGCCGAACTTCAACAGAACGTAAGACGATTGCTCCAAAGCTTCGCCAACAGCGGGTTGCGCCTGTCCGCTGCCAAAACAACGATGTGCCCTACTACGACCACGATACTTGGCTGGGTGTGGAACCTCGGCTCCATCCATGCAAGCCAACATCGCATCGCCACCCTAGCCAGCTGCGACGCTCCACTCACAGTCAAAGCGATGCGAGCATTCGTCGTAGCCTACAAAATGCTAGCACGCGTCATACCAGGATGCTCCGCCTTGCTCGCCCCGTTCGACGAAGTAACGGGTGGCAAACAGTCAAGTGATCGCGTCACATGGACCGATGCATTAAGAGAAGCCTTCAAACACGCACAAACCAGTCTTCAGACTAACAAGGCTATCACATTACCTCGGCCAAGTGACGAACTATGGCTAGTGACGGACGGCGCTGTCAAACTGTGCGGTCTAGGAGCCACCTTGTACGTGATGCGCAATGGCAAATTGATGCTGGCCGGATTCTTCAGCGCAAAACTCCGCGGACGACAGATCTCCTGGTTGCCATGCGAAGTAGAAGCACTATCCATCGCAGCCGCTATCAGACATTTCAGCCCGTATATCGTACAGTCAGCGCACAACACAGCGATACTCACAGACAGCAAGCCTTGCGTACAAGCCCACGAGAAGCTTTGTCGCGGTGAATTCTCCGTCAGCCCGCGCGTATCGACATTCCTATCAGTCGTCAGTCAACCAGGCAACTATTCGCCATCTCGCCGGTTCAGCTAATGTTCCATCAGACTTCGCGAGTCGCAACGCACCCACATGCCGGGAACAACAGTGCCAAGTGTGCTCCTATATACGACAGACTGAAGAGTCAGTCGTGATGCAACGCGTTACAACAGACGACATAACATCTGGGAAAGCTCGACTTCCGTTCACCAATCGTTCAGCATGGTTCGGCATTCAAGCAGACTGCCAAGACTTGCGAAGGACTCATTCACACCTTACACAAGGAACACGACCATCCAAAAAGGTGACAAACGCGAAAGACGTCAAAAGATACCTTAACGTCGCATCAATCGCTCGTGACGGTCTACTGGTCGTACAACGTAACGACCCACTGAGTCCTACACGAGAGTGCATCATCGTACCGCGAAAAGTCCTAGACGGACTAGTAACGGCCCTGCACATCCAACTGGATCACCCGTCTTCGTACCAGCTAAAGCAAGTCATGCATCGCTATGTATTCGCTCTCGACCTCGACAAGTCTGTCGAGTCCACCTCGCGCAGCTGTCATCACTGTACGTCGTTACGGAACACCCCAAACCTAACTATCGCGCAATCTACCAACGATCCCCCAGAAGTAGTGGGTATCTCATATGCAGCCGACATCATCAAACGAGAAAGACAACTGATCTTGGTGCTACGCGAGTGTGTAACATCATACACGGTAACATGCTTCGTCAACGACGAACGACGCGACACGTTACGGGACTCCATCATTCAACTCTGCATCGGCCTCCGACCGCTTGATGGACCTCTTGCCGTAATACGCACAGACCCAGCTCCTGGATTCGCAGCTCTCGTCAACGACGCACTGTTGAACAAGTATCGACTCACCATCGAACTAGGACTGGTCAAAAACATCAACAAAAACCCTGTGGCCGAAAAAGCCATTCGGGAACTCGAGGGTGAAATTTTACACCAACAACCAACAGGCGGCGCCATCACGCAGGTGCTACTGTCTGTCGCTACTGCCAGCCTCAACGCCCGAGTACGAAACAGAGGAATGTCAGCTCGTGAGCTGTGGACCCAGCGTGATCAATTCACAAACGAACAATTACCGCTGAACGACTATAGCATCATTCAACAACAGCATGCCTCGCGCAACGCTAACCACGAACACAGTCAAATATCGAAGTCTCCTCGCGGTTCAGTACCCAGACCCCAACATATCGACATTGGCGACATCGTGTACTTGTACTCAGACAAGAGTAAACTACGCTCCAGGTGTCGGTATCTCGTAGTGAGCACAGAAGGAGAATGGATCAACATCAGCAAGTTCGTCGGTAACCAGTTGCGTGCCACGTCATACAGAGTGAAGCGAACAGAGTGCTACAAGGTGGCAGCTGAAGCTACCCACGATCTTCCAGTGTCGTACCAGTATGACGAACTAACACCCGCAGATGACCCAGCTCCTCCAGAGAAACCTCCAGACGTACCAGTTCAACTCTCGTACCCTCCAGTCACAGCAGCTCAGCCCGTAGAACCATCAACAGCCGAGTCTCATCGACAAGAAACGGCGACAGTCAACAACGAATCGACAATGTCATACGAGCCAGATCAACATAGCTGTCCGCCCGAGGAACCTCCGAGACGCTCTACAAGAACTCGGAAGCCTCCTGAGTATCTGAAAGACTTCATCTCATGAACCTTTATCTCTATAATCATTATTGTATGTCTATATGATAGCTATCTCATAGTAGCATACATAATTATGAGAAGAAAGAAGTCACGCCAATGGCTATTAGTTACTATTCCATGATTGTAGTTCAATGGTAATATTGTCGTGACCCCTAGTTTCCGGGTCACGGCCTCGCATGTTTGGATACTTCCTGTTGTGAGTTGCAGTTTTGTGTTCTCTTATTAAAACACTGTTCTAGTTACGCATACGTACTAGTGTTTGTTTGTGTGACTCAAAGTGTGCATTTGATCACCTAATGGCGCTGGGCAGAGTCCTCGCACTGGCTGGTAAAGCCACATGTTTGTAGGTAGACTCTACTATTAAAACATCATTATACCTTTTTACAGTTGTGATTCTCTCTCGAACTACCGAACTGAGCGAACCGCGAAAGTGGCGCCCGATGTGGGGCCGGAGAGGCCGTATCAACAGCAAGTTAATTAAATTAAATTAAATGCAAGGAGTATAGTAAACAAAAGAAATGAACTAAACATTATGGTAGAAGATATTGACCCTCATATAATAGGTATAACCGAATCCTGGACCACCACCGATATATCAGATGCTGAATTGGGACTGACAGGATATGTAATGTTTAGAAAAGATAGAATAGGAAGAAAGGGAGGTGGAGTTATTTTATATATTAAAGAATCTATTCAGGCTTATGAAATAAAATTAGAAAGAGAAGCAGATTGCGAAGAAGCTGTTTGGTGTAACATAGTTACAGGAAACTCAACGTTAACAGTTGGGTTAGTTTATCGAAGTCCAAACATAAGCATAGAAGAGAATGAAAAAATACAAAACGCTATAAGGGAAGTAAGCAAACGGGACTGTATTATTATGGGGGATTTTAACCATGGGCATATACAATGGAAATCTCTATAGAGTATGGGGAGAGAGGACCACAAGTTTTTAGTTTTAGTTCAAGATACATTCCTTTCTCAACATGTGCTAGAACCAACCAGGGGTGAGAATGTGTTAGACATAGTTTTGTCCTCACAGAATGAATTAGTTGACAATGTCAAGATATGTGAGCCACTGGGGAGTAGCGATCACAACCAGATACATTTTACCATCAAAGTAAAATCAGAAAGGAATAGCAAAAAGCAGTATAGGAGAAATTTCCACAAAGGAAGGTATAAGGACATGAGGAAATATTTAGCAAAGATAGACTGGAATAAGACACTGAAAAATAAGACGGCAACAGAATGCTGGAATATATTAAAGAGTGAAATTAAGTGCATAATCGATAAATTTGTACCCTTCAAAAAACAAGGAAAACGGTCCAAAAAGAAACACTTATCGAAAGAAGCCATTAGAAAAATTAAGTATAAACAAATGATGTGGAAGTCATATAGATGTACTGGAAATGATGAAGACTACAACAATTATAAAGAAGCACTTAACCAAGCTACAGCTGAAATTAGAAATTCAAAGAGAAGCTATGAACAACAATTAGCTAGTAATATAAAACATGACAGCAAGAGTTTTTATGCGTATGTTCGAAGCAAACAGAAAGTTCAAGATAAGGTCGGTCCTCTAGAAGATAGTGCTTGAAATATAATATCAGAGGGATTCATAATGGCAGAAGACCTGAATGAGTATTTTAGTTCAGTGTTTACCAGGGAAGATATTAGTTCACTGCCAATACCAGAGACTAAGTTCAAGGGGGCAGATTCAGACTATTTAGGACAATTAATTGTAACCCCGGAAATGGTAGCTAAGAAAATAAGGGCTATGAAGGATAATAAATCACCTGGAGTGGATGGTATTCCACCCAAACTACTATTGGAAATTGTAGAACAAATTAGCATACCACTTGCAACAGTTTTCAACTTGTCATTAGAAGAGGGAGTGGTTCCTTTAGAACGGAAAGAAGCAAACATTATACCGTTATTCAAAAAAGGTTCGAGAAACAAGTCAGAGAACTATAGACCAGTGAGTTTAACATCAGTGATTTGTAAATTATTAGAAAGACTAATTAAAGATCACATGGTGGATTTTCTTGTTAAACAAAACTTGATAAACCCATCTCAACATGGTTTTTTTAAAGCGAGGTCATGCTTAACAAATATGTTATGTTTTTTGGAAGACATCACTAAGTGGGTAGATGAGGGATCACCAGTAGATATCGTCTACTTAGATTTTCAAAAAGCTTTTGACAAAGTACCACATCAAAGATTACTGCTTAAACTAAAGGCCCATGGCATAGGAAATGGTATAATAAACTGGATAGAACAATGGCTGATTGACAGAAGACAACGTGTAGTAGTTGATGGGGAGGCTTCAAACTGGAAATCGGTATTGAGTGGGGTACCACAGGGATCAGTATTAGGTCCTATATTATTCTTAATATACATCAACGATTTGGATGATGAAATAACAAGCAAGGTGTTGAAATTTGCGGATGATACAAAAGTGTTTAGAAGGATTAAAAGTGATGGAGATAGAGAGCATTTACAAGATGATCTTGACAGGTTGATCAAATGGTCTGAAAAGTGGCAAATGATGTTCAATTTTGGGAAATGTAAATGCCTCCACATAGGACATGGGAACGAAGAGGTAGAATATACAATGGGGGGTACTGTACTAAGTACTACTGTAAAAGAAAAGGACTTAGGGTTAACCGTTAGTGCTGATATGAAGATTTCAGAGCAGTGCGGAATTGCAGCTTCAAAGGGAAATCAAATCCTTGGATTAATTAGGCGAAACATAACGTATAAGGAAAAAGAGCTAATAATACCGCTGTACAAAACAATAGTTAGGCCTCATTTAGAATATTGTATTCAAGCGTGGAGGCCATATCGCAGGAAGGACATAGATATGCTAGAAAGAGTGCAGAGGAGAGCAACTAAAATGATACCAAATCTGAGGGATCTTAGTTATGAAATACACCTAAAAAAATGCGGTTTAACAACACTAGAGACCAGGAGATTGAGAGGAGATCAGATAGAAGTGTTTAAAATATTGAAGGGTTATGAAAATATTGATAGAAATATGTTTTTCTCAGTTAAGAAAGATAGAAGGACTAGAGGACATGATCTTGCATTAGCAAAGGAGCAGAGTAGATTGGATATAAGAAAGTTTTCATTTTCACAAAGGACTGTAAATGAATGGAACAGTTTACCTGCTGATTGTGTGGGTGCTAGTAGCGTGAATATGTTTAAAAATTAAATCGACACATACCTCAGACGGGCGGGATACACATAGATAAAAAGGTCGGACTCTCGATAAGCCAAGGGCTTCCTTGTCCACCTGCTACCTAGAGTTAATTCTCTGGGTGGCAATCTTGTTAAATCTTGTTAAACAGCTTGTTGAAACTTGAGACACTGACTGTAGACAGCCATAGCCCTGGTCAGTCCTTGTGACTGGCAGAGAAGCGGACAGGGAGTGGTGATGCAGGTGCAGGTGTGACTGTCTGGCTACTTCACTGGGCAATTGCGGTGAAGCGGAACATTGATTGTGTCTATTGTTGAATGTATTTGTTGGTCTCCAATATGGAGTATGATACTTAATGTTTGTTAAAACTTTAAAATGTGTAATTATGAAGATGCAAATTGAATGATTGATTGTCAATTACCTGTACTTGTAAATTACTGGTGAATATGGCTGAAGCTGATGTCATAGTAGTGGAAAGAGATGAGAGGGGTAATATAGTAGAGGATAAAGGGGGTGACATAGATCACCAGTTGCTGGGTCTAATCAAGTCTACTTCACAAAAGGAGAAATTGCTAGGGTCTCTCACAGAGGAGACATCTGTGAAGCAGGAGCCCAGTGAGTCTCCGCATGTGGGATTTCCGCCATATGTATTGCGGGAAATCCCCAAACTGCCAGTATTCTCTGGAACCGACAAGGAGGTGGAAGTATGATGTGAATTGCTTGGTGGAGGAGTCGCAGTATTCAGAATGTGATATTATCACAAGTGTGATGAAATCATTGAGAAGCCCTGCTGCAGATGAAATGATCTATTTGGGAGAAAAGGCTACACTTGCCAACATTCTCTACAAATTACAATCACTGTATGGTACAGTGTTGTCAGGAAATACCGTACTAGAACATTTCTACAGCGAACCGCAGCGTGTAGGTGAACCTTGTACAAAGTGGTCGACAAGACTGGAAGACCTCTGTCATGTTGCCGTGGAAAAGGGTCTTGTGTCTAAGGAATCCATGCCCACTATGTTGCGAGACAGGCCTCAGGGACTTGCAGATAAAAAATGCCCTTCGCCACAGAAAAGATTCTCTAAACTTCGAGGAGATTGTGATCGAGGCACGGACCCTGGAAGAAGTGGAAACCAGAATGCCGTGCAAGTTCATGTACAACAAGGGCAACAGACAGAACCAACGTTGCAAGCTCTTGTAAAGAAAGTGGAAGAGTTGGAAGGAATGATCAAGAAGAGACCGTCCAGGGCACAGATGAATCAAAGGAAGGAGCCACTTACCTGCAATGATTGTGGTATACCTGGACATCTATCTTTTGGTTGTCGCAAGAATACCGGCATCGAATGCCACCGTTGCAAACAGAAGGGGCATTTGTCAAAGAGTTGCAGAGTGCATTTAAACGCAAATTTATCCGTTTTGGAGGGCAAAAAGGGGTCAGTAACAGGAAACATAATCACAGCCCTACTTGTGACTTGGTCGGCGGCTCGTGCCAAATTGGGATTACCATTGAGGGTAAAACATGTACAGCACTACTCGATTGTGGGTCTATGGTCACCACGATTGGAAAGCCATTCTTCGACAGAGAGTTGTCTCACCTTACCTTGCAACCCCTGTCAAAACTAGTTGACATTGAAGGTGCTGGAGGACAGTCGGTACCTTACCTGGGTTACTTTGAAGTTAAGGTGAAGCTGCAATCGTCTACGGGAGAAAGTGAAGGAATTGCTGTGCCAGCATTTGTTGTGCTCCCTAGTCGGTCGAACAGAATAGTGCCTGTTATAATTGGAACTAATTTCCTGACAGCCTTTAGAGCTCGGAATAACCCACTCCATGATGCAGTCATCTTAGAAGCACTTGCTCACCTTGACCGATCAGAAGTCATAGAACAGGAAGTAGCAGTGTATTCATGTCGCCACACAGTGATCCCTCAAACACATCTATCATTGTGAAAGGAAGAATGGGAGCCCAGAAAGGTTTCTCAGCTGGCATGCTTCAACCAGCAGAAACACTCCCCGGCGGAATACTCATCCCCGCCTCAGTTGTGCAAGCTGACAACAACCACCGAGTTGATGTTGTCCTAACGAATGTTTCATGTAGGGAAATGAAAATTCCTAAACGACAGAAGATAGCGACTATGACGAAGTGTCATTTTAGACAGGTAGACTGTTGGAGACTTAACACATAGTGATGTGTTGAGTAATGGAGATTGCGGCAAAGGTACAAAGGGTGAAGTACCAGTGAATCTAGATGCCACAAAGCTCTCGGAAGAACAGAAGAAGAAGGTACAAGCACTGTGTCATTATTTCGGTGACATTTTTGCCTCTCGGACAATGGAGCTAGGCAAAGCTGTAGGAGTGAAGCAGGAAATTCGACTGACAGATGAAACACCATTTCAAGATAGACCGAGACGCATTCCTCCAGCAATGTACGAGGAAGTTAGACAACACCTGAAAGAGATGTTGGCATGCGGTGCAATACGTCATTCGCACAGTCCATGGGCCTCGAATGCAGTACTAGTGCGGAAGAAGGATGAGAGTTTGCACTTGTGTCTGGACTTCAGGCGTTTGAACAGCCGGACAATCAGAGATGCTTTACATGCTGCCTCTTATTGAGTCGACGCTGGACAGGGTATCTGGCGCAAAATGGTTTACATCATTAGACCTCCAGAGTGGCTACTGGCAAGTGGAAATAGAGGAGTGTGATAAAGCCAAGACTGCATTCAGAGTGGGAAACCTCGGTTTTTATGAATGCAATCGAATGCCGTTTGGTCTCACGAACGCTCCTGCTGTGTTTCATAGGCTTATGGAACAGACGCTGGCTGACTTGACCAATGTGTTGGTCTACCTGGATGATATCATCATTCATTCACGGACATTTGAGACTCACCTTGAACATCTGCAGGCTGTGTTTACTAGCCTGCGAGCAGCTGGTCTGAAATTGAAACCTGCGAAGTGTCATCTTTGCAAAGAGCGTGTGAAGTATTTAGGCCACATCATCTCGGAGGCAGGGATCAAAGCTAATCCAGACAAAATAGAGAGTGTAAAGGCAACCGTACACAAGCTTCGCCAAGTGCTTGGGTTTTTCGGCTACTACGGTCGCTTTGTGAATGGTTATGCTGACATATGCAAGCCCTTACACAATCTGTTAAAAGGGCAAGAAAGCAAGACATCTGTAAATAAAACCACCAAGATTGTGATGACCACAAGTGCAATCGCTGCATTTAACAGACTGAAGGAAAGACTGATAGAACCACCCATGTTGGGATATGCTGACTACAGTCTTCCTTTCGAATTACACGTGGATGCATCCCTACAAGGCCTTGGAGCAGTACTGTATCATGAACAGCAAGGTCAGCAGCGAGTCATAGCCTATGCAAGTCGTGCACTCAAGCCAAGCGAGGTTAATTACCCAGCCCACAAACTTGAATTCCTAGCACTCAAATGGGCCGTGTCTGAGAAGTACCAGGACTATCTGTACGGACACCAATTTGTGGTCATGACTGATACCAATCCATTGGCCTATGTCCTGACTTCTGCAAAGCTGGATGCGACAAGTCATCGGTGGCTAGCAGAACTTGCAACTTATGATTTCAGCATCAAGTACCGTTCGGGAAAAAATAATGCTGATGCCGATGCACTCTCTAGAATGCACACAAAGCCTGCACAATGAGGACACTTACCTGAACATGTGGTTCAGGCTGTGTGTGAGATGGCAGCAATGGAAGAAGATGATGGCACATTTGGCCTGATTGAGGTGATGTGCTGCAGCCAAGCAGCTGTAACCTACTGGTAGATGCCGGAGGGACAAAGATCAATGACCCTAATTGGGAGCTCATCCAAAGTGAAGATCCGGTGTTCAAGAAGATGCTAATGTTGCTGAGACAGGGCAGCAAACCCAGTCTAGATCAACAGCACAAACTAGAGCAGGAATTACCAGAGTTCAATATATACATGAAGGAATGGGATAAGCTATGTATACGAGATGGTTTGCTTCACAGAAAGAGAGTACACCAGGACGGTAAAGAATCGTTCCAGCTAGTTCTTCCAGCGGCAAAGAGAGACGAAGCAATGATCGGTCTGCATGATCAGTTAGGCCACTTGGGAAGAATTAGGACCCTAGACCTTGTTCGTGCCCGATTCTTCTGGCCACACATGGCAGAAGATGTGCGCAAGAAACTGCAAACATGTGAAGCGTGTGTACAAAGAAAAGTCAACCCAGATCGAGCACCACTTGTGAACATTTGCACACACCAGCCGTTTGAGATTGTCTGTATTGATTATCTAACCCTGGAACCATCAAAAGGAGGGATTGAAAATGTATTAGTCATGACTGACCACTTCACTCGGTATGCCCAAGCTGTTCCCACACGCAATCAGACTGCCAAGACCACAGCAAAAGCTTTGTATGACACATTTCTACACAATGGTTTTCCACAGAGACTCCATTCGGACCAGGGTAGACATTTTGAGAGTCATATCATCAAAGAATTGTGTCAACTTGTAGGGATTGAAAAAAGCCGAACTACACCGTATCATCCAATGGGAAATGGGCAGTGTGAAAAGTTCAATTCAACACTAATGAACATGTACATTAAGTGTAACGAAGAAGGCCAACTGGAAGGCTTATGTACCAACATTGGTGCATGCTTACAATGCTACTAGAAACGAAGCAACAGGCTTCTCACCATTCTACCTGGTATTTGGCAGACACCCACGACTGCCAATCGATCTGGCCATGGGTGTAGAATCAAGTGATCGTCAATCAGAAGTGGCAGACCACACTGATTACACCAAGCAGCTGCGGGAACGGTTGGAATCTTCTTATAAGATTGCTACAACAGAAAGCAACAAGTCTGCCAGGCGTCATAAAAGTCACTACGACAGACGCGCTAGAGGAGGAGCAGTTGAAATTGGTGATCGCGTGTTGGTACGGAACGTTAGCTTGTGAGGCCGCAATAAGCTGGCAAACCGGTGGGAAGAAGATATCTATGTAGTGAAGGAGCAGCCGGACAGAGAGATTCCTGTGTTTGTGGTGCAGCGAGAAGGAGGGCATGGAGTCAAGAGAACACTGCACCGGAATATGTTGCTACCAGTAAACTTCCTTCCGCTGTCTGCGAAGGAGAAGGAATCTGTGGCGAGAATGCAAAGTCGGCCGGCGGGTGCAAGGACAGAGAGGCGCGGTGGTGTGTCTGTGCGCGGCTCTGAGAGAGAGGAAGAAGAAGCAACACTGACCGAGTACGAGTCGGAGGATGACGACTGTGTTAGAGTGGTCATGAGGAAGCCACTTGATCCAGAGGCTGGAGAGTTTGTGCCTGCCGCATTAGAACGTACGTCAGAAGGAACACCTGGAGACATGGATATTCCAGATCCCAATTGCGAGATGGAACTACTTGATGAGGATGGATGCAGGGAGTATCAGATGTCAGACGAGGAAAGGGACGAAGGAGAGCTTGCTGAGGATTGAGACACGGAATCGGAAGTGTCAAATGAGGAAAAGGGCGAAGGAGAGTTTGGTGAGAATGCAGAGATTCCGGACATTGCTGAACGCTCACCGTGTCGGGTGAGATTGCCATCACCAGCTGTGCGTAACCGGCCTAAACGGGAAATACGGAAACCTGCTCGTTACACTGACTTTGCTCAACAAGTACTGACTCCTGCCTTAGCACTTTCCATGTTTAATCAAGGATTTTGTGATGTACTTGCCAAATTGCCATAGACAACATTTGAACATGTGTTCAAGAGTAATATGTATTATTGTGTTTACTATTGGAGGGGGTAGATGTAGCAGGTACTATAGTTACACACTATAGTTGTCATAGAGCTGCCACACTGTGGCAGGTATTTAGTAAAAGGGTATATGTGACACATTAGCCATCAAGGGATTGAGGTGTCAACCTAAGCAGAGTCCTGGCACTGGCTGGTAAAGCCATATGTTTGTACGTAGATTCTGCTATTAAAACATCATTATACCTTTTTACAGTTGTAGTGATTCTCTCTCGAACTACCGAACTGAGCGAACCGCGAGACCTTGAAGATATTAATTTAAATACTGTCCAAACACGCGAACTTATTAATGCAACGTTCCACTTGTGAAAGGAGGGTAATATTGACTGTAATAAATTAGGATGGCATGATTGCACACCTTACGTGCTGACCAAGCAGTAATTATGCGCCAGGTGAGAGAATTTGTTAACGAAAAACTTCTTAGGTACCATGACACAGCAGGCTGCATGTATTTGGGAGATTGATCGTCTTCCTGATCAGGACTCGCCCATGTACGATCTAATCTTGTAATCTTATTACATGCTGTAAATCATGTTATTTGGACGTACAACATATTTAGCGTTTTACGAATCTTTCCGATTTTGCATGCATTTAAATTAGCGTTTGTACCAGGTCTTGAAAACGTGCAGTTATAATTTTAAGGAGGTGAACATTTACACCCGTGGATTTACTACATTAATAGCACGTCACAATTCAGCGACTTATTAAATTAGCGTCAATATATTTAATGTCATTTTAGTTTGGTGTCCATTAATATTAACGTAAATGGTAAAACACACTAATAATTACGTTGAATAAACGTCCACGTAATATTTCTGGATTTACAGTATGTATTTGATCGCACTAAACGAACATTGCGATAGCGATTTTATAATATTACCTTGATAATAATATGATCGTCATTTTGTCGGAAATCCAACGTGTCGCCTACAAACCGGTACACTTCGGGATTCCCGAATATGTCTAGTTGGCCAAACTGCGGAAGTGTTTCACTGACGTTCCGGTAGGTGGGCACACCGTCGAGCAACAGGCCAATGTAGAACTGCAACTCGTCTGAGTTGTACCTGCCCACTTCACGACGGACTCTTGCGCCATATCCGGTTCCGGCTTTGGAACCACGCTGCATTAATTAAACAAACAAATTAATCAAACCAATCCACATTCCGTAAATAATTTACCATAATCAATTATTATAAATTGAACAACTACGTATGATAACACATATTAGCCTACCGGAAATACATGAATGCAAAATTGTAAACATAACGAACGTCAAAACACATGGTGGCAGTGAGGGACTTCTCAGAGTATATACAAAAGAAAACACTAAGCTAATACATTGTTTCATAATAGCGCCTTCGCATAAGGTCAAGTATGTTATGCACATATCTATAATCGGTCCGACAAAATAATTGATTAAAAATAATTTGTAACATGCTACTACAAGAAAAGTATCAGATATTGACGATGACGGTTTGGGATTTGGTTTGATTAATAGACGAAAATGCTTTGACCATTTCTCTCAACGACATTCCCAGTCTTAGTGTCATCACTAAAACAATATATATTGCCCGCACAAATATATCACATCGAAATGGCAATGAGCACATATATCGTGCTGGTCGTATCCTACTCGATTTACATTATATTTGCAATTATGCACATATTTTTGCTATAATTAACGTTGTATCTGCAATTAAATTTTGTACAGCATTTTGAACATTTTAATGGAAATTGAACTTTAGAAAAAGAAATAGTATTATAAAAATAGTAATTTTGTTACCTGTGAGACACTTGATAAGTCTCGCTTTGAGATGCCAGTCGGAAGTTTGATTTCTGGCGTTGGACAGTGCATCACGGTCGTGTTGAACACCCGACACAGCTACATATGTAAAACAAATATTGCGTTGTTATTTGACATCAACACTACATGTTTATCTTGCTACATTTCTTAACATCTTAAGACATGTATATCGTCTTAGGAAATAAATGTCTCACGTCATTAACACAAAGTGTATACTTACTGATATTGGCTGTGGATAGTGCCGTTTTCTGAACACAAGTGTAACGGTCATCAATGGAAACGCCACTGAGTCCATGTGCCGTCCTATTATTGTCTGTACGATGCCCCCTCTACCAACAGCAAGCAAGAAGAACGTTATGAACGTGATATTACAACACAATAACATAACGGTAAACTAGATGAAAGGTCCCGCTTTCTACGGGACAATTTTTTTCATATAAAATCACGTCTATGCCAGAACACGTGATTCATTTTCATGTTTTCATCGTCGTATGGCAATCCCGAGACAAGACCAACACGAAACAACGACTACTACTACTTTTGATAAAAATTATTATCTGGTGCAGTCCTC
Organism: Escarpia spicata; assembly: GCA_963995525.1. Classification (NCBI taxonomy): domain Eukaryota; kingdom Metazoa; phylum Annelida; class Polychaeta; order Sabellida; family Siboglinidae; genus Escarpia; species Escarpia spicata. The sequence goes on along the minus strand of OZ023205.1, from coordinate 20,298,204 downwards.
GTTACCTTAAGAATGACCGCTTTGGCTCGATCCTCTCGATCACGGGATCCTCTTTGTATAGGAATTCCATCTTTGTCTTCAGTTCGTAGCCACTCTCCAAAATCACATCCAGCTTTGTAGGTACGTCCGTAATATCTGCTGTCCCAGTTGCGTTTGTGAGTTGAGGTGTCAGAGTGTAGACGTGTGTTTCATTACTGGAACAGATGCGTGGAATAAGTCAACCGACCAAGTAGTTTCAACAAACTTAATTTCTCATGCTTTGAAGTGTGAATTTTTAATGGAGCTGATATAACACCGCGTCCACATCTAATCGTTCGATGGCGTTGATCAGTAATACAAAGACGGTTGAAATTGGAACAATTCTGCAGTCAATGGCCAAGTGATCTTAACTCGTTGGCAGCCCGGTCTGTGGGACTGTCACGAAGTTAACAGGTTTGATTGACTAATTTCATCTAAACCGACTAGAACGCTGTAAATAATGACTTACCTGTATTCAATCTGGAAGGGGATTTTCTCGATCCACGTACGCACGGAGACGGACGAGTTGTCACGGCCGAGGAAGCCACCGAGGAGCACCACCTTAGTGCCTCCGGAGCGCGGCCCGAACGACGGGATCATGCGTGTCAGGTACGGCCTCTGTAATCACCAATACCAAATCGTATGACATGCCTCGTTTATTGCTTAAACTGTTTTCGGGTTCGTGGTGAAGGTTTATACAAGTAGGTTTGCGTACGCAGCTGTTAGAATGCATTGATGGTACAGCATCTTGTTGAAGTAAATGGCATTTTTTGGTATTATTATGTATAATGCTGACTTTGAATGTTATTGCTTCTGTGTGTTCCATTATTGTAGCGAAGTAAGTGACATCGGGTCATTTACCCAACGGTTTTCCTTTTTATTTGTCATGATTATCATCAGAAATGAAAGAAATGCGTATTATAATCATTGCGTTTGTGAGTCGATGTGTCAGCGGGTAGACATGTCTTACTGCTGGAACAGACGCACAAAATAAGTCCAGTCCATCAACATTGTTATTGTGTTTGTTTGACTTTTTGATTTGACCTTTTGCACAGCAGCGTACTGAATCTGGTTTGTATTTTAGACATCTTCAGTCGTTGGACATGTTTTCATGTTTTGTACATTACGTTTTCGGTCCTGGTCTCAAACGTTGCCGTATTTTACCACTGTGGATTATAGTTTGGATTACACTAATACAGCATATGACATAACAGGTTTGTAACAATTAAACTTTTATAAGATATGTCTTACTCAAAAACCTCATCCTAGACACCAATATTTCCACTCTAGCCCAAGTAATTTAGATGTTACAACTAATTCCCAACTGTTTGCCACAATGTCAGACGCCATCTTGAATTATATGATACGGTTAACGTGGAATCAGGGGGGGATATGTAGAATGTTACTATTTATCTTTTCAGGAATGTGGTGTAAAAATAAGGGTTTTGTTTTAACAGTTTACCGCTTTAATGTTGATGTATCATTCATCGATGTCTTAGAAATACAGGATTTTAGGTATCATGCTTCTGTCGATGTTGTCTTTTGGTCTATTGGTTAATCGTTATTATTCGTCAGACATTGCTTTTTTAACCCTGATAATAATTTATATCAATGTTTACATAATCATATATCACGATTGTACAGCTAAGAGAAGTTGAGGTGGTATACACTTAAACAGGTCTGCCAGAGAGTAAAGTGTAAAGTTGAGGTGGTGTACACTTAAACAGGTCTTCCGGGGAGTAAAGTGTAAAGTTGAGATGGTGTACACTTAAACAGGTCTTCCGGGGAGTAAAGTGTAAAGTTGAGATGGTGTACACTTAAACAGGTCTGCCAGGGAGTAAAGTGTCAAGTTGAGATGGTGTACACTTAAACAGGTCTGCCAGGGAGTAAAGTGTAAAGTTGAGATGGTGTACACTTAAACAGGTCTGCCAGGGAGTAAAGTGTAAAGTTGAGGTGGTGTACACTTAAACAGGTCCGCCAGGGAGTAAAGTGTAAAGTTGAGATGGTGTACACTTAAACAGGTCTTCCGGGGAGTAAAGTGTAAAGTTGAGATGGTGTACACTTAAACAGGTCTGCCAGGGAGGGGGAGAGGGGGAGAGGGAGAGAGGGAGAGAGAGAGAGAGAGAGAGAGAGAGCGCGCGAGAGAGAGAGAGAGCGAGAGAGAAAGAGAGAATACGTGTCATAATCAACAAATTAAACACGTTTAAGGAGAAGATATGTATAATGTTACTACACATCCTTTCAGGAATGTGGTGTAAAAAATAAGTTTTTTTTAACAGTTTACCGCTTTAATGTTGCTGTAACATTCATCGATGTCTTAGAAATACATGATTTTAGGAACGGTACTTCTGTCGATGTTGTCTTGGTTTATTGGTTAATCGTTATTATTCGTGAGATATTATTTTTTAACATTGATAATAAATCAATGTATATATAATCATATATCACTTAGTACAATTAAGATAAGTCGAGATGGTAGGTCTGCCAGGAAGCAAAATGTAAAGCTCTTTGATCAATCATGAGGACTGGATACTGCGGTATATAAGAACTTACCTTTACTGACTTACATTTTTACAATTAGAGTTGCTACTGAGCGTTTAATGATACTAAAATGATATAAGTTATCAAATAAATGGATGTTAAATATTACTGTTGATCATCATCTTCTTACTGTTGCTAGTATTGATTTACCGATATGCCCCATGTATTGCATAATGAAACGAGGCCAATGGAGGAGGTGAGGGAAGACGAAGAAGAGGAAGAAAACAGTAAGAAGTGGAGAAAGAAGAATAAAAAAGAATACTAAGAATAAGAAGATGCTGAATATGATGAAGACGGTGGTGAAGAAGAAGAAGATGAGGCAGAACAATATAAGGAACAGAAGATGACGAAGACGATGATTTTAAATAGAAAACCAGGAAGGAGGCAACTTACACATTTCGGACCTGCTTCAGCTGTGTCCGCGCCAGCGAGGTGCCGACACTGACAGACGCCGTCCTTACACCGGTATCCGTCGGTCGTCCCCTCAGAATAGCAGCCGCATTGGTTCCTACAAACAGTTAGCTGGCGTCACAAATAGTTATGTTGTCCATAGATAAGACACCGTCTATCAGCTCACGACTAAATGTACATATTTATATTTAGTAGAGCAACTGAGACACATGGCTTAACTTGTTAAGCCCGATTCCCCGACGTCCTCCTAAGGCAAAAATACAAGAAGTAACAAAACGTAAATGTGTTGAACAAGAATTGTTTTACATTATATTGAGTCATACCGTCTCTGCGTCTATGAATGTGTAGCGGCATTCGGAGATCAGGGTGGGTATTTTGCTAGTGTAGCATTCTGCTATTTGTGTAATCAGAATCATATTTCCTGTTCCTTTTTGTTGGTGCGGGCCAGTCAGTCTGGCTATAATTAACTCAACGCTGCGAGCGTGACAACGTGACACGGATTATTACATCATTGACTTTTGGGTGTTTCAATTTAATTAGATGCATATTTTAGAGTTGTGTCCCATAATGGTTCCAACCCACGTTTGACACGTTTGATGGTTGGTTAAATCCAGTCGTGTGTTATGCATTTGAGACTGAATAAAAAAGTATACGTTATACATGAGGCCACATCCTGGGGGTCATGATCGTCAATACTTGATAGTTTCTTGAGAGTGCTTATTTTGATTCTCAGGACGGCCGTCCTACTACATTTTATTTTGGGTAGTATGTAAACTAGCAAGGTGATAGCAAGAAACTACATATTACTGATGTGAGAGAGGGTAGATTTGGAGAGTTAATCAGGGACAGGATAGCATAGGGGATTATACGGTACTTTAATCTTCATTGTTGAATATTTCATTACTGTACAACCGTGTACTAAAAATTGTATTAATTTATTCAGAATCTAACTAGACTTGAGCCTGCTAGTTACGGGAACCTAGCCAAACCGTGACAGCTAGCAGCTGTAGTGTAGCACCACCAGCAGCAGCTGTAGTGTAGCAGCAGCAGCTGTAGTGTAGCAGCAGCAGCAGCAGCAGCAGTAGTAATACTCCATTCCAGTAATTCACCTTGTATAGACTGATATTTCCGGCACAATGTGATAATTTCCTTTCAGCGGCTGCCCGATGAAGATAACACGAATGCCGGTAGCCGTAAGGAACTCTTCAAGTGGTGTAAGGCGACTGAATGCCCGACGCCTTCGTCGCTTTTCAGCAGGCTTAAACTCCGACGGGCGGCCCTTCCGTAAATCCAGTTTGATCGTGTATGGTGGAGATTCAGAAGGTTTTGCCAATCTGCGAAAATGTAACAGGAATAATTCCTTCGATAGCCAATGAACAAACATGCGCACGTACACACGTACGCACGTACGCGCGTTCGCTCACGTAAACAGAAATAAATAAAAAACTCCTAATTTATTAGGACAAACACGCACGCACACAGAGTCAGTGTTTCCCCTAGTATATGACAAGTGATTCGGGCTACTTCGCCGTTTTTGTATGCCGCCTCACCAAAAATACGCCGAAATTGCTGTCTTGTATATAGTGCGCTCATTTTTTTTCGTTCTTTCGCGATATATTCAGCGTCCGCGAGTGGCGCGAAATTACATCATAAAGTCACTTATATTCATGCAAAATCACAGATCTGTAGCAACATCGTTTAGTCGTCTTAACGTAGGCCAGTGCCGGTTAGGATTTACCTCTTGGAATTAATGCCATTGAACAACGTGAATGGATCACTTGTCTGTTGTCCAATCACGGAATATTCCCACGGGATCCCCTGTGTCTCTAATGGTGACACCTTGCGTAGTTTCGACTTTACTTTACTTTACTGACATGTCGTTCGCGATCAATTTTACTATAATAGTATGTGCCCACATTAAATCAGAATGCTGGCGTAACTGATGTTGAATTTCTGGTTTATGACGGTGATGGGAATAAAAACCGTACAGGCTGATGGCACTACGTCACTAGTCGGCACTTGTGTTTAATCCGAACCCTTTTGAAGCTCAAATAGCGACCCGGTTTGACCTAGTCTGCGCCGCTGCGGCCGTGCGTTACCGCACAGTGCGCGTAAAATACGGCGCTATATAAGAATTTACCTTTTACTTTTACTGACTCTGTCAGCGCAAAAAAACCATCACTAAGTACCAGTGGTAAAGTGGAAACCACACCTCAACACGATGAAACAATCAAGATTACTAACGTTTACCATTCATGATTACTATATGTACAAGTAGTGTCTTGTTGTTTTATATCTTCCCCTCTATATTCAAGAGTAAAGGTTAAAACAGACCTCAGAATGAACTATTTTAAGGTATTTTAAAAAATCTCAGGGGGAGCATGCCCCCGGACCTCTCTAGCAACGGTTCGCACCTGCGGCGCTTGCGCAGCCCACCCATACCACCTCGCCCATAATGTTACGCAGGGGAACACTGCATACACGTACAACGATGTGTACACACGCATTTCCATATACACAAGCAAATGATAGTAAGACGCCAAATCAACTGACCGGTTGATGTCCTGACAATTGACTGAATTTGGCGATGTTAACGGGCCATCGTTTGTTTCGTTCCATTCCCTCTTACAGTCAAGCGCCATCCTCTGCGTTGGGAGAAATTCACCTGACCTATTTGTCATGATCTGTATTGCCTTCCGTGGAAAATATGAGTCCAGTCGAATCTCGATTTCCCAGATCTGCGAATACGAAAGAAACAATGTTTATTTGGACGCGCATTCACCGCATTAGAAGTACAATCGTCTTTTAATTTTAATTACATAATAGGTTTTAATTAATATACCTCAAATAAGTACAGATCGGCCAAACATCGTACACCGCATGTTGCATCTGAGAAGAATAAAACGAATGTGAATTTAAAAAAAAAGACGACGAAGACGAAGAGGAGGAAGAATGACAACAAATAGAACGTAAGAAAAGATGAGAAAGTGTGTGACAATGGCAGCCAGTGTGTTAGTGTTGCCATGTCATGTATTACGTAGTTGCGGGACTGCGTATAGGCAAATGGCTTTGTGAGAGATGGCTATGAAGACGGGATTGATTGATCAGAAACTGTGCAGTGCACAGGCTTGCCTCACTTCTATCGGCAGTCGGAAGTTCATCTGGATCTCGACCTGATCCGGAGCCTCGGCGCCACTGGCCCACGCAGTCGACAAGTCACCGTCGTTCACAAACTCGACATCGTAGTGTGTTCCGAGATCGTCTTCTAGTCGTCTCGAAGTGCTCTGGCCCGGCACGTCGGCCGCGCACGTAATGCTGGAGTTGGCCAGCAGAGCCGGGGTGTTGAAGGCATCGCACAGGCACTCGGGCAGTGGCCGGACTCGGCGGAGCTGACCGGTATACTGGGCCTCGATCTCTCTGAAAGCACGTCAAAATCAAAGGGTATGATAGGGCATAACCGTTATGTTTGTACTACGTTTATCCGTACAATTAGTTACGGATACTCCTCACATTTGGGGTACAGTGGCATAGCGTTTAGAACGTCAGACTCTCAATCGAGAGTGTTCGAGTTTGCTCGCTGCCACTGAGAAGCTTCGGCAATTATGTTACATATTTTTTATATACCTTTGACTGCATTATTATTATTGTTATCAAAACATCACATATCGCATGTTCTAAGAACATATGCATACGTCGATGTTAGACAGTCGCAGAAATCCTCTCTTATAACGTAACATGTACTAACCGGTCCGTGAGTAGTCTGCTGTAGTACAACCCGTGTCGTAGTTTACCTTCATATAATCCAAAATCTGAAACGACACAACACCTTGACAGAGTGCTGTAACGACCACCTTTCCAACCAAAATCACAGAGACATGCGTAACAATCCTGTTTGTTTTTGTCTTTAGCTCCAGACATGATGATTACATCTTAAATCTTCAACATATCGGTTTGTGATTTAGAAATGGTTTGTCAAATACTTGTCTTGCAAGACTCTCTACAACGTCACATTATTCTGACAACAAAATGTCCTCTACTACACGTTGAAGCCTACGAACATTATTTCTACAGATTTAATACATCGATATATTCTGATCTGATATGGGTAATCTGTATTTAGCTATAATCTAATTTAGACAACACAGTTATTGATACAGATAGGTAGCAGATCAGATCAACGTCGCAAGAACTTTAATTTTATTGTAGTATATTTCTTTCTATTAAGTTGACGTGCGAGAAACCGTAAACACAAATTGCTGGTTTGCGTCCAGTCACATTTGGCATACACTGTGTAGAAAGCATTGTTATATCATGTGCAAACCCTAACATTGGAACGAAAGCAACAGATTATTTATCTATAACTCGACCTGGCTTGTAGTCGAGACCGACACAGACGGTAGGGTCGGCGCTGTCGGGGAAGTCTTCACAGGTCCTTACAAGTCGTGGGCCGACAGTTTCACACCAGTTCTCCATGGCCGCTACAAAGTAATGTACGGTCTTTGCTAGGAACGGTTTGTGTGTGTGTGTGTGTGTGTGTGTGTGAGAGAAAAGGATGAAGATCAGTAATATATATATATATATATATCTATATATATATATATATACATATATCGCAATGACATTGTGTGTGTGTACTGCGTCTTCTTTTAAGGTACACAGGGTAGAGATGATGACGAAATATTCGTCTTTTAAGGTACACAGGGTAGAGATGATAACGAAGTATTCATGTTTTAAGGTACACACTGTAGCGATAATGGCGAAGTATTCGTCTTTTAAGGTACACAGGAGAGAGATGATGACAAAGTATTCGTCTTTTAATATACATGGAATAGAGATGATGACGAAGTATTCCTCTTTTGAGGTACACACGATAGAGGTGATGACGAAGTATTCGTTTTTAAAGTACACGGGATAAAGATGACGACAAAGTGTTCGTCTTTTACGGTACACGGGATAGAGATGATGGTGAATTATTCGTCTTTTAAGGTACACATGATAGAGATGATGACGGAGTATTCGTCTTTTAATTTACATTACGATAGTATTCGTCTTAAGGTACACGGGATGATGACTATGATGCAGCAGCAATCTATAAAAGGATCCGTGAAAGAGGTGATGGCAGAGCAGCCGTCTCTCGAGTTGATGCCGATGGACGAGAATTGTGTTTCTTAAGACGCAATGTAAACAACAACAATACTAGCAGCTGTAAATTCACAAGTAAATGGTCAACTCTCACCTGTGCATAGAGACCGACATGGTGGCAGGCCCGTACCCCTCCCAGAGCAAGGTGGGAAGTAGTACGTGCAAGCAAAACGGGCAACCAAATCCCTGTTCCAAGTACAATTCTTTAACCGGTTGTCGTCCTGTATGTCGACGCCCAACAGCATAGCTTTCTTTGCACGCTGGTATGCGTCACGCTGTCGATTTTGCAATGAGTTCGGCATATGCACACCAGGACTATGGCCAACCGTTGCGCATGCGTCAATCGTTAGAACTTCACATCCGTTGGACTCTAATTACAAAACAAAACGGTTCCTGTTGATTCAGTATAAATCAAATAACATCTATTATCAGTAACAATTATGTATCTAAGTCTTCATAATTTATAAAGCAGATACGCAAAAATTTTACACATTTAAAATATGAATCATATTAATTGTATTATACAAATTCAGAAAGTATATAAAATGATCTACTCCCTAATATTAACGTAACCATTAAATATATTACATAGTTTGAAACAACGTTACACCAACTACTATTTAAAACGGTTAATTGCAGCATAACGCGATATAAATGTATCGCTAAGTCACTTATCGCTATCACTAATTACTATGTATGCAAACATAAATAATGTAAGTTGTTGCTGTATGTTTTCCTTCTATGTACCAGTAGTTACATATCTTATATGTATGTATGTATGTATGTATATATATATATATATATATATAATATACATATTATATATATATATATATCAGTTGAATATGTCGGTCACGTGTTCTTCAAGTGTCACGCCGAGATATGTTTTAAGTAAATACGGATAGAATGACACCCACTGGTGAATGTACTACTTATCTTGTGTTAGACGTTATTTTGAAAAATGTATTCGTACTTTTTACGCGGCTTCTAATCTAGACCTTGAAAAACAAGTATAACTTAAGAGGACAGGTAAAACACTAATAATGTTACACTAACTGTAAGTTTATGAACGAGTCAACACCCCGCATGTAAACAAAATCACTCACTAAAACTGTGTTACAGCTACATATGAGACAACTTAAACTCATAAGATAGACATTAAGTATTGCGATACGTTCGGAACGTAGAAATTATAGTTAAAGCAGTCTAATTGTGGCTAAACGTACCAATTTGAGAGTGTCCGAGGCCAACGCGAAAGCCGTAGTACTTTTGGCTATCACCGGTGCACCCGTGTCACCCGTGAAGAAAGGACCTTGCTCGCCTTTCCCAACCAACAGCGCCGGAGACAAGAAGACGCCATTTGCAAAGACGGCAACGTTGAAAGGAATAGATTCACTTCCGCGCTGCACCTGTGTGAGCAAATAGGAGATGTTTTATTACCGACGACCACCGTTGTGTTTGCATATAGTAGCATATTGCTACAATACAATACAATTCAACTTTAGTCATCCCTAGGCTAAGGCAATTACACTGTCGGGAGGGAAGGGGAGGGAGGGAGTGAGGGAGGGAGGGAGGACGGAGAAAAGAATGGAGGGGCGGAGGGAAGGAGTAAGGAATGGGTGGAGTAAGGAATGGGTGGAGTAAGGAATGGGTGGAGTAAGGGATGGGTGCAGTAAGGAATGGGTGGAGCGATAGGGAGCGAGGGGAGGGAATAAGGCAATTACACTGTCGGGAGGGAGGGAGGGAGGGAGGAGAGAGGGAGGGAGGCAGGGAGGGGGGAGGCAGAGAGAGAGAGAGAGAGAGAGAGAGAGAGAGAGAGAGAGAGAGAGAGAGAGAGAGAGAGAGAGAGAGAGAGAGAGAGAGAGAGAGAGAGAGAGAGAGAGAGAGAGAGAGAGAGAGAGAGAGAGAGAGAGAGAGAGAGAGAGAGAGAGAGAGAGAGAGAGAGAGAGAGAGAGAGAGAGAGAGAGAGAATAAGAGAGGGGAGAAAGGGATGGAGACCAAATTTATAACGTTTTCTTATAAAAACTGCAAATTCTATAGACAGAACAACAAATTAACGAGGTACACACGTTCTCAATATTTAGGTACACTACCTCTGACAGAACTCCAACGCATTGTATGGAAGTTAGCTGAATCAAACTCATAATTGAGTTCGCCGTACCACTCGTGAGAACAGTGCAGATACTCGTCCGACTCGCGCCCTATTTCCAGGAATCGCATTATAATTACCCATTCGATCATTCTCATGAGCTGCTGAGCGATATTGTGTATTCAAATAATTACGTCTACTGTCCAAACAGTTCACGAAGACCACCCAGAAGACCACTGGAATTGGCAAGCGATACTATTGGCTTGAGTTCATCTTCAGAGTTTTGATAAGGCGATCTGCCAAGGGGTACTGAGACTAGTATAATCGCGAGAATGGTTGCCACCCTAGTTATGAATCATGTTATTAGCATACCCGAATAGCAATATGTGTCCACAAGCCAGTCTTTATCTTTGTCAGTTTTGTAACATCGGGCTCGTTTTTCCGTGACGTGTAGGTGACGCCTTCCAAATGACCATCGTGAAGAAATAGCTGGAAGTCTCTTCTCGAAATGACGCATCTGCAATATACCAAAATAAATATCCACATAAATCCAGTCGTGGGATACTGTTTTGGAAACGTATTTAAGCCTGTTGTTATGTCCTCTGATTCTTCTTTGTTAAACAGGCTTATCGTTTCCTAAATAAAACATTATATATATGACCTTGGGCTTGGAAATGTATACATTAAAACAAATTAGCTACTGGGTTTACAGATTTAAGTTGTTGCAATCACATGGTACAAACTCTTGTCTAACTTACTGTTTCGTCTGTGTCTCTGACGGTTTGATCCAGACGCTGTATGTGAACGAAGAGTGCGAGATCGGTGTCAACCAACACATTGACGACCGCTCCTCAGAACGGTCGATACCTGCAATGTGACACTTGTCTTCACCCATCTGGATGACGTCAACCGGAAACCGATGGTCTGTTTTCGGCAACGTCGATACATTGCGCATGCAACCGGACCCACATCGGACTTGACTGGAGTCAGGGTATTTCAGTGTTTCGGTATTACGACCACATATTGCGTCGGACGGGGAAACAGTAACGTTCTGATTGAGCGCTGCGTTGTGTTTTGTCTGCGTGTTGTTTGCTGCGGCTAGGGCTAGTGAAGTCGGTAGCAGTGACGTCAGTGCGACGAAGACTGCCACATAGAGGCGCCACTGTACTGAACCGGCCATCTTGCGTTCTAATTGTGGCCCCGTCGAAATCCACAGATACGTATGTTTTCTAAGTGAATATCCACATGGATGCGTGTCCTCTTCAATAGATATCTATAACAAAGACGTATGGTTGTAAGCGGGCATACTAAAAGGCGGCCAAGTAGGACAAGCCTGGGTAGTGCTATATTGCTCTCATTCTAGTCATTGAATTTAAAAAGCCAAACTATAAATACGGTATGAAAATCATCTGCTTTGTTAATTAAACTTATTTTGTAAAGATTCGAGCTCCTCGACTCTTCAGATTGCTATGTTTGTTTAGGCCAATGTACGATATCCGACCTATTTGTTCAAGTGGCAAGGGCAGAAATGTAAGCCTGAAATATATACAAGTATTACAATATTCGGAGCTTCTGCAGCTGCATTCGTGACAAGATGCAAATCATATACAGAACGAAGCATTTCCATAGGGGCCTACTGTACGCAACATTTTGAATATTACGTAATTCAAATTAGCACAAAATCGTCCTTTTATCCGCCCTTAATTTCTACCAATGTCTCCGCCCTCTCGTGTTGCTCTGCGGTCGTCCATGAGGCACTGACCCGTTAAACGAGTTCAGGTCGATGACTGTCTTGGTCTGGCCGGGGAAGTAGGCCGACTCCAAGTGTGCCAACGCAACAACCAATTACCTCTAAGCCCACGTACCCTGGTCGGTCCGGTTATTTACCTGTTCACCAGTGACAGTTTCACCACTGCCATCTAGTCGATGTGTGCCAACCACATGTGTTCAAGAACTAAGACTAGTCCATATATTATGACGCTAATGTTGGGCAGTGTGTCCGTATCTCCTCCCAGGTGCCGAGGCCCACTCGCATGTTTCTATATTAGTTCGCTTACTTGGACCATTAGTCTCTGGTTTACCAACAGGCGATGTATTATTTACTTACGTCTTTGCGATATGCTTTCTACCTATCGGAGAGACATGGGTACAGCTAGGGATAAGTCCCTCTCCAGAAGGCGCCACTGCTGAGTTACGTTCGCTCTGTTGGTGACAGCAGAATGAAATAGTTGGCGGTGAACGAGTTGATGAACAAAATACTGCCCCAGTCTGCTCCCATTGGATAAATGCTGCATGGGGTTATTGTCGTGTATGTAGGACCTAATATTGATCCACATGGACCCAATGAAAATAAGCCAGCTCGCTTTTGGGGTTATGGAAGGCAGAAATTGTGTTATTGTATTTATATGTTTATTTTGTATCTATTGCCAATACGCACGGTACCCGAATCGCCGGGTGTCGCGAAACAACCAAGTAAGACTATCGTTGATGAATGCTTTAAGTTGGTGTTTGACAAAAAAGGCGCAGTAACGGCTCGAACGCGGTGATCGGCACGCGGAAATGCGGCAACCAGCTCAAAGTAAAGGATGGACGATTCCTGATAGCCTGTATGTCACGACTGGATCCTACCGTCACTGTTGATGACATGTCTTTGTATGTGAAGTATGTGCATAAGCTCGAAGCCAAATGTGTGAAACTAAAAACTAGACATGAAAGTTATGTCTCATTCAAGGTTGATATTATGTGCAATGACGCATCTAAGTTTTATGACCCGGACAACTGGCCATCTGGTGTATACTTGAGGAAATTCTTTAACACCAAGAACTAAGTTTTGGAAATTAACATCACATCTTTTAATTGTAATGGATTTAAAGGTTTTATGCCCTTCTTAAATTATGTGTTAATGAAATGTGATATACTGTGCCTACAAGAGCTTATGCTCACTAAACAAGATTGCCATATACTAAACACCTGTCACGATGGTTATGTGGGTTATGTTGTTTCTCCTGTAGATGCATCTTGTGATATTTTAACTGGTAGGCCATATAGTGGAGTAGGTTTTTTATGGAAACATTCCCTTGATCAGTACTAGTTCTGCCTGGGGAACTACATCATGGCTAGACCATATCATATGTACCGCTGATGCGAAGGATTGCCTATCTAACATGTCCATACTTTATGACATTATTTATTCTGATCACCACCCGATATCGCTCAGCATAGACAGTGCTATTGTACCAGAATGCGTTAATGGTAATGAAATTAAGCAAGGCATACACTGGGACAGATTACACCCACAATATATTGACGCATATAGAGAATGCACAAACGTAGAATTGAGCAAACTGAATGTTCCACCGGGTGTTAGATGCACTGATCCCAATTGTCATAACTGTAATCATCATGATGATCTCGATGACTTTTCTTCGCGTTTTTAGATGCAATAAAGCCGTTTGATCGTGTCAACCGATATAAACTTTTAACGAAACTAGAACAACGGAATGTAACGAAATATATCTTAAGAGTACTCAGCAATGAATTCAATAATCAATGTATATGCATACGATGGGGAAATACCTACTCGGACTTCTTCTCGGTAGGTAACGGTGTTAAGCAAGGTGGGAAGTTATCCCCTTTACTTTTTAACAATTATATGGATAATTTGAGTATACAACTGCACAAAAAACAAATCGGTTGTAGTCTTGGTAACATGGTTGTTAATCACCTTATATACGCCGATGATCTACTTCTGTTTGCACCTTCTGCTAAAGGACTACAAACACTACTAGACATGTCTTATTCATATGTATGTCAGCATGACGTGCAATAAAATGCGGATAAATCCCTGGTCATGTACTTTGAATCTAGAAAGTCAAATCTTTGTAACGAAATGACATTAGGAGGAAAGAACTTAAATTTTACCACCTCTTGTAAATATCTTGGACATGTCATTTCTAATAACTTGTCTGATGAGTCTGACATGCAAGCCAAAGTGAGACTTTTGTATGCCAAGAGTAATATGTTACGTCAAAAATTCCACTTTTGTTCAACTGCTGTAAAAAATAAGCTATTTATAGCTTATTTTGGTAATATCTATATGTGTGCGTTATGGGTGAACTTTAGAAAAGTTAATTTTCAGCAATTTGTTGTTGCATATAACAGCTCTTTCAGAATATTGAAAAATTTGCCCATGAGATGTAGCGCTAGCCACATGTTTGCTACAGCTAATGTCAGCTCGAGTAAATGTGTAATCAGAAAGGCTTTTTTAGCCTAATGAATAGGATTGACATGTCTTTGAATCCCATTTTTATAGCATTAAAACTAGCGACATGTATTGTACTTCGAAACTGCGGCACCAGTGGGTCCGGGATTTATATAATTTTTAAACATGTCATTCTTATCGATGTATTTTTATATGTATTTACATACTTTTATTGATGTCTTTTTTATATATGGACATGATGATTGTCTGAAATAAATGCATTATTATTATTAGTATATAGTAATGCCTTTACATAAATATATAAATCAACTAACATTTTCATCACTACTCTGTTCCAATGCGTTCTGTAGTTGGTTGTGTAGGCCTAATCCAAACAAAATTTATTTTACATTTTGAAGAAAACTGTATCGCCGTTCAATTGCATATTATGTTTAATGTACTGTATGTCGAATTTGCTTCATAAGTTGTTCCTTCTGTTGCTGTTACTTCGCATAAAGGCCAACTACGACAAGATACAATATATTTATTCACAGACTACATTCAGTTACAATTGTTTGTGTAGTGGTGACATGCAACATTATGATAAAACCATAAGACATACACAA
This sequence comes from Escarpia spicata, assembly GCA_963995525.1. Classification (NCBI taxonomy): domain Eukaryota; kingdom Metazoa; phylum Annelida; class Polychaeta; order Sabellida; family Siboglinidae; genus Escarpia; species Escarpia spicata. The sequence goes on along the minus strand of OZ023205.1, from coordinate 20,283,176 downwards.
CATAGGTAAACAATATAATAAACTATGTATATAAAAGTGGGAGAGCAGGTACACTGGGTGGAACTATAATACTGAAATATAATGGTGGAGTTGTGGTATCAGCACCCGGGGGGGGGGGGAGCATTTTGTTGATGCTAAGTTGCTATATTGGTTGTATAGAGATATGATTTTGGGTGGTTAACTAGACTCCAAAGTCATGATACCACAACACTTAACCAAGTTATGTGAATGTAATATGATATACAATTTAAAACGAACATATTTACAGTATGAAAGATAGGCATTAATCCTGATACTTATTGTTTACCGAAGATATACATAACACATTGTTTTTTTTTAAACTGGCAACAGTTTTTTATTATTTACTTTAGATGGTAGGTTGTTCTACAATGATGTGCCAGTGTATTTTGGAGACCTTTGGTGGCTATGGGTTTGGAGGATATTATTGGATGATTTAGATCTTGTACCATAACTGTGAGATATACCAGGAGTTACCGTATTTAAGATAATTTTGAGTTTTACCATTGACAATGTTGTACATAATAGTTCAATGAAGAAGAATAAATCTTTCACGAACATTAAACTATTTTAGAGATGCAAGCATATCAGAGATATGTGTCCTGTGATGGCACACCAAGATAATACGCATTCCTCGATTCTGTAATTTCTGATGTTTAGTTATGTTAGAATCTGAACAAACATCCCAGAGAGTATTACAATAGTCCAAACGAGGCAACACCACAGTGTTATATAATGTAACCCGACTCGAGAGAGGAATAAATGGACTAGTACGTTTAATACACCGAATGATCCGTTGATTTTGTTGATAACAGTCTCTACATGTATTAAATGTGAGATCTCGATCAACAGTGACGCCGTTTCAATGCGTATTTATCCAGTTTGGTAAAGTTATTATCAAAGTTTGTAGATAATTGTATTAGATCCGGTTTGTAACGTGGATAGCTTCAGGTCTTACGCAAAGCATTCGCACATGAAGCGAAAGCGTCCTGTTAGTGGGCTGTGCTGACGAAAGCTTACGCGTGTTTGTGCGCACAAACACTGCTTTGAATGCGGAACAAAATAGACCAACAGATAAGTGGAATCCCCTCACAGTTGCAACCCCTTAAATCGGTCACTTTTTCAGTATCCTTGATTTTTTATTGAAATTCATGTTAAGCTGATTCTGTAAAACGACCTCCCTTCTGCTCGGTGATACGACCAGACGTAAAAACGGCCAACAAACTACCTCAGCGTCGGCCAATGTTCAGTTAAACCGGCAAAGAAATACAGTAAGTTATTACAGACCTTCTCGACAGAGGAGTTGCTGTCGAATGCAAACAAATATTTAAAAATAATGTTTATAGTGATAATAAAACTGAACATATTTGCAGCTTACATTTACACAGGGGTTTCACAGAACTTCACATATATGTCTATCAGGCCTGCTTCTCTGGTCAGGCAACCTCTTTAATCAAGCCATTGTATGTCAATCACTTGGGTGACCGCTACAGATTGGTTCTATTGTATTGTCTTTCCGTGTAGGATATGTTACTAACAGAGATCGCTGGCAGGCGATTGCCGTTAGATAAAGAAATAGCTCACG
>OZ023205.1:20251573-20276573 GCA_963995525.1 Escarpia spicata | reverse complement strand
TAAAAGAGGAGTTATGATAGCCTTTTTATAGGCCGAAGGAAAGTCTCATGTCGTAATCGATCAGTTCACAATGTCGGTGATGACTGGTTCCAAAGTGGATATGTTGGCCTTCAGCAGATGAATCGGAATCGGATCCAACTTGCACGATTTACTTGCTGACCAATTTGATGATCTCATGTGTTGTGGTAGACAGGAACGATGATAAATGTGATAAGATAACACAGGGCTCGTCCGGGCGCAGCGATGTGTGTTTGTCACGGATATCAACATCACGTCTGATAATGTCAATGTTGTCCGTTAAATAATTACTGAAGTTGTCAAGCAATTGTCCGAGATGGTTGTCGGGCAGTGCTAGCTGATGTTTCGTATGCAGCAGAGAACCAACTATCCGGTATAGAGTTTTTGGGTTGACAACCGATGATCCGTTCTTCTTAGTTGGTGGTGGGCGATAGACAACAAAAATATTATGCTTTTCCCATGTGATGTCAATTTAGCGCTCATCGCTTCGAAAGATCGAATATTGTTGAATGTTTTCACTGCTGTTGCTTTGATGGAATCTTTATGCAGAATCGCAATGTCGCCACCACGACGATTGGATCTTGGATGGTGGTGTGAGAGCCGTGGTTATCGAAAGGTCGGAGTCTGATAGAAAGCCAGGTTTCGGCAATGGCCACAACGTCAAGATCGTGTTCGTGGATGTGGTCTAAAATGTTGGTTGTTTTGTTGCGAATAGATCTAGAATTGATAAGGCTTAATGATGCTTGTGTAGTCGGACAGCATAGTGGATTTGGGGAAAGAGTCACGGAAATCAGGTTGTCATATACTTGTGAAGATGTGCGCAGGTAGTTGCTGGATGGTCGATGACCGATCACTGTAGAAATAGGTAATTGATTACTTCGACCTCGGCATCCACGCTTTGTTGGTCGTCTTGACGCAATGCCAAGTTCACGTAAAATGTTCCAAGGACTGGCATTCAAGCGTGAAGAATTGGAACGTGTCCCTTGGGCCAATTGATATAGATGACAAGCTGTGTATGCATATCACGCTTGGTCAGGCGTGGTCATAGTGGTTGTGTGCGTGTGTGTGTGCGTATATGCGTGCGTGTGAGCGTGTGTGCGTATGTGCGTGTGTGGTCGTGTGTGCTCGTGTGTGTGTGTGTGGGTGGGTGTGTGTGTGTGTGTGTGTGTGTGTGTGTGTGTGTGTGTGTGTGTGTGTGTGTGTGTGTGTGTGTGTGTGTGTGTGTGTGTGTGTGTGTGTGTGTGTGTGTGTGTGTGTGTGTGTGTGTGCGTACGATCACGTGTGGGTGCGTGCGTGCTTTTGGGTGAGTGGGTGTGTTAACTTCATCTAGCAATACATGAGGGTGTCCAACTGGTCATCGTGGAATTATGTATGAGAGCTACCCTACCAAAAGCTTAACGGAACAACCTCTCTCGATGTATGCCTATACATTGTTAGTGTGTAGATGGTTATCGAACGTATGTGAATAGATCATACATTCATGAATAACTAGTGATGCTATCGGACAGCTGTCGAACGTCGTAGTAATGATCTACCTGAGGTGTTTGCCAAGAGGCAAACTAGGGTTATCAAGATTACATTATTTTTCCGATTTCGTTGGCCTAGTTTATGAGGTCAGGACACTGTTGGACTTCCTGCTTGTTACAGACGAAAAAGTGCAATTTATTTTTGAGAAATGATTTTTTTAGAAAATTCACTTGCTCTGACATAAGTGCATTTGAGTTGTCAGATTCCCCGGTGTGATTGTAGAAGCTGTTCACAGTAAAATGGTGCATTGGTAGCTGATTTTACTAAGCGGAAGGATATTTGGCAGCAATTTGGCTAGTTGACCGTTTAGCTGGATTACTGCCTGTATCCATTCGTAAATATTGACGGGTGTCACACATACAGACATTTTACAAGAGCTAGAAATATTAGGTTTTGACTAAACTCGACCAGCATGTCAATGAGATGATACTAACAGCAATTGAGAAGTTTAAGAAACTTTACAGGTCACGTTTTCTTATAATCACACACAACATTAACATGATCGCCAATGGGAAAACTAACAATGTGCTGAGCCCTTATACCTCACACATTAGCCTTACTTCGATATGGAATACATGTTCTATTCGCAACACGTTTGTTCGTATATGACTGGCACAGTCGCTTAATTTGTTTGTTTTGGGCCTAGTTAATAGGAGATACCTCGTTCACAATAATAATTTTACATACTGCTGATACATTACTGCTTTAATGTAGTTTTAACTAAGTGACTGTGCAGAGGACGTAACATATCCGACGATGGGGCAATAAATGTCTAACCGCACAGGCACACAGACACAGACACACACCCACACACAGTCACACACACAGTCACACACACAGTTACACACATAGTCACACACGCACGCACGCACGCACACACGCACACACGCACACACGCACATACGATATAGAAAACGACTCACCCTTCACGATGGGCAAAGCGAGAAACCAACTAACGGCGACCTTGCAGTCCAGCACGGACACTTTGACGGGCCACTATTCTACTTTCGTGATACACTTTTCACTGGCGTCGCCTGTCAACGGCCCAAGTTCACTGCATGTGCGGTTATGCCTGACCCGAATGACTAAGTGGTACCGCCTATGAACACCAGTCTACTACTGTCAGACCACGGTATACGTAAAACCGTGAACACGTCTACCTTGTAGTCACTCCAGCACGCTTCAACGTTTCGTAGCACTCAGTGATTCTCACGTATGAAGCGCCGTACATGTCATCAGAGAATCGCGATGCTCATTGGCTATGTACCGCGAAAATACAACCTGAGGTACGCGCTGCTAATAATTGGTCAGTAGTGCGACCTTTCTAGGTCCCGCGACTGACCTTTGTGTGTCACGCGCTCCGAGTCAATCTGAAAGCATGTCACGCGTAACTTCCATATATAGGTCACGCGTCGTAGCACTTCTAAAAGTGTGTCACGCTAACTTTAATAACTAGGTCACGCGTACTAGCGCATGCCGGAGAAGCAGTTGTGCCTCTGATGGGTCTTTATGGAACCCTGTCTACTTTGTTTATACATTATGGCGACTGTCCATGGACTAGAGGACCAGTTAGACCCCTTTGTTGCTCGTTTTAAATCCCTTTTTGAAAATCATGTCCGCATCTTGTCAACGCCAGACGTGCCACGCAGGTATTTTTTTCGTAGGCGGCATCTGGATAAAACATATAATATGGCCATACCTCTAATCCTGACCCAACAAAAATGACGCTCTCTGCCCATATTATTACATATTATTTATTTGTATGTGGCGTCCGGGTTCAAAATAAGACCCGTTGGCGTCCGGGTTCCGTCGCCTACGATAAAACGTTCGCAACGCGTGACCTAGATATGGAAATTATGCGTGACACACTTTTAGATTTACTCGGAATGCGTAACACACAAAGATCAGTTGCGGGACCTAGAAAGGTCGCACGACTGACCAATTAGCAGCATGTATCTCAGGTTGTAATGTTCGCGGAACATAACCACAGAGCATCGCGGTTCTCTGACATGAACGGCGCTTGATACTCACCACCCGTATCTCGGTCAAATAATACTCAATTCAAGCGATTGGTACGTCATCTTATATCGCGATATCTTGTCGATCACGACCGCCACACTCGACCAGAGCGGTGATACGTGCATAAGTCTCCACTCCTTCCGACACGCGTGGCTGCACACAGATCTACCTTTGGCTTATATAAGGCGAGACCGCGCACTGCTCTGAGGGTAACACAAATTGTTTACCCACGTCACTCGACCTCCATTGTTCACATAAATAGTTCGCATTCACTCAACCTAATCAACTCTGAGTTAGACGCATCGACTCGTGCGTCGTAGTCATAGATGTGTTGCGTTGCGATTAAAAAAAAATCATCACAGAGCACACGCGCGCACGCAAACACACACACACACACACACACACACACACACACACATATATATATATATACACACACACACACACACACACACACACACACACACACACACACACACACACACACACACACACACAGAGCACACGCGCGCACGCACACACACGCACACACGCACACACACGCACACCCTGTATATTATATATCTAATATATAACAATTTATAATTATATTTATTTCACACATTATGATTATTATTGTTTCTATAACATGATTTGAAATAATTATATACCTCATGAAAATGTAATTATATAGACAACCGTTTACAGTTCATAGTTTGTAATCTACTTATCTACTTATCCTACCACCATTGCCCCGCCCTCGTATATGTTCACGGCTGTTTACGTTAAGGTTCTAACTAGAAGTACAGTTGCAAGGAAACGCAATGTCGCTGCGAGCCTCTCGCCGGGGCTAATGCGTGATCGCATGTTCGTCTCCTCTTTTTTGATAACCGGACCCGCCAACGCCAATATTGTGCTAAACGAATCGTCGTCCAGTCGGTGAAACTGCCGAAACGTTTCGGGTTCCTCAGCGTTTAGTTCTCTAATCAGATTTGAATATACACCTTGCCCCTGACGTCTTTGAATCCAATCCCTGGCCCACGTCGTTCGGTAAGCCGCTCCCAACGACGACAACGACGACGACGTCGTAGCAACAACAGGAACAGAAGATCTGTCTCATCATCTAAACACGCCATGTTTAGCAAATCACGTCATTAAAACGTAGTCATGTAACTTGATATGTAGTGGTTAGCTCAGCATTTCACTCACTGTGTGCTGTGAAACGCGACGATAGCTATCAGCTGAGCCAACAGCCGCGCGTGACCGTTTGCTCGGCTGATAACTCTCGTGCGTGCCGGGCTTAAAGACGTATACAAAGTATGTAGTCGATATTAGACACAGCCCTGCGGGTATTTACGACACATTGGGCATGTGGCTGTTATCGACTGTGTGAAGATACACAACCGGGAATGATACTAGAGTGTAACAGTTTGACAGACCGGCAGCGTGATAATAAATCTAGTTTAAATGATTTTAATGTGCACATTGCGGTCAACATGCAGCTACATTCAGGGTTTTTACGGTTCAACTGATACAGGCTGATCGCAACGACATATGGGTAAAACCAGTTTCTGATTTATTTTTAACCAGGAAGTATTATGTATACATTTCATGCGGCATGAATTTCTGCGGGCAATTTGTTTGCATGAAAGGCATTACAATCACACAGGCTACACTACATATCACCAGTGGTTCGACGCATTCATCTACATGGGTTCACGATCGATTTCTTAGTGGCCTGCGCATGATAGTTATCGCGTCATTTGATTATCAAAAGAATAGGGAACGGCATAGATACAAACACAGTGCTGACGAGTCGTCATATTGCTGCAAATGTATGATTTTTTTATTAATAGAAGCACTTTTTGTTAGAGTACACATTGAGTGTTCAGTGCAACGGGAACTTGTCAAACTGGACCAAAGTGCGTCTGCTTCAGAATATGGAGCTTGCACGTGATCAGCTCGATCCTAGAATCAAACGCAAGAAGAAGACGTTACAAATTAAACTAAATCATTGTTGCACTGTTTGAGTAGCCGTGTCGTCATCGTGTGGCCGATCGTCAACTGCTCGTAGGTGTGTGTGGCAGGTATTTAGAAGGGCAATTAATTCAGCAAACCAACCAATGCTACCTTTTACAATATTTAACAAGGTTGTAATCCGTAGCAACAACACGGTAAGTGAATAGAGAAGCCACGTGCATGTTTATTGAACATCCAACATTTGTTAATTTATTTATGTGTAAACGTAGTTTTGTCTTTTTCACAAAACATTAATTAGTACTCACCGCCCTCTGTAAGAGTGTATACATAAACAACATGAATTTATACGCTGGTTAAAATTGTTTGTCAAATCCACCAGTATTGAAAACGAAAATATTGCAATGGATTGCGAAATCTCGTTAATATGGCGAGCATTCCCAGAACGCGGAAAGATTGCGACACCTTCCGTGGCCTACAGATGACCTAGCTAACTATATTCCATTAAATCTGAAGACAGAATTTATATTACATAAATTCATAACCACTAAATCAATTAGGCGTGATATAGCTCACACCAATCCCACACTCGTTTCCATGGCGTCGGTCGTACTGCCTTCTTTCCTGTGGAGCGTACATCGATTGGCCATAGATAGGCTTTCTTATCTCTGGCGGTGAGTAGATCGTTTGACAGTAGGCGGGCTGTCTCCTCTCTGGTGGTTAGTAGATCGTTTGACCGTAGGCGGGCTGTCTCCTCTCTGGTGGTCAATAGATCGTTTGACCGTAGGCGGGCTGTCTCCTTTCATGCGGTGCGTAGATCAGTTGCCCGTACACCGGGTCGTTGTTCTCTGTAGCAGCTTCTTCTACAAAGGTGATAAAATGCTCTGTCTGGCGACACGTGGAACTTGTTTCTGGTCGACTGCACTTTATGTAGACATCTGGAATGCAAGTACATTGGCAACCTTACTACAACTTTGACCATTTCTCTACGACAACTGATCTGAGAGATGTACCCTATTGTCTTATGTACCTCACCACAATTTCTAAGTTCGTCTGCGAACTCTCTTAAGCCATCACAAGTCCTTAGGGGAAATTACCTGGCCTACTGTCACCCTTCTAGTCCATGCATCTACACCAGTGTATGTGTTGCCACACCTGTCTTCTAGCAGCTATCGTGCCCTCTTATATCCTGCACTACGCTCCATTACGACACATGATTCGATCACCTTACTAGCAATACCAACACACATTTGTATGAGGATAGAAAGTTTGACCTGCTTTCAAGAGTCTCTTTGACGTTGATATCGAACGCCCTAACAAACCTACAATATTTCAGGGGGTCACAGTCAAAGTTCATCAGCTCTGTCTTAGGCATCTGCATAATCTAACATGTTTGTTGTTGTTTTAACAGTTCAAACACGAGATTGTTCGCGCATCGGGACAGCTGCCTGTTAGGCTCGCTCACATTCAGTTGTCCCGCCTGTCGGAGTAAGCTTTGATGACTTGCTACACTCGGTAGCTCAAGTGGCGCCCTCTCTCGAATAGATCTTTGAGCAGTTGTCTTGTTTACGTCGCTTTGTTTCGTTTCTTCGGCTACATAGACTTCTGCCTCTGCTTTGGCTATGGCAATGTCAGTTTACAATTTCAGAAGTTCCCTGTCGTAAAGCCTGCTCCTCACGTTCGAAGCATTGCGCCGTCTCAAGTGTCGCCGCAGCCGCAACAAGTCTAGCCGCCCTGGCTCGTGCGCTTGTACTGCCAGCATTACTGGACGCACGCGATGTTGACGAACAGGAAACCTGACTCGCTGAATCTTCGGGTTGGACATCTGGCTTAGTCTCTTCCTTGTCTTCGTTTATGATCCCGTGTAACTGTTGCAGCAACTCGGCTGAAGACATAAGTATTGTATTGTTAAAGTAAAAAAAACATTAACAAGTTTATTATTGTACTGTTAATGGCGAATTGCTGTGTCGACTGTCGTCGCGATTTCAAGACAAGCCATTATTTATTGTTTCAACGCTCGCTGTTTATTTCGGTGGCGTAGTGTGGCGCGTCGCGAGGTACAATCTGCAATATAGTAAATTACTGATAATAAAGATATAGTCTAAGAAAAGTAACAACAGCGTCTTGTAATAAAGTTAATAAATTATCAAACAATCATATATATTACGACACAATCGAATATATACATATATGTATATTAGTTAGTGAAATAATGCGACTAAATGAGGCACTTACAATTTTGGCCTGTCAGCAAATTTACATAAAATGGCGCTGCAGGGAATTATCTCAACTCCTACAGAGGGCGCCACACACATACATTACGTCCGAAACAGTTGTAATGCTGCAAGGTTGTTTGTGAAATGAAAGACGGCGGGAGTTATTATAATACTCCTAGATTAGCATATGAATTTATACAGCGCGTGTTTGTCAAAAGAAAGACGGCAGGAGATATTGTAACGCTGCTAGGTAAGCACATCGAGTTTTTGTGAAGAGAAAGGTGATGCGAGATATCGTTACAAAACTTCAATGTTGGCGTATAAATATACCGACGACCCATTTACATCAGAACAAGCACTAACCTAATTATTGCTCGTCTTTTTTAATACTGCATATCATACTGACTCACAACGTATAGTTACTTATCATACTGACTCACAACGTATAGTCACTTATCATACTGACTCACAACGTATAGTCACTTATCATACTGACTCACAATGTATAGTCACTTATCATACTGACTCACAACGTATAGTCATTATTTACATACCGCTGACGGCGATCATTGCCTCGGCTGCCATCAGAATTACATTTTATGTTCAGACTGTTTGATGTCTGTACTACATTGTTGCTCGCATTATATTGTAGACGCTCGACGTTGTGTCGCTCTGTGGCTAGAATCTCGTAGTTACACAGAACGTTTGTTAACAGTTGTCCCTCGAACTTCCAATCACATTAATGCTAAATTACTGTCATCGGAAAATCGAGCACATGGTGGCGTCGTGATGACATACTAATCGTCCACTCACTGAGTTGGCATCGAATGTATACAAGTATCTTTGACAGGGACTAGCAAAACCTACGTATGTAAAACACTGCAGGGAGTACACGACAAGGATGTTTTTGATTCAAAGCATTCTTTGTATATAGCAGCTATGATAAAATAATAAATGCAGCGTGCGTACGTACGATGCACTGTATGTGGACACGTGTGTGTATGTGTGTACATGTGTGTGAGTGAGTGTTGTGAACACCCTCTTAAAATCTTAAAACCTGCTGAATGTTGTTCAAATATTACCAATTTTACTCTAAAGGTACATGACTCCAAATTGTAGCCAGTCAGGGGCGACTGAAGCAGACGAAACGGATAGAGTTGTACTAAGGGATTTATGTGAGTGACTCGATTTTATATCGACATTTCTCTGCATAATCACAATGGTTCTCATAAGTATCACAATAAATGCTAATGGTTGAAAGTTAGTAAGTAGATGTCTCGGAAGTTATATGCTTAGAAATTGTAGGTATTGCTTAACAATGCTGTTGGGGCTGGCATGCTTGCTGTGTATTGATGTATGTATATATGGTGTGGTTTTATGTATATATGGTGTTGTTTAATATGTGTTAGTGAATAAATGTCATTAAGTTGGCCTGTTTCAATCAACATTGGTCTTGTATCATTGCTTTGCACAGAAAGGTGTATGTGACAGGGGCGCATAAATACAGTTTAACGGCACCTGTTTTAAGATGCGCGTGCTGGTAAGAACCCGTGAATTGTGTGGTCTTAGGTGTGGTTGCCGAAATCCTGTTTATCCTGGTCTCAGAAAGATTTATTCTCAATTATTATGATCATTTTGTTTGTTAGCTGCCAAATACAGATAACGTTTCGTGCGGTCAGTGGGGTCTAGAGGCTACGGTACTCGATTGTTTGATACCTATAATTTAATTCCAATTCCACAGGAGGAAATGTTTTCTAATCTTCTATTTATAGTACGCATTTTATAAATGTTTATTAAATTACTATAATTGAATTATGTTATTAGTAAATTGTTGACATTTTGTGGTACAGATCAGTTACATATATAATATATTAATTGACTGAAGACCACATTGTTAATGTCACCAAATTGTAACACTAAGTGTTTGCTCCAATAAAACTTAGACACACCCACACTCCTCGGTGCCTCGTTTATGATATTATTATGTGCATATATATTCAAAACTACACATATTGTGAAGTGTTTCTAGTAAATAATTCAGTTTTGTTAATAATATAATATAATTGCGTGTTGGTTTTAATTAATAAAATGTTGTATAAATTATGCTTAATCAGCACCGAAATGGGACAAATTTCCACAGACCACATATACGAATCCCCCACCCCCCGAAACAGCCTCGTTAATGGCCGCCTGGTGATGCTAATGTGGTGTTTGAATATAAAATAAAACCACACGGTCCACGAACCTCACACCCCAATTTATTGTTTTTTTTAGCTAGAAACCCTCTGCATTATGTGGATGAGCTCCCACGTGAACATGTGGCGCCCTCTGCATTGTGAAAAATATAACCCCTCACGAGCGTGTGACGCTCCCTGGAGTGTTGGGGAAAATGTGAACCCCCCGTTTTGAAAAGCTGGCTACTGGCCTGATGTGCATGCTTGTGCTTCGTGTGTGCGTGCGTGGGCGTGCGTGAGTGCGTGCGTGCGTGTGTGTATTATGATCGCCGCTCGCCAACTTTTACCAATCACCAGTGAACACAAGTACAACACACGCCACCGTTGTTCTATGAAATAGGTAACAAATGTATCATAAAGATATCTAGTGCTGAAGAAAAATCAACGAAACCATCAATATGTACATCGCACGCTGCCTTGGACTGAGACGTTGAACGAAGACTTAACGACGCCGTCGAAGTATTCGAAAACAAAAAATATTAATGTTATTGAAAGGTAATATCAGCAAATATAAGTAACAATGTTTTTGCCTTTCACATTCAGCAACCCATATGTGTGTGTGTGTGTGTGTGTGTGTGTGTGTGTGTGTGTGTGTGTGTGTGTGTGTGCGCGCGCGTGCGTGTGTGTGTATATATATATATATATATATATATATACTCAAAAAGCATGACGAATTAATTTAACAGTACATAAAATATAAACTTCCGCATTGCACAGAGAGTACCACTGCATAACCTGGTTAATATTATTATATACTAGCATGCTATTCGATACTAGCAATATTATAACTTAATGTCTAGAATGCTCGCGAGAACACAAGTTCATTTTTATTCAAAGCTTGAGGTGTGACCTCCCTACGACATGGATCGGAAGCTCAGTTGGTCACCTGCAAGTTTCAAGACCAGACTCATGAGTGCTACACAGACGGCGGGACCACACAACCAAAGCCCAAATGTTAAATATTTGGTGACTACTATGCAGTAGTCCTGTGCTGTGTTGTGGTCACTACAGGAGGGTTGTCGATCAACTTGTCTCCAAGCTGGTGTTTCGGAAACGTCTTATTGGTACTACTGGGTGGATAAGGAAAGCCCTAATGTATCCTGCACCGTCCGCCACCCAGAGCTGTTGGCTTGAGCCAGCTGAGGTTTCACGACTGGTGCAAATTACGGAAGTGTGGAGAGAAGACGGTACCGCTTATGGCGCCTGTCGAAAAGAAAGTTTGGGACACCTACATTTGATCGTGCACCTACTCTACTTGAGGTCTCTATTACAGACCCTTGACACGGCTATACTGAATTACTACCTCATTCCGCCGTTGACCTTCTATTGCTATTTACAATGAAACATTGTCCGTCGTCGAATACATCATCGGCACCCTTGTCAAACACGCCATGCCTACGTCAGTCGGTCGTTGTGTTATTATCATACTGATTCGCTACGTTCCTTCGCTTGGTCGTTTGTTCCGTCGGCCATGACAAGGTAACCATCAGGTGACGGTTTGCTTGGTCCAGCGTTTGTTTCGCCGGCCATGGCTAGGTATCCGTCAGGCGACAGTGTGCTTGGTCCAGCGTTTGTTCCGCCGGCCAAGTTTAGGTAATCGTCGGGCGAAGGTTTGCTAGGACCGACGTTCAAATAGCCCCCATGGGAGGGGCGCTCTCCTACCAAGTCCACCGGGACGAGGTAGTTCACGTAGTCGGGACTTGTCGTCGGGATGTCCGCTGCTAGGATATTTGCCATTATCTTGCAGATATCTGCGAAGGACGGTCGAACGTCGGGATCTTCCAACCAACATTGCGTCATCAAGTCGTAGCTAAAGGAAAACGAGAGAACAAGCGGTGTAAGATACTTCATGGGGGTCTAACAAGACCAATACAGTGTACTGACACACGTAACAACCGTAGATGGCATTGGCTCTTTAGCTATGGACGTGTGGTTCTATTCCGTATAAGTATCTACCTCTACAGATCAAACTACGCACTACCTATAGACTGGCCTGGCACGAATATACAGTACACTAGTCCTGGTCAAGGAATGAAGTGAAGTGATTATCTATACTTAAGACAAATAACTAATATAAAAAGCGTTCTTCATGAAGTTCAGCAATCATCGTGCGTAATAACGGAATTAGTGAAATAAGGACGTATCCATCAGAACTAACAAACGGAAGACGACACAACTCTGTGCTAAGGCGAAATAAGGAGCACTGACGGGCTGATGAATCGGACTCACATGCACTGAGGAGTCACTTCCGGTTTCTCCAGTCGTCGTCCCATCTCCAGGAATCGCCTCAGGTCGATGTTGTCTACGTCAGAGTACGGCTTCAACCCTCGCGTCAACAGTTCCCAGAGGACGACGCCATAAGACCACTGCAGACACACACCAACGTAAAGTGAACACTTGAGACCATCATCACAGATTTACAACATTCTCGTAGCACCAAATCAACGACCGATATTCCAAAGCACACGATTTTTGTGTGATTTCTTCTTTAATGCGAGGTTGTCAGTTCCGTTACCCGAAATCAGCAGGGATGGTAATTATAAGTAGAATATTAGCTAAATCAGTTCTCCTTAATATGGGAAAATCGCGAACGCGCCGAACAATAAAACGCTTTGTAGTTAACTAAGCCAACCTCGGCTATATTGTCAAAACGATGTGTTTACAATCTGAACGTTTCTTTTACAATTTTGAATTTCCCGGTCAACATGTTCCAATTACTAACACCGTTTTGGGCTTTGAAATGCAAATTAGCACTTTCTTACCTAGGATTTGTTCTAGTATTAATACCTTTATATTAAAAAGTGACAAATACTCAGCCACGATTTAATATAGACATTAATGTATACATTCGTGAAAGTGGCCTTTTCATGAATTCTTGAAATAAAGTTTTGAATTAAGACAAAGTCAGTGGTAATACAAAGTGTAATGATACATTTGACACATCTAAGTTTGTTACGTGGCATGCTTCCACGCGAAACCACCCTACTATAATTCACACTGGTATAACATTCATCATAAGTTTTATCGATATACAGCCTAAGATGTTATAATTATAAATAAATAGTTTATTTTTACGAACATACATCATACGCAATTATGATGGCAACAAACATATAAATAACGATATGTATAAAGCATACGGATGTTGTTCTTGCATAATACGCACAACGTCCGACTTGCTGGTGAATTTTGAATCTTGCAGTGTTTCGATTGCCATCCACTTGATCGGTAGAGGGCGATACTTGTCCTGCACTTTGTAGTAGTCCCCGTCGTAGATGTCTCGCGCCAGGCCAAAGTCTGCGATCTTCACGGTCAGCCCCCCGTCAACCCTGTAAGGATCCGATCATTAATTTACTTCAGGTTTCAGGAACAGCATAGAGTATCGTTTATCTTGAGACGGTAGGATTGTTTCCAACCTAGAAAATAGTTGTGAACAAGGAAATGGACATGTTTCAGGTATACAACAGCTGTATTGGTCTAGCTTAAATTGTTAGTTGTTGCATGGCCATGTGACAATGCACTTACGTAACAGCAGAATCGATGACTGTATTCAATTGATCCGATGGTACTGCTTATTTTAATAAGTCATCGAGGTAGGCCGTATTCCCAGTATTTCCCAATGTAACCACAACTTTCGCGTTATAATTATTTCACGTGATCTTTAAATGAATGCGTATTATAAAACATGCCCCGCTCACTACACAAGACTTATATCATTCGACTCACATGCAGTTTCTCGCCGCCAGGTCGCGGTGCACGAAGCGAGCATCTTCTAAATAGGCCATCCCTTTTGCCACCTGGTGGCCAAAACCTAACAGTTCCCTCAGAGTGAAGTCCTGGAAATGTCAGCAAAACATTTGTTTTACATACAATTAATAGGTCTATTGAAGACGTTACTGCTACAGCTGCAACAACCGCCACCATTACGCTACTATAATTGCAATGTCACGTCTATGTCAATGCATCTGTAGTAGCGGCGGATAATAATTACAACAACAGCCACAGTTACAGTACTCGTGTATACACGTTCTACTAGAATAAACAGCAGCAGACGTGGTAGCAGTTGCATGATGTTGATGATGTATTACAAGTCATGCAGATTTGTCCACACATAAGACCGACAATTATAGATCATGTCCTAACTACGGTTTCTAGGTGTAGAGCCACCGCAAAAAAGTATATTGGCGGCCATTATAAAATGGCCGCCAAGAATCATTTTCAACATAACGAATGTTGCACTATATAATAGTTAATCAGAATATCATCCCAGAATGTTAGAAAACATTGTATGTTTGATGCAATAAATACGTCAACTTTGGCCGTCATTTAAAAACAAATTGGCTGCCGAAAATAAGTGGAATGTTGCCCGTACCCGCTCGCGATTACTAATGAAGACCCGCAGGTCTCCGTGCTCCATCAACGGCATGATCACGTACGGCTTGTTGTTGTCGATGACGACACCGAGCAAACACAGCACGTTCGGGTGGTGGAAGTTGTGCATAATGGTCGCCTCTTCGAGGAACTCCGACACGCTACGGACCGAATCAGCATCTGCAACAAAATAGGGTATCTAAAGAATCTCCGGTGGTGCTGTGTGTTCTATGCGATGAAGTTGCAGTTTTACAACATTGGTAACGTTATAGTCAATTAAGAAGACAGTATAGTTAGCGCCGAAAATGCTGATTTCTCGTGCGACGAGTCTTTCTGGTAACTGTGCTATAGGGTTCACAGTGTGAAAGTAACATAATGCGGAATCTATACTGTATACACATGCTGACACAATGTTTCAGTGTTTATGTTCTTATACTGTGTGATAGTTAATTACTGTCAATATGGCTCCAGTGGCGGTATGTGAATGACAAGCAGTGATACTGTTTGCTTTTCATTACCTAGTAATATAATGGTTTTTGTCGCGACATGTTTGGATTGGTAACTATATTACCCAACGTTGCTCTAGTTCACTCAGTTGTATGAATGAGTACCTGGCTATAGACGGTGGTGGATATTTGTGTATGAATAGTCTTCGCGCATTAATTGCAGCGTGGCTGAATGCTTCCAAGAGAAGTCGAGATAGTGTTCGATTGAACGGGTCTGCCAGGGAATAAGGCGTAAAGCGCTTTGAGCAGTCCTGGTGACTAGACACAGCGCTATATAAGAACATCCCTTTATCTTTTTTACTTTTTTAATTCTGTGTGCTTTTCACTACATAGTGTGGCTTAGGTCACGACATTTTTGGATTTATATCGGCATTGCGGCAAATACCGAAACGAAACTGTCGATCTACAAGTGAACAAACCTCGGATTGTCTTGATGGCCACTGGTTTCAACTTGGCTTTATTGTGTTCGTCAGCCAACTGTCCGATGTGAACTTCGCCAAAGTTGCCTGCAACATAAAACACGTTCTGAACAAAACAACTGTTTGTGTAACATTCACATTCACTACATAAGAGAAGAAACAGTTCCACTAATTAGTCAACCTGCACGTATCTTCTTGTTAGAGCTTTTCAGGCGTTCCAGATGGCAAAGTGAACAACAGTAGGTAACTGTCCGACCACATACTAGAGAACTAACAATGTTACTCCTTCGTTTCACGTTCGTCTACGGGGGTTGCTATGGTTGAAAGACTCGTCGTGCTACTTAGCATTTTGGATTCAATAAGTTGACCGTTATCTTGGCAACATGTCATGTACACATGACAGAAGAAATAACGTTATTTAATTAAATAAAATTTAATATCACAACGATATAAGAAATACCTTGTATATAATATACATTGCCAAATTTCAGTCCTGAAATATAACAATGATGTGTCACTGAACTTGGTGATTGTACCCAGCGCAACGATAATAATTGTTTCTGAAATATATCTATGAAATATAACGGAAGAAGGAGACAAGATGTAGGCTCTCTCCACCTCACAAATGCTGCAGATGGATAAGAGTCAATGTGGAACTCGTGCATTGTATTCTCTATGTGCCGTGCAGAGCAGTGTACACAGTTAACTGTTTTAGATGTGATCTTACAAAAAATGTTGTGAACCATTTACCTTTCCCGATCATTTTTCCTAGTGACATCCGTTTCGAGTCAATCTTAGCGCATTCAATCTTCGCGGCTAGAGACGAACTTAGTGCTTTCACGATATCGCGGGGTGGCTTACGCTGCATGCCTGACAACGCATAAATTGACACCAGTTCATTTAACATCACATTCGTATAGCATATGTTTGACAGTTGTTGTGAAGTCACGGAAGGAACATGCATCGACGTTAAGTTGCATCAAATGACATAAACAGCGTAGAATTAGCATGAAAACTGAATTCCAGCGTCACGTGTCATTAACAGCATAAGCGTAGAACTAGTAAACGATAACATTATTTAATAGCATATGTCCTTTTCCCCCACATCCCCGTCAACTATTGTTTTATACGGCAACTGCGAATGTTATGTCAGCACACAAAACTGCATGTCCTATGACAAGTGGTCTGCCATACGGACACCTACCAATGTAGTCATGAGGCTGCTCGTCGTAGGCGATTTGAGGACCGGTGTCATTAGGTTTTGAAGTCTGCTTCCGTTTTTGGTAGATACAGCACCCCAGCAGTACAGCAAGCATCAGAACCACCAGAAGGCACACGGCGACGATCACGGCGATTCTATACACAACAAACACACAAGTGTGTTCTTGTGTAACGCCGTATCCCGTTCTTAAGAATGCTTAATGGCTTTTCACTCGAACACAATCTTTATTTCTCTGGGAAGCATTAAGCCACGCTGCAATTACAGCGCAGCGATAATTGCCTCCGTTCACTCCTGCTAAGTGAACTGAGGCAACATAGAATGACCAACATTGTCCAAGCTTAGATATGGCAGTAATGCGGATACTCACGAGTGCGAGTACGACACTCTAACCATTATGCCACCGCATCCCACATAATATGTCAAGATGTAGCAATTCGTTGCATATTCATTATGTTTATACACGACTAATATTGGCATTTCATACAATATTTTATTTACGATCTCGGACTAATTTGACCGCTAGACGGCGCTGTTGACAGATCGAGATGTTTGCTCACATTGAACAATTCGATATTTTAAGAAGTTGTTGATTTCGCGAGATTTATCATATGGTTATCATATCTCGCAGTTATTCAGTCCTGTTATGTTTGTGTGCTAAAGTTGACATATGCAACATCTTTCTCTCCATGTAGACGCACATGCGCGCGCGCACGCACACACACATAAACACACACAAACATCACACGCAGAAAAACAAGGATATATATGTATGTAAATATATATATATATTATATATATATATATTATATATATATATCTATCTATCTATATATATATATTATATATCATATATATATATATATATGATATATAAAATATATATATAGATATATTATATATCATATATATATATATAGATAGATACATAGATTGATATAATTGAAATCAAGCTGCATTTTGCGGTTGATTCAGACAACATTACCTGGTTACATTGCTGCCCTTCTCTTCATAACGCAAGTAGCCGACGACGATTTTGATGTTACCGACCACAACCTATAAACGACAAACATAAACCTAAAGTAAAGTTAGTCCTTTTATATCGCGGTACCCTGTCTTTGGTACTGCTCGGAGCGCTTTCACTCCCTGGCATACCTGCTTTGCTTAACTGAACACCAACTCGACTTCTCTGAGAATCATTCAACCACACTGCAAATAAATCACCAAGATTATTTGTACACAAATATCCATCATAATCATTCTTATATTTGGTTGAACTGGATCATTGTCGACTTTGAAGTGAACGAACTTGTCCAAGGTACAAAATGGCAGCAAGAGAATTCAAACCCGGGTTCTCTCGGTTCAGAGTCCAACGATCTGTATGCAACGCTTATGAGCACCTAGGCACGCAAATGTTGCGCTGTAAATGTGGTACTATTTGCGATTGTGCGTGATCAGTTGGGAACACGATACTTTATACGAGTCTACTTATTCGTCTTATCTGAATTTCTTTGAGTGGTAACAGCAAACACATTTTCTCCTTCTACGAGGTCAACCAGCTATCAATGGTCTATTTTGAACTTACTACATCGTTCATTAACATTCTGGTTTGCTAATTCATTTCCTATGCCATATTTTCTCAGATCTCATTTTGTTGTAATTCACCACCTTCACCCTCGGAGCGCCGTTCCTGTGAAACTGTCCTAGCTTTGGCTTCGTCTTCGGCGGCCGACATGTCAGCTGATTTGTCTGGAGTTCCCGAACCTCGCACTGTTCCAGACCCACAGTCACGTTGTAGTCTCCAGCCGAGCAGCCGTGGTCCAGCCGAGCACCCTGCAGGCAGCAGAATGTGACTGATGGTAAAGGTAGCGGTACCTTCTTACATAGTACTTAGACCTGTTCATGCGAACACCGTCTCGATTTCACTGGGAAGCATTCATCCACGCATCCATTAGTGCGCGAAGCCTATTCGTATACAAATATCCTCTGCTGTCAGGTAGTAATTTATACCGGCCATTGAACTGGAGCAACATTGCAACACAGAGCAACGCAACTTGTAGCAGGCGTCCAATATTTCAGACGTAATAATGACACTTCGTAGTGTTAACGAGTTTGAATCCCCATAAAACGGAATCTACCGGAATTTTGAGACATCTAAAGCATTGGCGTTAATGCAAGTGTGTCTTACCAGTAAAACAATGTATAGTATTCTTCTTTTCTTGGGATACAAAAAGCTCGAAATCAAAGAATCAATCAAGATGATACACAAGCTTAGACATTCATGACTAAACATTCGTATTATTTGTATCGTGGGAGAAATATAGCAGAGGTAAATTTAAAAGATTACGTTTCACGAAACACTAATTGTACAATAAGAGATCATTTCGTTGACATGTATTTTATACATAGAAGGATGTTGTCTCATATAAAATATGTAATACATTTTGGGATATCTAAGTGTTTAGTATTGCTATTTTGAGCACTATTAAATAGGTTTCATCATCACTGCATTGAGATGATAAAGAAAAACTGGTGTATTTCTGCATACCTGTTCTGGATGAATTAATTCTACCGGCATAGCTTGGCATTGAGCATATTGTCAAACGGGATTATACGTGTACGCTAGTATTTGATGTCTCTAAATGTCTTGAAGATATTTATTGAAATACCGTCCAAACACAAAGATGACACACGAACTTGTTAATGCAACTTTCCCCTTGTGAAAGGAGGGTAAATATTTAATGTAATAATTTAGGATGGTATGATTCCACACCTTACGTGCTGACCAAGCAGTAATTATGCGCCAGCGGTGAGAATATGTTAACGAAAAAGTTCTAGGTACCATGACACAACGGGCTGCATGTATTTGAGAGATTAATTGTCCTC
The DNA here is from genome assembly GCA_963995525.1 of Escarpia spicata. Lineage (NCBI taxonomy): Eukaryota > Metazoa > Annelida > Polychaeta > Sabellida > Siboglinidae > Escarpia > Escarpia spicata. The sequence goes on along the minus strand of OZ023205.1, from coordinate 20,257,202 downwards.
CTGATTAGCCTATGACACTCTTACCCACGTGTGATCTAATCTTGTAATCTTGTTACGTAATGTAAATGAAATTATTTTGGCGTACAAAATATTTAGCATCTTACGAATCTTTCCGATTTGGCGTGCATATAAATTAGCGTTTGTACCAGGTCCTGAAAACGTGCAGTTATAAGTTTAAGGTGGTGAACATTAACACCCGGGGATTTACTATACTGATAGCACGTCACAATTCAGCAACTTGTTAAATTAGCGTCAATATATATTTGACGTCATTTTAGTTTGGCGTCCATTAATATTAACGTAAATGATAAAACACGCTAATTACGTTAAATAAACTTTCCGCTAATATTTCTGGATTTACAGTAAGTATTTGATCGCACTAAACGAACATTGACATAGCGATTTAATAGTATTACCTTGATAATAATATGCTCGTCGTTTTGTCGGAAATCTAACATGTCCCCTAGAAACCGGTGCACTTCGGGGTTCCCGAATATGTCTAGTTGACCAAACTGCGGAAGTGTTTCACTGATGTTCCGGTAGGTGGGCACACCGTCTAGCAACAGGCCAATGTAGAACTGCAACTCGTCTGAGTTGTACCTGCCCACTTCACGACGGACTCTTGCGCCATATCCGGTTCCGGCTTTGGAACCACGCTGCATTAATTAAACAAACAAATTAATAAAACCATTCCAGATTCCGTATATCATTCTCAATAATCAATTATTATAAAGTTAACCGCTACGTAGGATAACACGGGACATATTTGCTTACCGGAAATACATGAACGCAAACTTGTAAACATAACGAACGTCAAAACACATGGTAGTAGTAAGAGACTTCTCAGAGTATATACAAACGAAAACACTAAGTTAATTTATTGTTTCTTAATAGCGCCTTTGCATAATGTCAACTGTGTTGTGCACATGTCTATAACCGCTGCGACAAAATAATTGATTAAAAACAATTTATAACATGCTATTAGAAAAAAATTATCAGATATTGACGATGACGGTTTGGGATTTGGTTTTATTAATACATGGGAATTGCTGTGACCATTTCTCTCGACGACATTCCCAGTCTTAGTGTCATCATTAAAACAATATATCAAAATCAAATATATCACACTGCAATGGCAATGAGCTGATCGTATCCTACTCGATTTACATTCTATTTGCAATTATGCACATATTTTTGCTATAATTAACGTTGTATGTGCAATTAAATTTTGTACAGCCTTTTTAACATTTTAATGGAAATTGAACTTTATAAAAAGAAATAGTATTATAAAAATTGTAATTGTGTTACCTGTGAGACACTTGATAAGTCTCGTTTTGATATGCCAGTCGGAAGTTTGATTTCTGGCGTTGGACAGTGCATCACGGTCGAGTTAAGCACCCGACACGGCTACAGATATAAAACAAATATTGCGTTGTTATTTCATATAAACATTACATGTTCATCTTGCTACATTTCTTAACATCTTAAGACATGTATATCGTCTTAGGAAATAAACGTATCACGTTATTAACACAAAATGTGTACTTACTGATATTGGCTGCGGATAGTGCCGTTCTCTGAACACAAGTGTAACGGTCATCAATGGAAACGCCACCGAGTCAATGTGTTGTCCTATTATTGTTTGTACGATGCCCCCTCTACCAAGAACAAGCAGGAAGAACGTCATGAACGCAATATTACAACGCCATAATATTATGGTAAACTAGATGAGTTGTCTCGCTTTCTAAAGGAAAACATTTTTTTCTCAGATATAACCACGTCTATGCCAGCATATGTGGTTGACTTTCATGTTTTCATCGTCGTATGACAATCCCGAAACATGACCAACACGAAACAACGACTACTACTACTTTTGATAAAAAATATTATCTGGTGCAGTCCTCTTTACCTTAAGAACGACCGCTTTGGCTCGATCCTCTCGATCACGGGATCCTCTTTGTACAGGAATTCCGTATTTGTCTTCAGTTCGTATCTACTCTCCAAAATCACATTCAGCTTTGTAGGTACGTCCGTGATGTCTGCTGTCCCAGTTACGTTTGTGAGTGGAGGTGTCAGAGTGTAGATGTGTGTTTCGTTGCTGGAACAGATGTGTGGAATAAGTCAACCGACCATGTAGTTTCAACAAGTTTCGTTTATCATGCTTTGAAGTGTGACTTTTTAATGGAGTTTGATTAACACTGCGTCCACATCTAATCGTTCGATGGCGTTGATAAATAATACAAAGACGGTTGAAATTGAAACAATTCTGCAGTCATTGGCCAAGTGATCTTAACTCGTTGGCAGCCCGGTCTGTGGGACTGTCACGAAGTTAAACAGGTTTTATTGACTTATATCACCTAAACCGACTAGAACGCTGTAGATAATGACTTACCTGTATTCAACCTGGAAGGGGATGCTCTCGATCCACGTACGCACGGAGACGGATGAGTTGTCACGGCCGAGGAAGCCACCGAGGAACACCACCTTAGTGCCTCCGGAGCGCGGCCCGAACGACGGGATCATGCGTGTCAGGTACGGCCTCTGTAATCACCAATACCAAATCGTATGACATGCCTCGTTTATTGCTTAAACTGTTTTCGGGTTCGTGGTGAAGGTTTATACAAGTAGGTTTGCGTACGCAGCTGTTAGAATGCATTGATGGTATAGAATCTTGTTGAAGTAAATGGCAATTTTTGGTATTATTATGTATATTGCTGACTTTGAATGTTATTGCTTCTGTGTGTTCCATTATTGTAGCGAAGTAAGTGATATCGGGTCATTTACTCTACGGTTTTCCTTTTCACTTGTCATGATTATCATCAGAAATGAACGAAATATATATTATAATCATTGCGTTTGTGAGTCGATGTGTTAGAGGGTAGACATGTCTTACTGCTGGAACAGACGCACAAAATAAGTCCAGTCCACCAACATTGTGATTGTGTTTGTTTGTCTTTTTGGTTTGACCATTTGCATAGCAGCGTACTGAATCTGGTTTGTATTTTAGACATCTTCAGTCGTTGGACATGTTTTCATGTTTTGTACATTACGTTTTCGGTCCTGGTCTCAAACGTTGCCGTATTTTACCACTGTGGATTATAGTTTGGTTTACACTAATACAGCACATGACATAACAGGTTTGTAACAATTAAACTTTTATTCGATAGCTCGTACTCAAAAACCTCATCCTAGACACCAATATTTCCACTCTAGCCCAAGTAATTCAGATGTTACAGCTAATTCCCAACTGTTTGCCGCAATGTCAGACGCCATCTTGAATTATATGATACGGTTAACGTGGAATCAGGGGGATATGTAGAATGTTGCTATACATCCTTTCAGGAATGTGGTGTAAAAAATCAGTTTTTTTAACAGTTTACCGCTTTAATGTTGTTGTAACATTCATCGATGTCTTAGAAATACAGGGTTTAGGTACGGTGCTTCTGTCGATGTTGTCTTTTGGTCTATTGTTTAATCGTTATTATTCGTCAGATATTATTATTTTAACATTGATAATACACCAATGTATATATAATCATATATCACCTAGTACAATTAAGAGAAGTCGAGATGGTAGGTCTGCCAGGAAGCAAAATGTAAAGCTCTTTGAGCAATCCTGAGGACTGGAGACTGCGGTATATAAGAACTTACCTTTACTTACTTACCTTTTTACAATTAGAGTTGCTACTGAGCTTTCAACGATACTAAGATTATATATTTATCAAATAAATTAATGTTAAGTATTCCTGTTGATCATCATCTTCGTACTGTCGTTCCTATTGGTTTACAAACATGCCCCATGTATTGCTCTCGTCCCTTTGATATCAACAGAGACGAGGGCAATTACGATGAAGTCATTCTGCATCGTCGGTACTGAAGAAGTCAACGTGAGACGTTAGACGAAAACCTCTACCAGGTAAAAATACACTTTGGATATGAAAAAAATAAAGTTTTTGATCTGAAAACGAACTATTCTGAAGTATGTTTAGTAATCTTAGAACGAAGTAAGGACAAGAGTATGCCAAAGACGTGTGGAAACTCGACCCGTGTGATGCCATTACTTGGTAACAAAGGCGTGCATACAGTAAACGGAAACGTCCCAAATGCAAAGACAACGGGATTCGGATTAAATAGAAAAGGCATACGAATAGCTAGCTGGAACACAAATCATGTATCAAATAAGATGCATGAACTGAAAGGTGTTCTTCAGGTGGATCCCCGTCTGATAGATACCCTTGGCATATCCGAAACCTTCCTTACGTCAAGTGACCATGATGCGAGACTTACTATTGATGGTTTTCATCAGCCTGAGAGACGATATCGCAGCGGGAAGCGCAGCGGAGGACTGCTGGCATACGTATCGACAGCGTTTAACTATGTCCGTCGTTATGACCTCGAATGTGACAGCATAGAATTGCTGTGGATTGAAATTGAAAAACAACGACTTGATCATGTTGGGACTCGACCAACTTATATGCGAGGTCACACGCCCGGAATCAGAATCGTGTATCGACCATGTATACGTAAAAAGCGTAAAAACGTACTGACATCTTCCGTCGCATCCATCGATCTCTCAGATCACTGCCCCGTGACAGTCGTTCGAAAACATAATGGGTCTTTTGCCAAGACGAACGTGCACAAAACCATATGTTACCGTGATTTAAAAAACTTTGATGAACATAGTTGATCGACATGACGGACGATGTTGACATAAAACTGGACCTGTTTGAACAAATATACATTTCTGTGTTGAATGAACATGCGCCGATTATAGTAAAGCGTGTCAAATCTATTAAGCAACCTCCCTGGTTTAACGCCGATCTGGCTAAATTGATAGCGGCCAGAGATCGACTGTTCGACGCCTCAAAACACTCAAGGGACCCTCGCATTCTGACGATGTATAAACGTGCTAAGAACCGTGACATCCGAAAAGCTAAGCGAGACTTCTACATAAAATCGCTGGAACAACAAACACCAAATCCACGCGTGATACGGAGTCACATTAAATCATCTTTGGCTTCAACGAGTGCGGTTCAACCGAGACAAACCAACCAGAGCAGTCAGCCACACGCGAAAATGATGACTGATCAATTCAACGAACATTTTGCCAACTTTGCATCGAAATATGGTACAACGACAACCAGTGTGTCGAACTACTCAAAACTAAAGTCATTTATCGGACGAAGCAAACCAGAAAATGTGTTTTTCAAATTGCCGAATATGACGATTGAATTTGTTCTTAAACAGCTACGAAAGATGTCAGCGATAAAAGCAACGGGACTGGATGGCATCAGTTGTAAACTAATAAAACTGAGTGCTGAAATCATTGCACCGCACATAGTCAACATTTGCAATGCTAGTATCAATAAGGCGCACTTTCCACGATCATGGAAGAAGGCCAGAGTACAAAAGTGGAGACTCAAACGACGTCATGAATTATAGACCTATATCGGTCTTGCCAATTATGTCTAAACTTCTGGAACGACACGTGCACAACCATTTCTATGCCTATCTTACAGAGTTTAAATTACTGCTAGACGAGCAATCCGGCTTTAGAGAGAATCGGTCATGTGAAACTGTATTGCTTAAGCTGACCGACTATTTTCTGAGCAACATTGACAAAGGCAAC